>JAMWYP010000352.1:0-410181 GCA_025563575.1 Acacia pycnantha
AAGTTTGATATGTAAAGCGTGTAATGGCCATGGTTAGGCGTTCTTTGTTAGTTAGTTAGTTATTCTAATATGTGTAGGAACCATTTATGATGAATGAATGAATTGACTGAGTTGGCAGCATTTCTGTAACTCCCTTTCCTTTGGCTTTCCCAATTTCTTCTACAATGCTACATCTTCCTTAAGTAAAATGTTGAAACTTGATGAAGTGAATTTGACTAATGTTTGACGTTCATATCAAGCAGAAGTTCTCTAATTTTCGAGGAGCTCTGGTTTGTATATTCGGCAAAAGCCAAGCGGCGCCTCCACGAGTGAAAAACTCGTGTAGTTCTTTGAGCAGATTGTAAGTATCGATATTGTTATTTTTACTTACTAAACATGTTTCATCACTAAGCTTCTCGTTATCACGTATCTTACGGGAAGATCTTAAAAAGAAAGAGGCGAGGGATCTTTGCGTCGGGCAGGAGGAATGATGTTCGGCCATTGCGGCCAGAAAACAGATCACCTCGGGCGTGTAAGGGGATTGGAGGACGGGTGAAGCCTAAAGCAATACTTTGGTAAATCCAAACGCCACGAGACAAAGTATGGTTACCAGGGAGGAGATGGATCGGGCGGCCAAATTAAGTGAGGAGGAAAGGGGGGATCCGGCGGCGGGAGAAAGATGCTACATTGAGGATGTGGGAAAGGTTCAATCGGAGATGAGCAAGATGAGGGGGAGGGGAGGAGATGGAGAAAATGAAGTTCCTCCTGAGCTCTCGGCCGAGAGACAGTGTGGATCCCTTGACACCTTGACTGAACCTATGCGGCGGGAGAGCACTAGAGGGCTGCATTGTTGGACGATCAGTAGGGCAACCTTGTCATCTGTATGTGGAGGATCGTGATGGTCATAGACAATTGGTTGCTAAAGGGACTGTCCACAACAAAGGATGGGTTATGCACCACGAACAAATGGTGGATGATGAAGTCGAGTGTCGAGTTGAAGAGGTGATCTTTGATGCACTGTCCCTCTCAATGATGGCTGAAGGTTGTGAGTGATGTCAAGGAACCTTCGTCTCTTGGCCAGTGAAGCTTGTAGATGTCTCTCCTCCTCAAGCTCCACCCCCTCTCAGCTCCTCCTCTCGACTCCATCCCCTCCCTCAGGCTCCATCCCCTCTTGCTAACTTGCGGTAAGGGAAAGGAAAAATAAAAGATTTGGTAGCCAAAAAATGGTTTAAAGATAAATCGTGGCTGTCAATGAAGTAGTAGGCCTCCTAAATCCCTCAGCCGCTTTAGTTGATAATGAAGATGTAGAGTCCATGCTTTCTTCTGGAAGGAGGTTACTAGTGCATGTGTTCAACTATTTATGAAGTAAGTATCTTCTTCCTTGATTACATAATTGAAATGCCCGTTTAGACACACATATATACATATATACTAATTCCCTCATCGATGTCATTCTTGTAGGTGCATGCACGAGAAACCGGTTCAAGAGGGCGTAATTTCGGATTTTGGATTCTTGTGCCGAGCAGTATGCAAGCACAACACTACCTCTGGAATTGAGACAGGAGTATATCAAATAGGTTGTGTAAAGTGCAAAGAAAGGTGTACTTGTTTCCACACATTGCTCGGGTATACATATATACTTGTCTCGCCATTCACTTAATATAATTATGCTACATATATATATATCACCGAGTACTTTCATCGTGTGAATTTTCAGCAACCACTCGGCGCTGGTCGTCATGAACATGGAGTTGCATTATGTTATCTTCTTATGCTCCACTCACAAGCGATCCATCGACTACGTTGTAAATGATGATCAACAAGTAAGAATGTCATTTTGATCGTCTTGTCTCGAAATCTCATTGTGAATTTTCAAAGGAACATTACCGATAAATTTCTCGATTTTGATGATAGTGCCATGAAGACCTTCCGTGTTGATGTAAAAAAGCGTGGTGCTCACTCACAGATCCTAAATGGCACAAAATTAAGGTTAGTACATAATTGGACATGACATAATTGCCTTCTGAAGTTGGTCAGTAAGCTATATATGCTCTTATATATATTTATTGTTATTTTTAGACCCGTCGGCAACCGCAACGATCGAACTTATGTGGCCCGTACGTCATGAAACACTTATATGATATTGTGACGAAGGGAAACACTAAAGTCACTTTAAGGGTAAAGATGTTATGGCTGAATTCAAACACCGATGGCTTAATGTTACATATGAAATATGCACATAATATGTTAATTTCGTTTCGTCTTTGATGTTCACGAGAGGTTTGCCTCGTGAAGAGCCATTTGATGATGATGAAATCGAGCACATACGCGAGGTTTTTGTGAATATCTCGTATAAACTAGTCTTAGAAAATCCAAGTCAAGACAATAATTAATGTCCTAAATTAATTCATTTGTAAATAATATATGATGCCGTAGCAACAATAGCCTTCATACATATGTTTATTTTTTCGACTAGCTAATTAATTCATTTGTAAATATAGCAATGTAATTCAATAATAAATTTGTTTATTTTTTCGAACAATTTGTGTGTGTCCATTTTGGGTTTCGAATGAATGGGATGGTGGATAAAGCTATTTAGTGCTTGAAATTTGAGGTACGAGGCGGATGTTGAAAATGAGCCAGATGAGTCTCTGAAAAGTATTCGCGACTTTTAGGACCGTATATTAGTTAAAAGTACGGTCCTAAAGGTCTTCGTCCATTTTAAGACCGTATATTTAACAAATATCCGGTCCTAAAAGTCTTCGTCTAATTCTAAAAAATTTGGGTAGAGACTTTTAGGACCGTATATTTGTTAAAAGTATGGTCCTAAAGGTCTATGTCCATTTTAAGACCGTATATTTAACAAATATCCGGTCCTAAAAGTCTTCGTCTAATTCTAAAAATTTGGGTAGAGACTTTTAGGACCGTATATTTGTTAAAAGTACGGTCCTAAAAGTATAGAAAATATACGGCTAAATTATTAGGACCGTTTATTTGTTAGTAGTCAGGTCTTAAAAGTCTTCATTTTATTTAATAGATTGCCGAAACCTTTAGGACCGTATATTTGTTAATTGTCCGCTCCTAACTTTAAATTTTAAAATAAGGCTTAATTTTTAGGACCGAGGAATTTTATACGTCCGGTCCTAATATTCTTCATTTAAATAGAGTTGGTGACTCGATTTTTAGACATATCGTTAGGGTTCAAGGCAACCATGTTTACGGCGTTCTTCTCAAGTTTTGTGCTTCGTTGTTCTCGTTTCTACTTTTCGGATGTGAAGAACGTCATCGGTGTCCCTTTTCTTTTTGTTGGAAAAAGAAAGAAGATAACGAAAACGACACCGAAAATTTTCATCACATCCGGAAAAGTTGAGGGAAGACAACGATGGTCCAAACTTGAGAATAGTCGTCACTCTGTTTGTTTTTATTCGAAAAAGGTAAATAATGTTTTTTGTTTTGTTTTGTATGGTCGCATTTGTTAACTTTATTCTCGCAAATTTTTAAGATTGATCACCACGAATAGGACAATGTTTTGTTTGTTCTTGTTGTCGGAGAAAAAAGAACATAAAGTTAAAGACAAACAAGGAAGGCGATTGGGAAATAAAAATTTTATTTAATAATTTTTTTTTTTCTGCTGCCTCGTAAGGCAGCAGTACAAAAAAAAAACTTAAAAATTCTAATCCTCCCCATCGTTGTCGGAGGGGAGGGAATGGTCGGAGACGTCGTCATCAGAGGTATGGTACTCAACGTCATTGGCGTCGAGTACCGCTTTCAGTGACGGCGTGATAGACTGAAACAGCTTGCCCAAGCTTCGGTCTATATGATCGACGCGGGCTATCAGTGCTCCAAAGATCGCCGAAGTTCGGGTTCGGAGGCAACTGAGGAGGATATGGAGGTGCCTCAGGATTTCGCAGAAGGAGGACCTCGTCGTGGTGGAGAAGCCATTACGGTGGAGGTTCTAGGAGGAGATGGAGATGAATGTTAAGAAAGTAACAACGGGTTTAAATAGAGAACCCATCCGAAGAATGTGAAACGCTTAGGAAACATTAACGAGGAGACGCATATTTGCTCGTAATACGAGGAGACGCCTAGTTGGGAAGTTTATGTGGAAGCCGAAGAGACTCAATTCATTTCAACAATGGGGAAGGGACTCTTGAAAAGAATGAACTTTCATTTCAACAATGAGTTTTAGGACCGGATATTTGATAAAAGGACGGTCTTAAAAGTAATTGAATTAAAAAATTAGTTTTAGGACCGGATACCAAGTAATATATCGGTCTTAAATGAGTTTTAGGACCGGATATTTGATAAAAGGACGGTCTTAAAAGTAATTGAATTAAAATTAGGACCGGATATAAGATAAAAGTCCTGGCCTTAAAAGTTTGTATAAAAGTAATTTGACGAATTCATCATCGACGTTTATCTCTCCCGCCATCCGTCTTTATATACTCCACACACTACCTCCTCTTTGTCCTTGTTAACTCCTCACTTCCTAGCTCTCGCCCCAACTTCTCAAAATCCTCAAACCATGGTTAGATACAAGCAACCGCTCGTAGGGGTGCATACACGCCTCACTCTCGTGCCATGGCTAGATCATTATATGGTGCGCTCCTCCATGACACAAGCGTCCGTATTGTTTCTCGAAGACTCTCGGGTCGTTGGACCCATTGTTATTTCTTCGGATGATGAAGAGATTGCTCATGCCGCACCCCCTCGATCCTTCCGCCGATCCTTTTCTTGCCGAGTTCAACCGTCATCTTGAAGCCGGCCATGCCTGTAATGATCCATTCATATTGCGGGTGGAGAGAATAAGACAACAACTTGCTGATCTCGGGCTGGAAATTAATGCTCTTCACGCCGAAATCGCCGAGGTTGTTCAGTCAGATTCTTGTGGATGATAATATTCAGCTTGTTTTTCATTTGTGTTTTTGTTGTTGTGTATATATTCTGAAGTAATGTAAGAAACATTAAGAACACCGTATGAATTTTTTGGCTCTTCTCGAAGAATTCATTAAAGAAACTTATTCTCCAATTTTGCTTTATTTTTTGTCCAAAAAATATCATTTATTTTATTGATTTAATATACCAATCACGAAGGCCATTAAGACTAGGACATTTTATTTTATAAGTAACGGATCTAAAGATAATTTGAATTTTAGGACCGGATGTTTTATAAACCTCCGGTCTTAAAAATTAAAAATCTAATAAAATTTTAGACCGGATAATTTTAATACTCCGGTCTTAAAATGTTAGTTGTATCTTTAGGACCGGACATTTAATTAATAACCGGTATTAATAAAATCCAAAAAGCTAAATAAGGTATCTTTGTCGCGCGGAAAAATTAAATTTCCTCTCTCGAACTCTTGTCGCGCCGAAAGTGAATACTCGTGTTCCGACTCGAAATTTCCCTCTCGGCTTCGTCGGCGCTTCGCGTACCTTTCGACAATCACTCTGGTCCTTAGCTAAACGTCTATAGACGAAGCTGTAAGAGATGTTTCGGTTAAAACTTTATTACTTTCCAACTTATCGTTATTGGTTTTTCATGGGTTTAACGAAATCGGTGTAATGTTGTTATGGGTATTCTCTGTTGTTAACGAATATTGTTTTTTGAAGATTATATTTGCACTTTAGACCTACCCAACTGACCAACAAGTGTTTTTAGGTTACTCTTGCTGTCTTGTCGCAACATCAACGTTCGTGAGCGGAGAAGTAAGACGACTCAAAGCAAACGCATATGCTACGAGTTAGTCCACAAGACCTTCATCCCCGCATTTAATTTCCTCGTCTTGCATTTATTTTGGTTCTTCGATTCACTGTGATGCATTTATGACCAAATGTAATTCTTAATTCGTCTAAATAATATATAGGAATTCTACTATGGATCACGAGTTGGATAGATGCTTTACGAACGAGTATTGAATATCGAGAATGGGGTTAGGGAATTTATAGAATTTGCTAAAAAAATGCCCATGATGATGGGGAAGTATTATTGCCCTTGTGTAAAATGTTTGAATGAGTGTCGACTATGTCCTCAAGTTATACGCACACATTTAATTTGTCACGGATTTTGTAAGACTTATACGGTATGGGTATGGCATGGTGAACAAGTGCCATCAAGTGGAAACAACATGGGAAGTGGCCTTTGATGATAATGACACGGATATGGATGATCGCATAGAGGACATTATCCGTGATGTAGGAGAAGAGGCAGAGTTGTCCGATGTGTGAAACCCCACTGTACAAGTCAGATAAGGGGCCTGCAAAAGTGTTGTGGTATCTTCCAATCATACCAAGGTTCAAGCGGTTGTTTGCGAATGAAAATGATGCAAAAAATCTGAGGTGGCATGCAGATGAGAGGATTTCGGATGGACGGCTTCGACATCCGGCCGATTCTTCTCAATGGAAGAAGATCGATCAATTATTTCCGAACTTCGGCGAAGAACCTAGGAACCTCAGCTTGCCCTTAGCACGGATGGAATGAATCCCTATGGAAGCCTTAGCAAAGATACATAGCTCATGGCCCGTAGTCACGATTGTTTACAACTTATCTCCTATGTTATGCATGAAACGAAAGTACATCATGCTGTCTATGTTGATTTCGGGACCAAAACAACAGGAAATGACATAGATGTTTACCTAGAGCCCTTGATCGAAGACTTGAAGGAGTTGTGGGAAGAAGGTGTCGATGTTTTTGACTCTTTCAAGAAGGAGGTCTTTAGAATGAGAGCCATGATATTTTGTACTATAAACGACTTCCCAAAGATATGGGAACTTGTCGAGTATAGTGTAAAAGGCCATAAAGCATGTCCGGTTTGTGAAGAAGGCACATGCTACCATCAACTTCAACATGGAAGAAAGACGGTGTATCTTGGACATAGGAGATTTCTTAGACGGGGCCACCCATATCGTCGATTAAAGAAGGCCTTTTTTGGTGGCCAAGAGTATGAAGAAGCTCCGGTGGCATTGACTGGGAGCAAGTGTATGAAAAGGTTAAAAATATCGAGTGTCATCTTCGGTAAGCATGGAAAGAGTAGAAAAGAAACAAATATATGGAAGAAGAGATCTGTATTCTTTGATCTTCCCTATTGGCGCAATCTTGATGTGAGACATCGTATTGATGTCATGCATGTGGAGAAGAACGTATGTGATAGTATTGTGGGCACGCTTCTCAACATACAAGGTAGTTCGAAGGATGGTGTGAAGGCAAGATTGGATTTGCAAGCAATGGGAATACGCGAAGACTTGCATCCAAGGCCATATGGGAAGAGAACTTATTGTCCCCGGGCTTCACATACTTTGTCTAAGGATGAGAAACAAAGCTTTGTGAGTGTTTACATGGCACAAAAGTTCCCTCGAGGTATTCTTCAAATTTTAAGAGGCTTGTCTCGATGAAGGACTTGAAATTAGTAGGCCAAAAGTCTCATGACTGTCATGTCTTGATGCAACAAGCTACTCCAGTAGCTATTCGAGGGATCGCCGAATATGATCTTCGGGTCGTTTTGACTAGACTTTGTTTCTTCTTCAATGCGGTTTGTAGTAAAGTTTTCAAGATTGAAAAGTTGGATGAATTGGAGAATGAAGGATATCTTATCTTGTGCCACCTTGAAAAGCTTTTTGTTCCTTCATTTTTGACATCATGGTTCATCTCATTGTTCATCTAGTGAGGAGATAAAGTTGTGCGGCCCTATCCATTTACGGTGGATGTACCCTATTGAAAGATCTATGAAATTCCTAAAAGGGTATGTGAAGAACGCGTATCGCCGAAGCATCAATTGTTCGTAAATATGTTTCAAGAGGCCATGGAATTTTGTCAAAATTATTTGTCCAAAGTAAGACATATTGGGCTTCCAAAACGTCGGCATCTTGAAGGGGGTAGACGTGGGGCTTCGGTGAAAGAGTGTGGATCGTGATGAATTGTCACAAGTCCACTTATACATCTTGAATAATGTTGATGAAGTTCAAGCCAGCATATACGCACATAAAGAGGCAGTAAGGAAGAGAACCATCGAATGACCGAACAAAGGTTGATTAGGGAGCATAACGGAACTTTTGCAAACTTGGTTCAAACAAAAGGTCGAGGGATCCGAATGTGTTTCGAGACAATGAAATGGTTAGCACGTGGTCCCGAGTTTGATGTCATAAGTTGGAATTCGTATGTGATCAATGGTTATACATTTTACACGAAGTCCCTAGATGATAGGAGCACAGTCGAGCAGTGGTGTTATGTTAGAGGTGAATCTATGCACTTCTCCGATTCGAAAGACAAGAGGCCTAAATTGGCGGTCATGCCATATTATGGGGTTATTGAAGAGATTTGGGAGGTGGACTATGTCAAAGTTAGATTTCCCATCTTCAAATGCAAGTGGGTTAATGTCAATAATGGTGTTCTGATCGATCGACTAGGATTCACTTTAGTCGATGTCAATAGTAGAAGTTTTGGAGATGAACCTTTTATTATGGCAGATCATGCAAAACAAGTGTTCTATATCACCGATCAAGAAAATAAAATGTGGTCCGTAGCTCTCCAAGGAAAGAGGGTCATTGATATTGATGAGGAAAGTCATTCAAATTATGGTGATCTTCCGAGAGTACTCCTTTACAAGGGGTCTACCTGGACATGAACGAAGAAGATGAAGCGGATAATGAACCGGCATAAGAAATGATCATCAAGAAGGGATATGGGAGGATATCACTTTATAAAAGTGTCAATTCATAAGGTAATTAATATTCATATGCGGTATTCTTAGAAAACTTTAAGGTTTTAACAATTATTATATGCTGTCTATGTTCTTAATTAAACAATGTCATCATTGAATATGAATTTGTTCTTGTTTTGTTTTTGTGGCAGGATCCGTTTCAAAGGGGCATGTTATAAAACAAATGAAGGCATGGTGAATAATATATTGGACTACATTTGTATGTTGAATTACGTCTTGCATGTATTGTAACTCATTGCCTTTGTAATTAGTTATATGTTAGCTTATTTTATAAATTACTTTAGTTGTTTTAGACTTAATTAAGAGGCCATATAACTCATGGTGGATAATATTTGTATTCTTTTTCCCAATTCAATTTATTCATGTTCATAGCTTGTAGCTTAAAGTATATCGACTTTTATGTCTTTGTTTTGTATGGTGGATTTGTGTATATATATTGATCGGGAAGAACAAAACAGGGAAAAATACGGGAAAATTTAGATTGCAAATAAAAATACGGTCTTAAATGTTCAAATATTAAGACCGGATGTATATATAACACCGCTCTTAAAGGTGTTAAGCCGGTCTTAAAAGTTGGTCTTTTAAGACCGGTCCATTGAAACAATCCGGTCTTGAAAGTCAGTATTTTAAGACCGGGTAATTATTCCTCCGGTCTTAGAGTCCGCTATCTTTAGGACCGGATTGATATTTGTCCGGTCTTAATATTTGGATCTTTTAAGAGCGGTCGACTTTTTTGTCCGGTCTTAAAGTTTGAGTTTTAGGACCGAACCAAAAATATTTCGATTTATTTAGTACGACTTTTAAGACCGAAGGTTTAAAATGTCCGGTCTTAAAGAAAATCTTTAAGACCGTCTAAAAGTCCGGTCTTAAAGGTCGACTTTTAATACCGCCGGAACAAGCTCGTTCCTTGGGTCCGGTCCTAATGTACCTTTGTCCGGTCTTAAAACACAAACTTTTCCAGAATTTTGAAACTGTACTTTCTAAAATTATGACTCAACTTCCAAAAATCATATCTGGAGTTATAGACCTCATTTTTGGGTGATCCAAAGCTCATTTTAAATTTTAAGGAGAGTACTATCTCCAGTAAAAATTTCAGAGAAAAAAATCAACCTTTAGCTTATGAAAACGATAGGCATAAGAGGCTCTATTTTCCAGAAAATGACAGCTACATGTAATTCCTATTCACACATGCATATAACACCCTTTAAGCATCATATTTCATTTTCCAATGGTTCGTGTTATTTCAGGTCATACTCTGAAACTTTCACACCTAGGAACATACCAAAACCATCTCTTTCATTCCTTGTACTGCGTTGCATTATAGATATATGTATAGACACCCAACACACAATCATGTTTTCGTCATTTTTTTTTTTGGTTTCAAAATCAGCTACACTCATATATGACAGCAAGATTCTTGTGCAGCAACTTATGTCCTTTATATATCAGTAAAAACACAGCAACCCTTCCTTTCTTTTTATTCCATATGAACAGCAACGCACACACACATAAACAATGACTTTTATATATGTGTGCAGCGAAGTATACATCTACGTAGCTTTTCTTTGGATTTTTTTTTTTTTTGTTCATGCACAGATATACATATATATTCATGCATCACCAAGGTTTTGTCTTATAGACATATTTGTGACAGTAAGCAACGTTCACACACACTTCTAACGGTTTGTGTACAGTGAAAATAAGCTCATGAATGTCAACATAGTTACAAAACCGACCCTGTTTCATCGTTATAGAGTAGCCACTTAGAGCTACAACTTATAACTCATCATTTTGCGTTGGAAGTGACGGAATTTAAAAGAAAAAGGAAGCTCTATAACTTACTTCATTTTCTGGTTGGTATGCTATGATTCTCTTCGCTTCTAAACTGCCCCCTGTTTTTCTGAACTTCAGTAGAGAAAAACGAATACAGTTAGCTCTCTCCTCCTTCCTCGACTCTCTCTCTCTCTCTCTTCGTTTCTGTCTTACTGAAGATAAGTAGAGATATATATAGAAGGACCTAAGGGTCCAGACCGAGCAGCACTGACCAAAGGAAAAAGAAGGATCGTTAGGTACATGGAGTGGACGTTGGGCTCGATGGGATTTGCTGAGAGGAGGAGTATGGTTGGAGATTTCCTTTACTGATAACTCCAGACGCATTACGGCGAATTCAGGCTTTACGTGTAACCACTGGTATTGCTTCCTGTGTTACTGCAGCGTTTTGACGTGTTTACTAGTTGCGTGTTTAGCTTTTTGTTTTTCTTTTCGTGTATCAGCTAATATATTATGGCTAAAAGATAATTCCTTGTTTGCTGTGAAGCCTGTGATACCTTTCCTGCTGGTTTCGTGTGAGGCTGAGATTAAATGAATTGGTTTGGGTTTTGTTGCAGTTGGGCCGAGATGATATGAGAATGGATAATGGTTTGGGTTTTAATCATGGCCGTGAGGTTTGGAGGAGGAGGGAAGTGAAAATGAGAATGAAGTGAAGTGTGTGTGTTGTTTATGCGTGAAGTAGAATCAGGGAGAGTTTATGTGTGTGTGTTGTGAGTATGTCGGCCGGATAAAGGGAGTTTGGGCTTGGGTATTAGATGAATTGAAGGAGTATATTGCATGTTGTACGAATGGAGAAAAAGAATGAATGGGCTTTGTGTTTAACCAAATCTAAATGAATAATAAAATTGATGGACCATATGTGCTGCAACTAATTGGGATTAAATTCCCCTTTGTAACAAGAATGGCGCTGTCGTTAGTTCCTGCTCAAATTCCTCTATCTGCAAAGGAGAATGATTTACTTCACCGTAGCTCTAAGAAGATTAAAAATGGAGATGGTGCTATCTGTGATGATGGCTGGCCTATGCTAGGTTCAAGTGCGAAGAATCAATGGGGGCTTGGATTGACCTTTGCTGAGAAGCTTCAAGGTATAAACCATGATGGGAAGGTGGGGGAGGTGGCTGTAGAAGACAATGTTACGTCGATGATTCCATCTCGGATCTTTGAAGATAGTGAACCTATTTGTAGGATTACGAGAGGACCCTACTAGGAACTTCCCTAAATTCTCCTTTTCTGAGAAGATGAGGAAAAGACTTTGCAAAGCTTGGAACAAAGCGGTCATTGTGAAACTCCTAGGGAGAAATATTGGTTACAAACTGCTACCGTCCATTTTGCAGAAGCTCTGGGCTAAAAGAGGTGTTCTCTCTCTAATCAACATTAGTAATGGCTTTTTTGTTGTCAAATTCACAAACAGGGAGGATTATTTGAATTCATTAACAGGGGGTCCATGGATGCTATTCAATCACTATCTTACAGTGAGACCTTGGGAGCCTCAGTTCCAACCTAAATCTACCTCTATTAATAAAGTGGCGGTTTGGGTTAGATTACCTAATATCCCTTTAGAGTATTACAACAAGGAGGCTCTGTCTCGGATTGGTGATAGAATAGGGGATACTATAAAAATTGATTTCAACACATCCAGCCATCTCAAGGGGCATTTTGCCCGAATCTGTGTGTCTATTAACTTAGAGGAACAGCTAATGTCAGGCATTAATCTAGATGGAGAAGATTATTACCTAGAATACGAAGGATTGCATTGGCTATGCCTTGGTTGTGGGATGTACGGGCACAAAGTAGAGGAGTGCAAGCTAAAAAAGAAGATTCCGGATGCTGGGGCTAATACTGAAGACGGAACTGATAAAGGTGCTACGGGTGGCAAAGTACCGAAGGATGTTCGAATGGAGCATGGAATTGAGAGTAATACTCAGGGCGATACCTGGGTGGTGGTTCAGAGGCCTCGGTGGCAAAAGAAGGCGAACAAGGAGAAGACTCAGGGAGACGTCCGGCGAGAAGATGGAGGTTCCAGATTTGGCGTGCTTGCCGAGGATAGGAACGGCGGTGACGTTCCTCAAACTGTGACAGGGCCTAGCTCCGCACATGACGCTGCAGTCGAGAAGCAAGGCTAACGTTCTAATGCTGAAGAAATCTCTAAGGATAGGAGAAGGGAGACAAAAAAGAAACTCAAGAAGGATAATAGTCTGGTGGGAGAAAGTGGGTCTATGCTTCAAGGTCGAAAGTCTCAAAGAAAGGAGAAAAGGACAAGGGATTTGGCGGTTGGTGATGGCAATCGTTCTGAGCCTTTGAGGTTGACTTATGGAGGGGAAGACGCAATCAAGTACAAAAGGGATGACATAGTGGAGATGATGGGCAGTGTTCCAGCGGATGAGGATCCTAGAGCTGGGAATTTTAAGCTGTTGGTGGACCCTTCTGCCTTGTCTACACCGTGGGCTGCTGAGGGTTTTGGGAACGATGGGCTTGGTGGTTTAAATGGGAAGTTTTGGTCAGGCCCATCGTGCTTAGAGCCTGATTTAGAAATGGACCAGGGGGAATATAACGCCTTGAGTTGTGACACTGTAGTCCCTGATTCGCAGGGCATTATTGAGGATTAATTGGGCTGAGTATATCTGGGCTTTTATTTTGTTTGGACTGGTTGTGTTTTGTTTTGGATCATTTGCTTTAAGCCCTTTGAATTAATTTGTTTCTTATTTAGCAGGTTGCTATGTCTAATTTGTTTTTTTGGAACTGTCGTGGTGCGTGCGGAATTAATACTGTTCAGCATCTCAAAGTTGGCTTGGAAGACTCTCCCTAATTTATTTGTCCGAGAAGACCAAATTAGAGACCGACTCTCTCTCCTCCTGGAAGTCGAACAAAATTGGTGTCTCTGTGTCCTGTACGAATCGGCAGTATATTCATCTTAGGTGTACTACTGTGGGTAAACCTGAATTTTTTCTCACGGCTATTTATTCCTTGTCGTCGCCAGTTTTTAAGGAGGCCTTGTGGACCGATCTCAGGAATTTTGCATGTTCTATTTCCTCTCCGTGGGTTATTGTGGGTGACTTCAATGATATTGCTTCTGCCACTGAGAGAGTTGGTGGAGCTGATATTAATCAAGCTAGAATGATTACTTTTCAACACAGGATTATGGATTGTAGGCTCTATGACCTGGGGGCTTCTGGTCCTAGATTTACTTGGAGAGGGCCCAAATTAATCAATTGCCCTCGGTTATTTCAAAGGCAGGATCGGGCACTTGCTAATACTTATTTTCTGGAGTGCTTTGCTAATAGTCATGTTCAGGTTCTTGCCCGAACTCGTTTCTCCGATCATAACCCCCTTTTGGTGCTTTTGGGAGATGATGCGAGGCTTGAGTAGGGACTGTCGGCCTTTTCGCTTTGAAGCCATGTGGCTTAGAGCGCAATTTGAAGATTTCTTAGCTGAGAAGTGGGTTCCTGGAAATGACATTGATTTATCTCTACGCAATTTTCAGGATGCCATTAGGCCATGGAACAGGGATGTTTTCGGCTATACGGAAAAACAGAAGGGTATCCTGTTGGCCCGCTTAAATGGTATCCAATGCTCGTCTTCATATCCTTTCTCTAAATTCCTATGTAATTTAGATTGGAGCTTCAGGAAGAGCTTGAACGTATATTGGGGTTGGAGGAAATCAAATGGTTCCAGAAATCTAAAGTCCAATGGATAAATGAAGGAGATCGCAATACTCGTTATTATCATCTTGACACTAAGATGAGGCGCAGGAGGAATAGGATTGTTGCCCTTAAAAACGAGGAGGGTCAATGGATTACTAATGATGAAGAATTGAGGAATCTGGTGGTAAGTTATTTCCAGAATATCTTTCTTGAGGATAATAGTGCCCCTGCTTGCTTGTCTTCAATTTATTCCTTTCCACGTCTAGATTCGTCTGCTCTGAGGGATTTGGATTGTGTTCCGGGGGATGAGGAAATCAAGAACGCTTTATTCTCTATGGGGAATTTCAAAGCGCCAGGGGTTGATGGTTTTCCGCCCATTTTTTATAAAAATAATTGGAGTAAGGTTGGTCCGAACCTATGTGCCTTTGTGAAAGGGGTGTTCCTCGGTTCTACGTCTTTAGTGGAGGCTAATAAGACCTTTCTGTCTCTTATCCCTAAAAACGATTCCCCGAACCTGATTTCCCACTTTAGACCTATATCCTTATGTACTGTTCATTATAAGTGTGTCACAAAGGTTATAACTCAAAGATTGAAAAGTGTTTTGAATGAGATTATCTCTACCTATCAAGCTAGCTTCATTAAAGGGAGACGTATCCAAGACAATCTGATTATTGGACAAGAATTACTTCATATTATGAGCAAGAATAGAAGCAAAAAGGGATTGATGGCTATGAAAATTGACCTTGAGAAGGCCTATGATAGGATTAGATGGGCTTTTGTTAAATCTGTGCTTGAAGAGGTGGGTTTCGAGGATTCATTCATCCATCTGGTTATTTCTTGTGTTTCTACGGTCTCGTACAATGTTCTTTGGAATGGGGCTCAAACGGAATTTAGCCTCGTTTATTATCAAATATATGTGTGTGTGTGTGTGTGTGCGCGCGCGCGCGCGCGTGCTGCAACTTTGCTTGTCTGAATAGCATGTGTTTGACAAGTTGGTGCAAATTAAGAGGAGTGTGGGGTCCACTCTAAAATTATTTCACTTAATACTTAATCCTATTTAAGGATTTTTCTTTCTCCAATAATTTCTTTAGGCCACAAAATATTATCTCTAAAATATTTAGGCCAAAATTCTTCCCAGTTATTTATCCTTAATCAATGGAAAATATGCCTTTAAATTCCAAATATTAATTTTAATATTTATCTAGATTAAATTTCCCATGACTAATTCCATCATAATATTTTTATATCCTCGAAATATTATTTCATAACCTTCCCAAATTCTCAAAGTTCAAAATAATTTTAATAATTATTTTAAGCTTTTCCTCATAATAAGCTTAAGACTTTTGAACTTTATTGGCAAGAAGCCTTCTTATCTTAGTTTTATATCCAACCTTCTGGTCCAAAAATTTGGGATGTTACATAGTGGGCTTCCTAAACATCAACATGATGAAGGGGGTAGACGTATGGTTTCAGTAAAGAGTGTAGATCTTGATGAATTGCTACAAGTCAATTTATACATCTTGAATACTGTTGATGAAGTTCAAGACAGTATAAGTGCACATAAAGAAGCTGTAAGGAAAGAAAATATTCGAATGACTAAACAAAGGTTAATTAGGGAGCATAACAAAACTTTTGCAAATTGGTTCAAACAAAAGGGTAAGGGAAAGGAATGTGTTTCTCATACAATAAAATGGTTAGCACATGGTCCTGAGGTTGATATCATAACTTGGAATTCATATGTAATTAGAGCCGGGAAATCAGGCCGAGCCCATCGGGCCGACCCGTTTAGGCCCTGACCCGTCAAGGGCCGGGCTTGAAAAATAGACGAGATATTTGAAATTGGCCCTGGAGGGCCTCGGGCCGACCCGGCCCTTTTCACGGTAGCTTTTTCTTTTTTTCGTTTTTTAATTTATTAATTTATATATATTTTGTCTTTGTTATAGAGTTATTTATCCATTTAACTACAAATACATAATAACTATACTCTAATTTTATGATTTGGTTTATTATTTGTTGCAAATAAAATTACTCTTATGTCTAATGATTAAATTATTTGTTACAATAATAGTCATCGTACTAATGTCGCTTAGTGGTATGTTTCTTATGTTTTATGTGAGTTATTTGTGAACATAGTTTGCTTTTGATTATGAATTAGTGACTGTGCTTATTTGTTGGATGATTTGTGATGTAATTTACTAATTATATTTCTTTAAAAAAACATAGGAAAATTAATTAAAATTCGGAATAGTAATTTTCGGGCCCTGAAGGGCCGGCCCTGGCCTTGGTGCTCTCGGGCCGGGCTTTGAAAATAGGTGTTTTTCTTACCTCGGGCCCTGGAGGGCCGGCCCTGATTCCCAGCTCTATATGTAATCAATGCATGGTTACATTATACCTTTTACATGAAGTCCCTAGAAGATAAGAGCACCATCTAGAACAGTGGTGTTATGTTAGAGGCTGAATCTATGCACTTCTCCATTTTGAAATTTAAGAAGCCTTAATTGGCAGTTATGCCTTATTATGGGGTTATTAAAGAAATTTGGGGGTGGACGACTATGTTAAAATTAAATTTTTTTTATTTTCAAATGCAAGTGGGTTAATGTCAATAATGGTGTTCAAATCGATCAGCTAGGATTTACATTAGTCGATATCAATAGTAAAAGTTTTGGAGATGAACCTTTTATTATGGCAGACCAAGCAAAACAAGTGTTCAATATCACTGATTAGGAAAATAAAGTGTGGTCTATCGCTCTCCAAGAAAAAGGTTCATTGATATTGATAAGGAAATTCATTCAAATTATGATCATTTTGGAAGTACTCCTTCTTTTTCAAGGGGTCTCCTGGAAATGAATGAAGAAGATGAAGCGGGTAATGAACCCGGCATAACAAATGATCATCGTGAAGAGATATAGGAGGATATCCCTTTTATAAAAGAGACAATTCATCAAGTATTATTTGTAACATCCCAAATTTTTTGGGATTTGGAATTAGAAATTTTGTATGGAAATCTATGATGAAAATTTGGTCAAAAATAATTATGAAGTTAATTATTGGAAAATTAGGAATTTATTTCCTTGTAAATAAAACCAAGGAAATAGTTGTGAGACAAATTTTTAAAAATAAAAATCTTATATGGAATTAAGGATTAATTTCTAAAATTTATCCAATAATTGTAATTAAATAAGCCAAGGACCTAATTGCAAATGAAAGTCTAAAAGGGGATAAATAGGTATTAATATGGGCCTCATAACATAATATTCACCACATGACCAAAAGAAAAAAAAAAAAACGAAGAAGAAGCAGTCAACACGTTAGCAGGAGGATATATACATATGTATCTATGCCCTTTCGTCATTTGGCTAATTGCAACGCTAAATTAGGAAAAAGGAGAGAGAGAGAGAGAGCCGAACACGTTAACGCGAAAAACAGAAACAGCAGGGAAGGATCACACTTTCGGTATTTCACTGTACACGCAAATGACCATGCTCCCACAACGTTTGAACCTCACTTTCGGCGTAGCAGAGACATCTTGAGCCCAGCAATGATAACCGTTGTTTTTCTTCCTCCTCGGTCCAGACCCACAACTCGTTATATAATCATGTCCACTTGATCTTCTTTCATTCACCTTGCTTCAACCCAAAACCGAGAGAGAGAACGAGAACAAAGATGAAGCTGAGGTATAGAGACTGAGAGTTGTGAGAGAAGCCATTCTTGTTGCTCTGTTTTGGATCCTGAAAAACAGAGGTAAGTTAAGCTTTCCTTTCCTTCCTGTTTCCATGATTCAACGCTGCACTCGCAATATATATAAACATATGCAAAGTCGCTGGAAAACAGAAACTTTACTGTCATGTAAAAGCCTATGCTGCATATATATGATCTACAGGAAAAAAAAAGGTTGTTTTATATATATGTGTGTGTGTGTGTGAACCTTGCTGATACATATACCTAAAATATAGAAGTTTTACTGTCATGTGTTTAAATATGGGTGTGAATGCATATAAAAAGAGAAGAGGTAGAAACCTTGCCGATATAAGTTGTTGAGTGTGTGTATAGATATATATACATATATTTCTAGTTTCTGAAACAAAAAAGCATAACGTTGCTGCATCTACATATATATTTTTGCTGATATGCTGACGTAGTCGTGGCATATGTGGAGAATAATAAAAGCTTAATGAAAACACATAAACTATATATATTATTGTACTTAAACGTAGAAAGTATATTTAAGGCTATTGTTAGAGAAATAGGAGATCGTTGATGATATATGAGAATTGAGGTATAAAGTGTGCGTGTGTGTATAATGGAAGTTATTTTATTGATCCAATATCATGAAAGCAAAAATAAATAAATAATAAAATCTGATCCAACTTTCTCCTATATAATAGGATCTAATTTAGCTCACTCTTATGTTACTTCATTTATAATATTCATTACTAGAAAATCTCATTTTTGTGACGAAATTTGCGAGGGAAATTATTTCCCTCGCAAATTTTTGACAATTTGCGATGGAAAAAAGTTTCCCTCGCAAAATTGTGATTTTTGCAAGGGAAATTAGTTTTCCCTCACAAAAACTCACAAAAATGACACTTTTGCGAGGGAAAATGTTCCCTCGCAAAATGGGGAAAACTGGGCTTCAATTTCCCCTCAATTTTGCGAGGGAAAACAATTTCCCTCGCAAAATGGTGATTTTTGCGAGGGAAAAAATGTTCCCTCGCAAAATGAGGGGAAATTGACGGAAAACGAGAGCCAATTTCCCCCATTTTTTTAGGGAAAAGAATTTTCCCTCGCAAAAATCACAATTTTGTGAGGGAAGAGTACTTCCCTCGTAAAATGGTGGGAAATTGTCACCCACTTTTCTGCCAATTCCCCCCATTTTGCGGCAAATGTACTTCCTTTTGCGAGGGAAGAGTGTTTTTCTTCGCAAAAAGTTGGATTTTTGGGTCGGCTATTAGAAGGCGAATATCCAATTCGGAGAGTTTTCCAACCGAGTCATTTCTTGTTTCACAAAATTGTCTGGTCGTCCCAACCTTCGATCCCTTCTTCTATTTTCCTGAATTAGTTGCTTCTGCTCCACCGACGCTGAATTACTGTAACTTTAGATATTTATTCCTATCCGTCGCCATCGTCATCAAGTTATCAGAGTCAACAATTTTAAACCCTAGATTCGTCTCGTGATCGGCCTTCCGAATTAGGGTTATCATCTCTAGGTTTCGACATCTAAAAAAGCCATGGATGACTCTTTGTCTTTGTTTGCGTCGAACCTTTGGAATGGGTTGCGTACGCCCCTGTTTGCATCGGGAGGTTTGCTCGACTTGCGTAGCTCGTCTTCGTCTCATATGCGACGATCGCCGTTGTTGCATCTGCAAGACCCAGTGCGACCATGTTTTTGTCACAAAGGTAGGTCATTCGGGCATTGCTTTTACTACTTCAATGCTTGCTGAGCTTCCCTAATTTTTGGTTGGAATTACCATATCCCTTGCCCTTGACAATCAGCCACGTGATTCTGAAGTCTGTAATCTTGCACACTGGCTTGAAGAATGCATTCATGTTCTTGTAATTTAATAAGTAGGTAAGTGCTTATATATGTCGATTTAGTCCATAAATTTAAACAATGTATTAATTTGCCTAGCATGTGACTTCTTTCCCTTTATTTATAGCATTCTAAGTTTACAACATAATTCAAATTCTTGATAGTGTTTATTTATTTTTCATTTCCATCATTCTGTTTTTTATGTGCTGCTCAGTTCCCTTTTCACTTCATTGTTCATTTAACTCTCTTTTTTGCCCTGTTGGTGTTTCAGAACATACACAACCTCACTTTTCCTACTTCCTTTATGGGTGTAGAAGCAACTTAGCGACTTTTCAATGCTTCTATTCACAAGGTAAACTCTTATGTTTGGATCAGTAAATTTATTTTCTCTTACCCAAGCAGGGAGCAGAAGCAGGAAATGACAAAAGATAGTTTGATGCTTGAGATTAATTAGTATGTTTTATTAACATTAAATAAGTATGGTCCACTCAGTGAATAGGAGAAACGGATCACTTAATAATAACCATTGGAGCAAGATGATGAACCGTGCAAAGGAGACAAAACCGTTTTGGTCTCTGTTCAAAATTCCAGTTCCTCTAGCTTATCATGGCCTATTGGATCTAATATTTTTGCTACCTAGTTTGCCTTTATGCTATTTATGAAGGGAATGGAAAAGAGTATAAGTTTGAGGTTTCAATAAAAGACACTAACATTTTAACCAATTACTAGGTTTGGGGTTAAAATGGCAAATAATATGTTGTATTGCCCTTACTAACCCTTCCATTCCTCCCTCCCCATGGGGGAAAAAAGAAAGAAAAAACTTTTAGATTAAAATGGGGTGAAAGTGGGATACCAACTTTAGAACATATTGATAAATAGAGAATAAAATTAGCAGAATAACTGAAATGAACATATAGCTTAGCAATTTACATGTGGAACCTGATGTTGTTACATGTCTCCAGGTCTCTCTATCAAAAGATCTTTGCCGTTTGGTAGTCATGTGCTCAGGAGACCTTGTTGAAGTTGATAATGACTCAAGACAAATTCATATGGATGGAGATGTTCATGGCCTGCACTGCTTAGCATTAAATACTACTATATTTTGGAATAGGTAATCTCTCTACTAAAGACGGGATGTTCTACTTGTAAGTTGATATAAAAAAAACATAATGATTCAATATCAGTTATGTGTAAGCAGTGGTCTGATGCCATGCACACTTTTCAGGAGAAGTTCAATTCTTTGTCATCCCTGATTGTAGATCATGGTAACTGATTTAAAGCTTGAGGACATCATTTGTGCAAAGTTCATAAAGTCATTTGTTTCTACTTTCTATCATTCATGAGTAGATATTGATTCCACCCCTCAAGAAGAGTTTCTGAGCCTTTTGGGTGGTGCAAGGACCAAGCGTGTTTCAAAGGTTCTCGTAGTGCGGGAAAAGAACTTCGGCGTATTGTCTTGGACCATCTCCAGTGCAAGTTCTTCTTTCATTTACCTTTTGTAGTAAACAGGTTTGGTACGAGAATTCAATCCCAATAATACCCTCTTATAACTTTGATCTTGTTATAGATCAAAGGACCTCCACTTTATAGTCTAGAGGAATCCTAACTAACTATTCTAATGGGTACTTCTTTGGGCCATCAGAAGTCTGTTTCCATCCTTCCCCTTTTATTGGGATATATGGTTGTTTTCTTTGCTTCACTATAATTATTGTCTGTACGTTAGCTACTTTAAGAATATTTTTACGTCAGGTATGTAGAGAGATTAAAGAGCATTCTTATGCTTATGTGCTCATCTTCTGTACTTTCTTTCCCTCATTCTTTTCTTGACTTTGGCTTTAGGAGGATTCTTTGTCCTTTGGCTCCATCTTATTCCTCTCCAATTTACAAAACTTATTTGGTTGGGAAAAAAATTGCATGAATGCTACATACTAAACTAGTTCCTACTGTGTGCTGAAAAAAGCTGGGGGGAGACGTATTTTATTTCTCTTTTAATTGCTGCCGCATGCTCGCCATATTGATAGGTTGCCACGTCCTCTCTTGGTTTACTCTAGGAAGAGGACACTTGGCAATAGGGAAACAGAATAGAAGTTACACTCTTAGGGAAAGTTATTTTATTCGGTTATTATCGATTACGACTCTATATATATGTAATTTCAGTTTGTGTTATGCATTACATAAGAATTATCGAAAGTTATTGTGTCTTGACTAAAGTTTTGATTACGGCTCTAGATTTTTCTATCCCCTCTTTTATGTTTTAAACTTGCAAATTGCAAGTTTTATCATTTTGGTATCGGAGCATTGAATCTTCGAACATGTTAGATACCGTGGTGAGCACAAGAAACTCTTCTTATGAGAATGATTCCTCATCAAACGCAAACCGAACACGAGACATCCCCCAAACTCCAACCCTTAGAATGGCAGTGGTGGTGATGACAAGATCTTGGTGATGATGATGACAGCATCGCTGCTATTTAGACTTCTTTTTAGTTCAATTTGGTCACAACATTATAATTTGTAATATTTTGTTTTTCTTGTTATGTAAACTCTTATGATTGTTATAATTTATTTTTATGATATATATATAAATATTTTTATTTCTTAATTTTTAATATATTTTTGTAATTATTATATTTTTTTATTTTTTTAAATAAATTGAAATTTGCGAGGAAACTTTTTTCCCTCGCAAATCCTCAATTTTGCGAGGGAACATTGTTCCCTCGCAAAATTCATGGATTTGCGAGGGAAAAGTTTTCCCTCGCAAAATTCCAGGATTTGCGAGGGAAAATTCTTCCCTCGCAAATCCATGAATTTTGCAAGGGAAAATGGAATTTTTCCGTCACAAAATGATTTGCGAGGTCCATTTTTGCGACGGAACTTTTTTCCGCCGCAAACCAATTTTATGACGGAAAATAGCTTTTTTGCGAGGGAAAATAGCTTTTGTGGTAGATTGATTTTTGGCGTGTGTTTGAGCTCTTGGATTAGGAGCAGTGTGATAATAGTTAGCTTCGGCGAGAGGTAACCACTTTCCACTTGTTATGCATATTGATATGTTGTTGTGAGTATTATGTGAAAATGATTATGAATGTTTTAATAGAAATTTCCTTATGGAACCTTATGATTTGAATTGTGAAATATATACATATTTTTATGAATTGTGATAATTATGAAAAGTGTTGAATTGGGAAGATATGGAGTAGTTTATTCCACCACGTGGTGAGGCCTCCATTGGTGCACAATGGTTGGCTTTTTATTGTCCCACTTGTTCAATGAGGGACTAGCCCACTAGTTCAATAAGGGCTTACGACACCCCACTAGTTCAATGAGGGAAAAGACTCATGGTGCAGGACATGTGCTCGAAGATTTTGGCCGAATCTCATCACATGACCAAGTGAGCTTTTGAGTAACGAGTAACATGGATGTAACTTAGCCCATGGGTCTAGTCGGAGGAAATAAGGCGGTTCGGTTGGATTGGTGGGAGGCATCTTGGGAATTGTGTTAATGAAAACTGTGATACAGAATTTATGACGAAATTCATGATATGAAATTGGTAATGTGTATATTCGTGAAATATATTTTTAATCCTTTGTTATATAAATTGTTCCACTTGGCACCTCATTAGCACATATCAGTATTCGTAATAAGTTGGATTAATGGTTACCACATTTTTCAAGTGATAGTTCCCGTGCGGGTCCATCGGGAAGACCTCGAAGCTTAAGCTACTCCGCTAAAAGTAGTTGCATACTCTGATTTATTTTGTATATTTTGGTAATTGATGAAGCATTACTTAGTGGTCAATCGACCCTTAATTAGTCATTATGTTAAGTAAAAATGAAGGACGTTACTTTATTCATATGAAGAAATGTTTGAAAACTTTAAGATTTTAACTATACTTTGCCTTAATTATACCGAGTTTCCCTCTATTTTGAAAACATAAACTAAAATCCAAATTGTTAACTCTGCTAAGAATATTCTAAAAAGATTCTAAAAATCTATTTTTAATTAAAATTTATATAAAAAAATGTTATTTACTAATTAACCCTCAATACTAAATCTCAAATTTTAATTGATAGCTTGTAAATATCATAGACTTTCAAAAATGGGTTAAGATGCAAAAATACTTGAGTTTTTATCAAAAAAATGCATCTAGCACCATATACTTTTAAAGGTGCAAAAATACCCAAAAATGTTTAAGATATGAGAAAAATGTCATGGCCATTAAATATAACCTAACATTATTACTTATATATATGCAAAAATAGTGGGGCCCACCGCTATTTTTGCATATGCATACGTAACAATATTAGGTTATATTTAATGGTCATAACATTTTTGCTCACTTTTTAAATGCTCATGGAAAAAATGTCATGGCAGTCAAATATACTAATGAACATTTTTATATTTGACTGCCATGACATTTTTTGCTCATATTTAATACCAATGAACATTCAAAATAAAAGCAAAAATGTCATGGCAGTCAAATATAAAAGTATATGCATACATGATAGTGTTGGGTTATATTTAACTGCCATGGAATTTTTGTACCTTCAAAAAGTATATGGTACTTAATATATATTTGCTAAAATTTAAGGGTATTTTTGCAACTTAACCCTTTTAACATTTGAGTAAGCTTTTAAATGTTTGTAGAGAGAAATATGAAATTATAAATTCAAATGACTTGTACAATCTCTCAAATCTATTTAGTTTACTATACATGATTGAAAAACTGTGATATATACATATACATACATATATACATACACACACATATATAGAGGGGCTGACATAGATGTTATGGATGGCATTTTTTTACGTCTTCCATTTGTATTTGTTAATCTGTTCCATAAAGGAGCCGAATGAAACCAAAGTTTCACGTTCGGTTTTGAATTAGAGACGTTAAAATGATGAATCAACGTCGACTATAACCCCTAGCCTTCCAAGCTAACGATGCGGGTTCGATTCCCGCTACCCGCTTCTATTAGATCTCTATATTCTATTCGAAGCTCAATTTGTGTATTATAGAATATAGAATCGAATTAATATTCTAATTATAGAATTAATAAACTAAAACAAATTTATTTAGTTATTTAGTTTTTAACTAAAAAAAATAGACTAGAATTAGAAAAAGAAAGAAAATAGAATCTCTTAATTAAAGACAACATGGAGGTGAAAAAAGGGGTATCCTATCAACTTGTTCTGACCTAGGATAATAAGCTCATGAGCTTAGTCTTACTTCACCATTGAGAAACGAAAGAAGACTTCTATCTCCAAATTGAACTCAGACATAGCTCGTTTCTTTTTGGGTGTGAAGTAGTATCAAACCAAAATACCCAACAAGCATTAGCTCTCCCTGAAAAGGAGAATTGTGACATTTCATTTCTTATAGCATTTTCAAATCGATCATTTTTATATATCGCAAAGGACGATTGAATCGTTTATAATTGAAAGTCATTTAAGTAACTAAAAATAATTAAATTTAATTATATATGGTGGAAAATTAAAATAATAAATTTTATAATCTCAAAATTTATAAACTTTTAACATATTAGAAAGTAAAAAAAAAATAAGAATTAAATAAGGATGTTGAATTTTAATAATTCCAAATGGGCTAATTTGAAATTTTGAAATGTTGCTGAATGTGAGAAATTACCTAACTACCTTTAATTTCAATTTGTATTCTTAAAAAGATCCTCAAACCCCTTATCGGTCACCAAAGCTTTGGCACTAGTGGGGCCTATCACCGAGCTCGGTGATCGGCGTCAGCTTCGACAATCTAATATTTTTATTATTTTCTCAATCAAAATTTGTCATTATGTATACTTAAGTTATTAATGTGGATACTAAAACATTAAACAAAGTACTTGTTGAATATTTCCAACTAACTGCTTTTGTTTTTGCTTTGCTATGAACAAGTCAAGTATATATATATTAACTACTTTTGCTTCTTTAACTAAAGTAGCTTGCAAAAGTAACTCATATGTGTCATATCAAACCAAAAGTATAAAATATGGAAATTTGAGTTGTTAATAACGAAATTAAAGTAATAAATAAGGTACTTGTTGAAAAATTAAAAAAGGTAGTTAGATAATTTTCCACATTTAGCTACATTTCAAAATTTCAAATCAGTCCATTTGAAATTATTGAAATGTAACACTGTCATTGTCATTGATTTTAACAATATTTTTCTACCGTTTTCCATATTTTTAATTCCTAAAATGATAATTTTCTTAAAGTTTATTTCATAATAATATTTTTAATTATAAAAATTTATTTTTATATTAAATTATAATTAATTTTTAATCAATATATTTTTATATTACAATAATATTTTTAATTCCTAAAAATGTAACTTTATTAAATTTTATTTCATAATAATATTTTAATTATACAAAAATTATTTTTATAATAAATTATAATTACTTTTTATTCATAAAAACATATTTTTATATTAAATTAATGTTTTAAGAATATATTTTTAATTGTAATAATTTTTGTATAATAATATATTCTTATTTAAAATATATTCTATAATAAAATATTTTAATAAAAATAAAAATAATATTTTTATTTATCAGAATATTTTTTTATCAATACCCTTATTGGAATATCACAATTATAATCATAAAATAGTCCAAAATTTTGAATCCCATCCAAAATCCCCAATTTGAAGGGAGCTAAAATGGGGGCTCATTTCTTTTGGAGGATGAGAGGATGGGAAGGATGACTTGGGGTCCCCTCCCCCAAAATTGAAATTTTGATAATTTGAATGGAGCATGTTGAAAGATGGAATATCACCAAGAGGGGTGAATTGGGGATATAAAATTTTCGTTACAAAAACACTTTGTTGGTAGTCAACGAAATAGAGATGAACAGAATAAGGTAGAGAGAGATTGAACACAAGCAATTTATACTGGTTCGGTCTAAATCCTCGACCTACGTCCAGTCCCCAAACTCTCCGGGATTTCACTAACTCAAATGATTACACACTCTGTAACTCTTGGAGTAATTCTCTCACTTAGAACTTACTCCCCCTTACAAGTTGTAGTCAAATATCTCAATCTCAAAGTCCCAATACTTTGAGATTCTTACAATGATTGATAATCAATAATAAACTCTCTAAAAGAGCATATGTATAAACATTGAAGATTTAAATATCCAAAGATATTGTCAAATAGAGTAGAAACAGTAAATGCTTAAGTTGCTAATTGAATGTGCGAGTTCGATAGTTGGAGAATTGAATGCTTTTGCTATTTATAGTTGATGGCATTTAATGACCGTTGAAGAGAGATTAATCGAGTCGTTGAGTATAATAAATATATCTATTGAGTTGTGCTCTGCTTCGTCTCTTCGTATTCTTTCAAAGTTAGCCGTCATTCTCCGTTGACATTCTTCATTCGATTTGTCCGTTGAGACTCGGTTAGAATGTTGAATGGAAATGGCCGGAATGCTTTTCGGTTGCTCAGAAGCTCAATTTCCGCTTTCGTGTTTTATTTTTGCAAAACATTTAATGCATTCTGACACATATATATGTTTTTGAGCAATTTTGTGTTTAAACCATGTTAGATTCATCTGAAACTCATAAGCAAACTGATTAAACTTTGTTAGGATAAATAATCATCAATAATATGAAGTACCCAAGGCTTAATCAATGAGTTGCAGATTACGAGAATGATGATTTCAAAATCTGTATATCATGACTCGAGTTATTCATTGCTGACTCGAGTCACTGGACTTAATTTAAAGTCAGAGAAAAGCTTATGTGAAAACTTGACTGGAGTCAAAGATGTTATTTTCTTAAAACAGACAATCGCTTATAAATATTTTGACTGGAGTCATCATGACTTGGCTGGAGTCAAGAATGAATAAAGAGGAATTTCAAATAGGATGACTGAGTCACTTACTATTGACTCGAGTCATTGTTTCAATATTTTCAAACAGAGAAGAATTTCGAATAGCTTGACTTGAGTCATACTTGCTTGACTGGAGTCATAGTTTAATATTTCAAATATAATGAATGGAGTCATATCAGGATGACTGGAGTCATAGTTCGAATAATTCAAACAGAGAAGATTTTCCAATTTGATGACTTGAGTCATGTCAGAATGACTGGAGTCATATCATACTCGGGTATTGTCGGGATTTAAGCACAAAAGCAGCTGTTTATGCACCATACTCGAGTAGTCAAGTACCATACTCGGGTATTGAAGCCCGATACTTGCGAATAGATGTTTGATACTCGGGTATTGACGGAAATTCGAGGCAATTCATCCTGAAGCTCGTTTTTAATCATTTTAAGTCCGAATTGAGCCATTCCAACTTCCATCTTCTTTATATTAACATTACATCTATATTAAATATAAGAATCGGTCAAAGTATAAGATAAATGTAGTATGTAAACTTTCTCCTCTTAATATTGATAAGCATATTTGTCATCATCAAAACTAAGCATAACTAACAATAGCTCTCTGTGTTCTCATGACTCAAGTTAAGTACTAAATGACTCGAGTCATATCAATTATCAGAAACTCCTATCGAGATAGTCATTTTGAAAAATTGAAGTACATAGCATGACTCGAGTCATGAGTCTTGTTTAAAAATGATTTTCAAACTTTATGACTAGAGTCGCATATCCTTAACTCGGAGTCATTTGGATCAAAATTTATGTTAGCTGAAGACTCAGAGATATATGACTGGAGTCACAAACCAATTCCCATGAGTCGCATACCAATTCCCATGAGTCATTTGGATCAAAATGATTTTCAAACTTTATGACTGGAGTCGCATATCATTGCTAACCAATTCCCATGAGTCTCAAGTTGAGGTGTATGCACCTATTCATATCTCTTCAAGTTCATATTACAAATATTTTAAATCAATTAATTATTATTTGAGCTAATGTGCAAATTCACTCCGAAAGTTCCCTAAAAAACAATGACCTTGAAGCTTTTTTTTTTCAAGGTTTATTTTTTTTGTTCAAGGTTGCTCCGGAGGTATAAAAATAATGTTGTTCTTTACAGTTAAATGTCAACATTAATTTTAAGGATAAGGTAATATTATTACATTTTGAAACTTCTAGGCGACATTAACCTTAAAAACTTTTGAAGCAACATTGTTTTTATCCATATTGAAAACTTTTCTTGCCTTGGGCCTCAATAGCTTACCATACCTATGCATACTTCTAAGCTCAAAATATTTGAACCCATTAGCTTATGAGTTATAACTTAATTTCTTGCCAACGTGACCAATTTTGAGGGAGAACCTCTAGCCAAATTTGCATATTAAAAACATGTTTGAATTAGCTTTCAGAGAATAGTTTCTAGAAAAAAAAAATATTTTAGAGAATAAATCGAGTGGAATAGATTTTGATAAGAGTATTTGGATAGTTTCAAATACTTTTTCTATAAAAGGCTGATAAAGGTGAACAAAATAACTTTTCTGACACTATGGTTTTAAGGTAAATCATGATTTTGAATCAGAAAGCACATTTTTTAACTTTTTATCTATTTGAGTGCTCTAATTTTAAAATCATAATTTGAGCCAATGGTTTCAAAAGTGAAACTGAAATTAAATGCCTTGTAATTCAGTGGTATGGATTTTCTTCTAAAAGTAGGAGATGGCTTTGATGCTGCCTATAATTTATATCTTTTGGAACTAAGAAAAAAAAAAACCAAACGCCCTTGGGCCAAAAAAGAAAAGGAAAGAAGAAGCAAATGCAGAAAGTTGGCTCTAAACAGCCGAACTGAGGGAGTGGCGAAGGGCATATTGTTTTGGTCATGATCCTGAAGGCTTCCTAGTTCGCATCTGTGTGTCGGGATGGAAGTGGAGTCATCATCTTCAACTGTGACCAATAATAAGATCATAACCTTGGAAGAATGGAATGGTTCCTCTCCCACAAAACTGTCTAAAACTTTCACCATTAAAGCTTCCCATTCTTCATTCTCCATCCAAAGGTTTCTTCCCTTTTCTTCGCAACCATTAATTAATCTCCTTTTCACCTTCCCCGCTCTCTTTTTTCCTTTAAACAATAAAATTCTTCTTGCCCTATCATTCACAGATCCAGTGCCCGTTTCAGTTATGTTTGGAAACGATTCCTTCAGGCATTTGTGCCCGAGGCAAGCTTTTATTCTTATAAATTGCCATAACGATATGATTCTTCTTCGGCTTTATAGGGAAAAAGGTTTTTATTTTTTCCCTTTTCCCCCCTCATCTTTGATTGCTCTTAATTAATAACTTGCAGGGTTTTCCAAGCAGCGTTACTTCAGATTATGTTCCTTTTCAAATGTGGGATTCATTGCAGGTAAACAGATAGTGAAGAAACAGAGGAAATCATTTCAATTTACAGGAAATCGATGTTTAATTTGCTCTTTCTTACTGTTGATTTTTTAATTGTATATCGATTGTTGCAGGGTCTTTCAACGTATATAAGGACCATGCTTTCTACCCAGGTAAGGGATTGATTCACTCTGTTTTAATGGTAATTTTTTCCATTTAAGGATCAAAGTGGTGTATAAGTTGTCTCTTTAATCCCATTATTTAGGCTCTCTTGAGTGCAATTGGGGTTGGGGAGAAATCAGCAACAGTCATTGGTGCCACTTTTCAGGTATCAAGTAATTAATATTCTGTGTTATAAAACTTATTTAAGGTTATTCCTACGTGTTTTCTGTTAATATCTGTGAGGAAAGCATGACACATGCCTGAATTTTCTTAGAAGTTAATTGTGATGTTGAGTTGGTGGAAATGGCCAACATGTTAATATTTTCATGTATAACATTGGAGAACTTGATGGCAAACACCTAAGAAATTTTATCCAAGAATATTTCTTTTTGTATTTCATGATTATTGGCTGAACTCCAACCACAGAGCTTTGGGAGAAGCCTTTATGTTTCTTACACTATGCCATGTTGACAATTTTTTTTTTTTTTTTTATGTTAAAACTATTTCCAGTGGTTTTTGAGGGATCTAACTGGCATGCTTGGAGGTATCCTATTCACATTCTACCAGGTCTGTATTTCTCACTGCCTTATTTATTATTGAAGGGAAAGTGCACTACTACCTCCAATTCTTAATATAAGACCCAATTGACTAATTTAGAGAGATTAAAAAAGCTAAATAAGTTACTTAATTATAGCATATATTACATGATCTCTTTGAAATATTTATGTTTATCATTGGATTATTTTACAGTTTATAAGTCGAGGCAAATTAGTTTAGAGAAAAATGATAAATAGAAATACTTTAAATAATTTACTTAGCTTCCTTAATCTCACCAAATTAGTCAATCGGGTCTTATACTAAGAACCAGAGGTAGTAAATTAGTTCCCCTAAACATAGTCTTGGTAAGCATATAGTGAGAAGAGATTGAACATTGGAATAGTAGTACCTTCTCGTGAGGAATATTACACTATGAGTTGCCATGGGCTGGTATCATATGATGATTCTTTCCTTTCAAATGCATGTTCCCTATAGTGCTAAGTAACTTGATAACATGCAGGGATCAAACCTGGATAGCAATGCAAAAAGGTGGCGTTTGGTTGCAGATCTTATGAATGATCTGGGTAAATTCTTGTTCCTTCAGCTTTGTTTTTTTATTTAATTTGACAACCCATTTTGTTATAGAATTCCTTTTTGTGAAGCTTAGACAGATGACTTATTATTTGGTCGTGAAATGCTGGTAATAATTTTTACAGTATTAGTAGTCAATATGACTGCCAATACATATTGGATTTGTACGAGCCTAAATATTGTATGTACCACATAGCACTCTAAATATGATCATCTTGGTTTTAAGCGCAAACAATTAATTTTATATTTTTGTGTGACACTAGTAGCATCTCTATTGTGCAGCTTTCATCTTGCTGGTTTGTGTTTAATCTGACCTCCCTGATCCATTCTTCTTGTCCAACATTGATTTGTGAAGCTTTTTGCATGCGTTTGCAGGAATGCTAATGGACCTTGTCTCCCCATTGTTTCCATCTGCTTTTGTGGTTATTGTTTGCCTTGGAAGCATATCAAGATCGTTCAGTAAGTTCGTGCATTTCCAGAAGTTAAAAATAGACACTGATACGGAAGTTAGTTTCTCCATGATCTCTTCTCCCTCTCCTTATAAGATTTGTATTTATCAAATTAGCCGTATGATATGTGATGTAATATTTAATGGCATCAGTTAATCTCATATACACTAACCATTGAACCTCCTCGACAGAATTATTTTTTGATTAAAAATTTTACTTAGATCCTAATTGCGTATTTAATATATTTCCCTTACAAATATGTTCTTGGTTAGCTGGTGTTGCAAGTGGCGCAACAAGAGCAGCTTTGACTCAGCATTTTGCCCTTCAGGATAATGCTGCCGATGTATCGGCTAAGGTATTAGTTGCATTTATTCTAACTTATTTTTTGAATCTGATCTTTTCCTCTGGCAGACACACTATTGATTTTCTTTTATGTATAGGAAGGAAGTCAAGAAACTGTGGCAACCATGGTTGGCATGGCTTTGGGTATGCTTCTTGCTCACATTACAATGGAACGGCCACTAGCCATATGGTTTTGTTTCTTGTCTCTGACCCTGTTCCATATGTTTGGTAAGTTTCTAGGTTGTAATTTTTTTACACACATCTTTTTTGCATCTTAAAGTTGTGAAAAAAAAGGTAGTATCATAAATAAGTCCAACTTACTTTGCTGTATAAACAACATGCAAAAGCAAGAGTGGAACTGTTTGTCATCTGAACTTTCATCAAGAGAAGAGGTTATGAATGTTCTGATATTGACAATTGCTTCATTTCCTACTAGCTTCAAATTTTGAGGCAAATTGGCAATTGGCATGCTTTAGGATATATGCTGGACAAAATTTACTTGTATGCACTGTTAACAAATTTGTTACAGCTAAAACATCTTTGATTGATTTTTCTGTAGTCCTCATGAGTTAAGTTGCGTGCATGCGCTATTTACAAACTTCTTACAGTTAGAACATCTATTTGATTGATTTTTCTGTAGTCCTCATGAGTTAAGCTGTTAACAGCTATAGTAATACTACCTCTAGTCTTTAATATAAGACTTAGTTGACTAATTTAGGGAGATTAAGGAAGCTAAATAAATTACTTAATTATAGCATATGTTACATGATTTCTCTATAATACTTATGTGTATTACTAGATTATTATCAATCTATAAGTCAGGAAAATTAGTTTTAAAAAAATTGATAAATAGAAATATTTTAAAGTAGTTTATTTAGTTTTCTTAATCTCTTCAAATTACTCAGTTGGGTCTTATATTAAGGATTGGAGGTAGTATATTGCTGTCACAACAATAAAAAACATTTGGTTAGCCACCCAGGGTCAGTTCAGTTGCAAGAGTAAGATGGGGCGTGGGTAGAACAAATTAAAAGTTCAAACCATCTTGATGTTGTGGAAACCTGTCTGGTCACTTTAGCACTATTTTAATCTGAAGATAGCGTCATCTATTGAAGTTAATTCTACCCTTTTCTATGTATAGTTCTTCCTTAATTGCATGACCTAAATCTGCGTAATACAATCCTGATTCTGCAGTTGTCTCTTTTATGCAGCAAATTACCAAGCTGTTCGATGCCTAGCATTAACCTCACTAAACCCTGAAAGGAGCTCAATCCTCTTGCAGCATTTTATTAAGACTGGCCAAGGTATTGTCTGTTCTTTATTCCAATTGTTTTGCTTGTGGTCTAAACATCTGCAACATTAAGGGGCTGTTTGGTGTGAGGGATTTGGAGGGGAGGGAAAACTTGTATGACTTGACTTTTAAAAAATTGGAGAAGTGGGGTTATAAAATCTGCATCACCAAAGGACATGGTAGTGGACCTTGAAAACTAAGGAAAAATTAACCATCCTCAGCAGCCAGGAGAATAAAATCTCCAACACTGTAAAGTTAGGTTCATATCATTTCTTTTGTTTTTGAGTATTAATAATTCTCGTTTCTGAACTTCTTGCCAGTTCTCACCCCTGAACAGGTATCGTCATTGGAACACATTTTACCCTTACAGCATACTTCATGGATCTCCAAGAATGCTAATTTACTGCATTTGCAAGTGCGCTTGGGCACAAGGGTTTCTTTATTCCAAAACACGGAAACGTGAGTATTTCTGTTGACCAACTCTTTTTTTCCGTTATTATAAAATTCATAGCTAGTTACACTCTTTGCAAGTCATGAATTATGTGGCTCGTTTTTCAAACTCCATCTATCGCGTTGGGGCCAATTTGGTTTGTGCATTATCATCTCATAACAGTGTTGGGGTTGTGTCAGAACTTTGTGTTGCTGCATAATTACCTGCCTTTACAATTACCCAAATTCCATGTAAGGTGATAACAGAGATGTGTTCTTACTCTCAATAGCCGAAAACCTAACCGGTTGCTGTTCGTTATACTCCCCCTCTTCCTACTTATAAGAGACAATTTGTGGATATGGCATTTTTCTTTTTATAGACATTTAGAGGTTATCTCAATTTTTTTATTTCCCATTTTACCCCCATTTAATTACTCATATCATTGTATTTAACTCCCACACATTCTCTCTCCACCTCTTATTCTCTCTCTTTCACATAAATGAGGGTATTTTTGGCATGAAGGTTAAATTTTTGACATTTTTATTGTCTCCATCTAATTTTAACCAACTTTTTGAACGTGATTCGGTTAATTGAAACTAATGAAAAGGAACAGAGGAAGTAATAGGCAAATAAAGTTACAAAACCTAAGAGTGTAGCTAGTGCTAACTGCTAAGATATATTAAGTCCAAAAAAAAAAAAACTATTGCTCTTTGTATCTCATCTAGTATTATTTTCTCAAAGCCTAATTAGTCCAAGATCAGGACTTGATTCTTGCGCAGTCTCTTATAGAGAGAACAATTAGTAAAAATACCCTCTGTATGATGCTGAGAGTCTGAGACAATAAAATAACGTATTTTGCAACAGATTGGAGCCTCTGCTTTCTGCAGCACCTTACTACGCAAAAGGTCAGTTCAGCTGCTCCTTTATGTTATACTATTTGGCTACTGAGTTTTCGCATTCTAAACAGAATTCTTAACCCTTCTTCATCCGTTGCTTATATATATTTATATATAGCAAAGTACTTGCTAGTAGAAAGGAAGGGGATCATTGATGTCATAACTCATAAGGAATCCGGTTCTGCCGATGTCTTGAAGTCATTTATTCATGCTCTTGTTATGGCAAATCATAGTAGTAAAAGCAAATCTTTGCATACAGACAGTCAATCATGGATAGATAACCAGTATGACATTTTTATTCAGAAGGTACTTGTTTAGGTTTCTGGATAAGTCGAATTTACACTTGCTTACGTACATCATCACTAACTAACTTGAAGACTAAAGTACGCATTCATTGTGCAGCTCAAGTCATCAGGTTGGAAAACTGAACGGCTTTTGTCGCCGTCAGTTATTTGGAGGGCTAACTGGACCTATGATCCGTTGGAGGAAAAAATAGACTAGTTCATCTTCAAATTCAGTTCGTTGAACATTTTCCTAGAGGTGACCAGTGGCAGCTCTGGTTGGAGTGATATGGTCTGATTTGTTGAAACCATTTAGGAGGCCTGTAAGCTCAGAGGGGAAACCTCTTTTATGGATGAGAATATGATGTTTTTTATGCTGTTATTACTATGATATGGTAAACTTTTCTGCAATATAATGACTTTGTAATTTTTCTATGTAGCCAGCTCCGCCTAATGAGATAAATACTTGGGGGAAGAGAAAAGAAAAACATTTTCATTAATTAGGACATTCTATAATAATCTTGTTATTCAAGGAGAAACTGAAGAAATAAGATACAAATTAAAAGAACTTCATTTTGCCCTGTGTTGCAAATATGAACGCTGGAAACAACATAAAGTCCAACGAAAGTATTTCAAATTCGTTTCTGGTATACATGCTACTTCATGGTTCCTGCTATTGTGGGGTCAATACCCCCCCGACCAGAGCAGCTATTGTAGTCTAAAACTATGGTGCTTGAGCACATCATCTTCGCAAGGAAGGGAAGGCACATACATGCTTATCCTTTGACTACTGCTGTGTGCTGAATCGATCGTATATGAGAATATCAATTATCTACAACCAATTTCTGGTTTGCTAATTGATCATTTCCTTTGACAACCCTCTCAATCCCATGCTCTGCTCATCCTATGCTTCTACTACTCTAAATCCATTATCAATAATCCATCTACAATTAGATCAAGTGTGCTGATCTCCACAAATCTCTCTCAGTCATTGAAAAAATTGGAAAGAAAAATCTAAAAAAAATAGAAGCTCAATCGTATTCAAACACAAAAGCACCGCCCATCAGAGAAAGAATAAGAACCATGGAACCAGGGAACCAGAGAAGAATAAGAAAAGTAGCCACCTCAAGTAACAATCTTTAAAGTTCTAAGTAGGAAAACAATTGGCTGGCCTTCTTTGATGTGTGTTTTCCATCAAGCTCAAAATCATTACAAGCAAGCTTCCTTGCTCTCCTTCCTAATGCACAATCCGCATTTGATACGTTACTATACGTTCAATCCCAACAATATATATCCCCGGCTTTTTCAGGATTCAAATAAAAGATTTGACGAATCCTAATCACCTCTGTCATTAAATGGAGATTTTCCTCTTTCAGCAAGTGTTCGAAGTTTTTAATGTCCGACTTTTGAGAAGACTCCAAACTGGCCTTGTTAGGTTCATAAAGTAAATCAACAGAAAATTAAATTCAGATGCAAATGAAGAGGGACTATTTCTTCCCGATCGTCTTCCATCAAACCCCAATTACTCTCTCAGATTGTAGCTTCATAGCTTGACACCTCGGAAGATGATGTCGTCATCCTTCACTTCCCTGACTGGATCCAACATTACAACAAAAGCAGAAACAAGGCGTGCTTGATTCGACGACGGGGTGGAATATACGAAGACGAGGAAGAAGTCGAGCCTTCACTGTGCTGGATACGCCACCGTCATTGGTGAAGGATGTCACTATCTAGTACACATTATCTGCATATGTAATGTACTCCCTCCCGTCTTAATTATAAGCCAACATTTGAGAGTTGATTTTGGTCCTAATTATAAGACAACATTATAATAATTGTCAATTTTTTCCTAAAATACCCCTATTTTATTCTCTCAAGTGTGTTTGATTTTTTATGAGTATATGTGTGTGGACGCATATATGAAACTTTTAGATATATGTGTGTGTCTATGTATGTATATATGTGTGTGTCTACACACAAATATCTATAGACACACACACACATATATATGTGTGTGTCTACATATATATATATGTATGTATATATGTGTGTGTCCACACACATATATTTTGTGTGTGTGTGTGCGCGCACATATATGTGTGTCTACATATATGTATGTATGTATATATGTGTGTCTACGCACATATATTTTTTGTGTGTGTGTCTACACATATATATTTTATGTGTGTGTGTGTACACACAAATATGTGTGTGTGTGTGTCTACACATATATATTTTATGTGTGTGTGTGCGCACAAATATATATAGTCTCACACACACACACACACACACACATATATATATAGTAAGACCATTATTTTAATTAGATAGCATGTAAAAAAAAAAAGGTTGGAGAGGCATATGGTAAGAGCTATTGATTTACTTTCACTTAGGTCATTTTAAATTTATATAAGGACATTTTAGGAAAATAAGTAAAATTAACTAATTTAACTTCTTTCCTTAATCTCCCCAAAATCGGTTAAATATGTCCTATAATTAGGACCGGAGGGAGTACTTTTTATGTGCTCTACCTTGTACGAACATTTTTTTTAAATTTTTTATATATTGTGTTTATTTAAATTTAAATTATATACTATTTTTTGAGATTTTTTTGCACTCAGTATCTCAAATTAATCAATTTCCAATTCTGCATTCAGAAATATTTGTTTGTAACATCAGTATCATGGAAACTAATTAATTTAAGACACTGGTGTAAAAAAAATATCAGAAAGCAGCATATAATTTAAATATATATATATGGGTAAAGAATTTTTCCAGGATGATAAGTTATCTCCAGTGTGACCTTCAAAATTACGTCGTTTTGGATTAATAAAAGGTGTTTCTGTAATTTTGTACCCTTCATTAATTCACCTAAAATTATGGAAACACCCTTCATTAATCCAAAACGACGTAGTTTTGAAGGTCACTGGAGATAACTTATCTCCAGTGACTGGAGAAATACTTTTCCATATATATATATATGTGTGTGTGTGTAATATATAAAAACATAACATCTCAGAAGCACATAATGTGGACTTTGTCACTATCATCATCACCGGCATGAGAGTAGAAAAATCGGAGATTAATAGTGGGTTTGGTCTGAGGGATAAATTTTTTATCTCATTTTAACTAAATTACCTATAGAAATTTTTTAATATTTCATAATTACAGTCTCAACAACCAAAAAAAAAAAACATCTTCTAATTAATAACAATTTAGTAAAAGCCCTCCTTCCCATCTCCTTCCTTCAAACCAAACAAAGCCTAAGGGAGGAAGGGAGAGTATGAGATTGAGAGGGACGGAGAAAAGCGAAGGGGCAATAAGGAAAATTTAAAAACTTAGGCTTTTTTATTTTTATTTTAATAGTATAGACCACACCACAAAAACTAATAGATATTTGGACGGCATTATTTTTTGTCTTTTTTTTAATATTTATAATTACTTTTACCCTTGATAAAAGTTTTTAGTGTTGGGCAAATATTGGATATAAATTCACATGTATTTTTGCACCTTTAACCTTTCCTATACACCATTGTAGCACATGGAATTATTATGTTCTTACTGTTGCTAATGGAGTTACTACTCTAGAAGCTTTCTTGGTTTATTAATATTTTAAGGGAAAAACACTTCTCATGTTGTAGGAGAAGTGTTTTTGTATGTCACACACACATGAAATGGTAGGACCCACATATATATATAATGACATTATATATATATGTGGGTCCCACCATTTCATATGCGTGTAGGAATTTTCTTCTTCTCATGCAACATGAGAAGTTTAAACCCCATATTTTAATTAGGACAACTTTCCCAAATCAGTTTTCAAGTAAAGGTTGGAGTTTGATGTAATTTGTTGGATCACATGATGTCATTGCTCTCTCTAACCAAATATTTAGTTAAACCACTTCTCACTCCAATCTAGTGTATCACTTCCCGACAATGACCTAGCTAGCTTTAGTACAAATTCTTCATTAATCCATGTTAAAAGATTTGACAAAGATTTAGATTGGTTGTCCATATATAGCTTGATACAATCCTCCTCCTTCATCTAGGCTTGGGTTCGGCTTTAAACATAGACAGATGTTTTTATTTTCATGGAGTAGAAACTGAAGAACTCATCCACTACAGAAACTAACCAAACTTTCATCATTCACCACCTCTAAAGAAAAGGCGGGGCAAAGCTTCAGACTTCAACAATCAAACTATCATCAAAACTAAATTTTGGGTACACAATTTATACTTCCTCTGCTCATAAATATAAGATAAAGTTGATCTTTTTAGATAAATTAAGAAAACTAAATAAGTTATTGATGAGTCATATTTATGTCATGTTTTCCCTAAGTGTTTTGATTATTTTGAGTGCTAAATTTGAGCTTTATTATGTGCTATCTGATAAAATGTCTAAGAATTTATGCACATAGGGAAATAGAGGATAGATCCTATAAAACGTTGCATTCGTATCATTATCCTGCTAATGTACATAAGAAAATGACCACTTTATGGTTTGATGTGAAAGCGTATAACAAAGCTGATACAATGCTATAGCATATCGTGTACTCACACCTGTGCCAATAATACAATGCGACCACTATGTTGTAGCATTGTAAGTGATGTAGAATTATGCACTACGTTACTCTAACCTTTCCTCACGAGTTTTCAGGAAATTAAGACAGGTCATCCAGACAGACGTTAAGACGGTGATTGAATCAAGCTATACAATGCGACCACTATGTTGTAGCATTGTAAGTGATGTAGAATTATGCACTACGTTACTCTAACCTTTCCTCATGAGTTTTCAGGAAATTAAGACAGGTCATCCAGACAGACGTTAAGACGATGATTGAATCAAGCTGAATCTAGAAGATGCGGAGGATCGAGAGAAAGATTTGAAGAATCCTACGGTATTAAAAGAATGATCAATCAACCAAATTTAGGGGTTTTGACCTGACGATTTGGAAGGCCTAGCACACTGGAGGTACGAGCGAGAAGACCTAACTATAAGAGGAAAGCGCAGCTAGACCTGAAGGAGTTGTGAAGTCGTGAGAGTCAAGCCGTCAACACAATTGCAATCCAACTAAACTCACACCAAAGGAACGAGAGAGAATACTGATTGAGAGGATAGTAGACCAGACCCAACTTTTCCCTGGAGCAAGATGAATTGTAGAAGCCGTAGAGACGTTGCGTGACAGGATGCCTCTTACGCCGTCAACCTTTCTACGAGTTTCCTTGTTTCTTTCGTTTATTTTATTTCCATGGGCTGTCCTATGTTATTCTGTTTTGTGTTTCCCTCATCAGTCATGAACTAAACTTCTATTGGCTGAGTGAGGATGAATTTCTAAGTTGTAGAATGAACTCAATTTGCTACTACCTTGGCTGCTCGGAAGGGAGTTGAGGTTAGACCTCTGTTAGATAGTATTTGCTAGGCAAGCTTGTGCATAAGTCAACCTAAACTGTAGACACCAAGAATGGTTTTCCCACTCACAACCAAAACACCTAGGTTTAAACATACAGACTAAACTTGAAATCGCCATAGGAATATGAGAGAAGTAGAACAAGGACTGTATTTACAAAATGCAGACGCTTCTGTATAGGATAGTGGTGGGGTTAACTGAATAACATTGTGAAAGGCAGTTATATTGTAACATTGCGGAAGCTGTGCAGCATAATTGCTATAGCAATGTGTTGTATGCAAAATGGGGGAGTAATGCGACTTAGGATGAAATCCAAACTCAGCCTGCTTTTAAACTGATATATTCCTTCGACTTCCAATCACTCATTTATATCTTGTCATTAGAAATAGTGAAACAACCAAAACCAAATATAATTTTACTTCATGCAACTGTCATAGGAAACTAGCATTATCTTCGGTATCAACAGTTTTTGTGGAACGATAACTCTAATGACTCTTTATTACTTGTTCAACTGGTTCACTTGCCACAAGGAATTCGACCAACAGTTATTTAATTATATAACATGTTATATATCTTTAGATTATATATCAATTTATTTTAGAGAAAAAAATGACAAATATAAATATTTTAAAGTAATTTAATTAGCTTCCTTAATTTCTTTAAGAAAGTTAACTATGTCTTATATTTAGGATCGGAGGCAATACAAGATATAAATGCAAACTCATGTTGGGATATACACCTTGGACATGGAAGAAATTAGTAGGGTTTTAAACAAATTAATACAATGCAAATACTTATAATCTGACTTTCGAATATACTACCTTTGATTCTTAATATAAGATCTAGTTTGTAATGCAATATCTGCTCATTTCACCCTTAGAACATATGTTGCTTGTACACTTGATTCTGAACATGAAAGTGTTTGATCTCCTCACCTTCTCAATCTATAGAATGAGGATTGATATAGTTGGCTAAAGCGTCAGCCTTCACCCAAAAAGGGAGGAGGTTCGATACTCGCTAGCCAATGTGAGGGCCTCATTAGTGGGCAATCTATAAGTACCTTTATAAGCACTCTTTGAGCCTAGAGGCATGCACTGGCCCTGGTAGGGTATCGGTGTCTACCCCTACCTAAACTTTTTTTTTTAATAAAAAAAAAACCTTGGGCTAAAATAAAGAAAAATATGTTTAGCAAGTACTACCTCTGGTCCTAATTATAGGACATATTTAAATTTTTGAGGGATTAAGGATAGAAGTTAAATTAGTTAATTTTACTCATTTTTTTAAAATGCCCTTATATAAATTTTACACTTCAGTTACCTTACTGATTTTACATAATCCCTCATTCATATCTTAGGAAGAGATGGAAGGGGTATTTTAGAAAGAAATTGACAAAAATTAGAATGTTGTCCTATAATTAGAACTAAAACAAACTCTCAAATGTTGTCCTATAATTAGGACCGGAGAGAGTAGTAGTTAAATTTTGAATCATCCTTCTATTTCTCAAGTTTAGGAATAAAATAAAAGTGGATTGAGACTCTCATGCCATAACGTATCAATAAATTAGTAATGGTAATAACTACCGTAATGCATTCTCAATTATCTTGTACATTGCAATATATACCCGTTTGGTTCGATTTTATGAGAGATGATTACATATAATCCTAATGCAATAGAACGATTACAATTTTGGTTGGGCTTATATAATATAAAGAGGATTATATTTTAATGGGGATGCAATAGAATGATTATAGCTTTGATGTAATCAGGATTACACTACTATGACTGATGAATGAGGATGCAGACTTTCTATAATCAGGTGAAAATAACACTATTGCCATTACAATTTTTTATACTAACCAAAATGCCCACCCACAAATACCGTTAAATATTAAATAATTTTAATAACAACAATTAAATATTAAAAAAATAATTAATAATATAGAAATATTCCCCATTAAAAATTTATATTCCACCATTAAAAAAATATTAAAATATCCCATTACATTGAAAAATGACAGAAAAATATTACTTGAACTTCAAAATCCTATTGACAACGACAGTAACAAGTTTAACAAAGACAATAAAGTAATTGACAATTCATTTTATTGAAAAATCACCTATTTGAGATTTTGAAATTCAAATGGTATTTTTTTGGGTTTTTCCCAATAATATTCTCATCATTAAATATTAAAAATTAACATGAACCGATAATATTTCCACCATTAAATATTAAAAAATTACTATGAACCCAATGTGTAAACTTACGGAACGAAAAAATTATCATGAACCCAATGTGTACATTATTATGAGTAGCACGGATAATTTTGTCTCTTACTATATTCTTTCCATATATTCTCATATTCGATGTAATCCAACCAAATGTTTTTATGCATATGTATCATCTTTCCCTAATGACATACCAAACAAATTATGTAATCATCATTACATTACATGACATTCCATTATATTATGTCCAATTCTGTGAACCAAACGGGCACTAAAAAGTTCAACATTCCACTATGTAAGACATGGGTCAATAGATCTTTCTAGAGCCATTAGGACAGCTATTTAGTTTCTTATGTTGAGCTTGCTCCACACTAAAGTTCAAAACACAAAATGTTGCACAGTGATCAGTGTCCAGAAAATCTGACGAACCATTAAAAAGAGTAAGATATTCAGGAAGAACTTTGGTGGCCTACTTCCTGCTCATCTATTCATTGAGCATATGGTCATCTTTCAAAGCCCAAATGATCCAGAAACCTGTGAAGATATCACATAATTCAGTCTGACATTTTATATTAATGGAACACATACTTAGGATGTAGGCATATTTTAGGACTTAGTTTTCATGAAAGCAAAAGCTAAATCGTAGTAATCAAAATTTATTTTCAAAAGAGTCTGCTACCAAAAAGCTTAATCAATGGTTTTAGTACCATGTAAAGATTCCCCCAAAAAAAACTACATTGCAAAATCCATTAGCTGGCCTGCAACAGAATGTAAAGGACTTCTCAATGACGGAGCATTATCTGGCATTTATGTTAACCTTTTAAACTCTACTGAGTCTGATGGATAATACTTGACATGCCTTAGGGTTACAGGCCACCTTATCCATTGGGGAGGAGCAGCAAGGAAGGGGCTAATCAATCTGATGTTCATCAAAATTACCTTATTTATATTCCTTTGACATAACAAAGAAAAACATCTAGTGATCTGCAAAGTTCACAAGCGTATAACATGGTAAGCTTCATTTGTACAACATAAACTTTTAAGAATTATATCAGGTAGATGTCAACCAGCAAATAGTCAAGGACAAATCTCAACTTCAAAAAATGGGGAAAGAAGAAAAGGGAAACCACATTTAGCTCAAAATGTAATAATTAGTTGATAAAGTAATTGAAAAGAGTCAAAATGATGAGTACCATAATATGCGACTGCAGAAGAGAATTAGTGTAGCTTGAATTGTAATGAAGAATCCTCTAAGCCCAAAATGACCATAACAGGTAAATAGACTTGGGTTGCTCGAGAGTTTATGAAATCCGTCAATCCTAAGCCTCTTGAAAGAACATGCGACATTAAATTCATCTTCAGCCCTCATTTTGAGTTGTGTCTACCAGACATAAAGTTTCAAAGATTTAGTTGCAAAGTAGGCATCCCTTTAAATTCAAGCATTTAAGCCAGCCCAGTTTTTAAAAGCAATGAGCGCTTCCATTTTTCTGAAGTTTTTTTTCCTTAGCTTTGACACTTTGAGTTTCTTATGAGTCTCCATGAATGCTTGCTTGTATCTCCACTTATCAACAAAAACCTTCATCTCATTAGATTTCTCCACAACTTGCATAACTGCATCAAAGAAACCTCCCTTCACCATAGCATGCAAGAAAGCATCAACAAGACTGTGGTCAAATTTGATCGGCTTCTGTCCTTCGACTGATAACTTTCGCTTCACCTCATTCCACAGCATTAGAACACTAAAATATTTCTCCGCCAAGACATACCCATTAATTAGGGACAAATATGTCTGATCATTTGGCTCAAATTGCAGGAATATCATCCTTCTAAATGTCCTTCTGGCATCTTCCAGTCTCCCAGCTTTACAGAAAGCATGAATGATAGAATTCCAATCATGAGTACCAACTTCAATTCGAGGGTCCTCAGCCACCTCATCTAAGAAAGCTGCCATCAACTCAGGTCGATGATTTTCCATCAAACCTGTCATTATAGTTAGGTAACTACCTTTCAAATCAGAAATTCTTGCCTCCCTCATATCCCTAAATAATGTGAAGGCTGACTGAAAATCTTGGCTGGTCATGGATGAATCTACTAGGGCATCATAAGTTTCCACATCCAATTTTAGACCTGAATTACTTATCTCCATGACCAATTGAGTAGCTTCAGCAGTCCGATTTTCTTTGCAGTAAGCTTTTAAGATTGGCACATAGACCCCAAGACCCACAGAGCCTCCTAGAGCATTCATTTCATCAAGAATGCTATGTGCCTTGTTTGATAATCCAGTGTTAACACATGCACTAACAATACCATAACCTATAGATTTATCTACAGTATTTGAAGGATCTAACTTCTGAGCTTCAAGAATTAAATTTGCTAATCCCTTGATATGTCCATTTTGAAGATATCCCTTGACTACTTCAGAGTAAGTTTCTTCCCCAAAATTCCAACTTTTGTCATCTCTATCATCCAAACTTTGAAGAATTGTTGACTCAACTGATGCTAAATTGCCTGACTTAACATACCCTTGTATTAAATTACTGTAGAATTCCTTCTTGTTTGAGAAACCAAAGCCACCCATTAAAAATTTTAGCTCCTCAATTTTTTGTTCAAGCCCTTTCAATGAATACAAATAGGCAAGAAATCCAAAACTGAATTCATCTGGTCTAACACCCAAAAGTGTCATTGTTTCAACAACTTTTTCAGCATCACTCATAGATTCAAGGTCATGACAAGATCCCTCTAGTGCTGCATTACAAGCAGCCAGGTCAGGTCTCATGAAATCAAGTTTCTCATCCAAAGCAATCCTACAATTCTCTTCAAAAACTTGTAAAAATGCCGCAAGGTTACCATTCTTCCGACTAATTTCAACAAGCACACTGCCCCAGACACTAAATGGAACAAAAAACCTGTTCTTGAACATGCATTTGACAAGGGCAAAGGCAGGGGCAGCAAGATTGGCGCATTTCATAGAATCAAGCAAGGCACGAACTGTTTCAAAATCTAATATTTTAGGGTTCTTCTCTATCATGTACACTACGGATGCAAAAGACCTCTTGATATTATGAATGTCATCATGTGAGGACAAGTGGGCGATGAGAGAATTGGTGATTGACTTACTTGGGAAGGCAGAGTTGTTTGTTAGAGTCTTAAAAGACCTCCACGCTTCATCAGTGTCGCTGCTGATAAGAGACTTACGAAGGGTATTTTGCAGGGTGGTTACTTGTTCAGGAGTGAGTGAACTAGGTGGTGAAGTTGGGAGCTTGGTGGGCTCCTGAGAAACTGAAGGGTTCCTTTTAAGGGCAAAGATAGATGGATGAAGGAAGGAGTAAAGAGATGGAATCTCAGGGTTGGAGGAGGAGAAGCGTCTATGCGTAAGCAAGCACAAATCTTTTTGGCCATGGGTGATCAAGGAACAAACCTTTCTAGTCTCTTGAATATTTGTCCGGTTCCAATTTTTCATTGCTTTCCTTTAGTTAACATAGGTACCAACCTTCTCTTGGATCTGCCTCGATGCTGATAGATTCTCTATTTACACTTACTATTTCTTACTAATGGTGACGAAGCTGTGCTAAGGGAAGCTCGGGTCAACCTATGTCTCAGAAGCTGCCCGGACAAGGACCGACCGATGCAGATAGGTTCTCGCAAGTGCCTATCAAACAGGACCTCGAGCAGCAAGTCATGGAAGTATTGCTTGCTAGGGAGCGATTTCCTACTTCGTCTTGCAACCTCAGCAATCCAACTCTTTTATGCTCCAGTTTCTCTCTTTCCCTGTGTCGCTCAATTGTTTAGCAGCGGCAGCGAAGTTCTCCGCGAAGGCCTATGAGACAAGGTCACGAGAAGGGAAGAGGATTCTGTGCTCGTCATTTTTTTCATTTTTCCTCATTAACTCATCTGGTCATTGATTATTGATTAAGAAGGTGAGAGAAAAATTGAAATTGTACTGTGGTTAATAGAGATAATGAGAAAAAGATAACAAAAGAAGCGGAGGGAAGTTCGATGAGAAGCCGGAGAGCTTGGAGCCACGAATTGGGATAAATTTTTTGGGGTTTTGGCCGTTTGGGATTTTTTTTTTGGTGTAAAAGAGAGACATCAGCTTTTTTTTTTTTTTTGGCTCAAAGACATCAGCCTTATATATTAATAGAGTATAAAAGGGATACAATTCTTAAACACAACCCTAAGATTATCCGGACACGTATTCAAAATAAAGGAAATTAAAATGCCTTCCTTAGCTAATAAATCAGCAATCACATTTTGTTAACGAGAAATGGGCACAAACTGCACTTGCCAATCACGTAGGAGCAATCTTCGGACCTGAAAAAAATACCATATTGCAGATGGCGGCATCCTCACGACCCTGATTTACCTTCTCAACCAGAATTTTGGAGTCATACTCCACTACCACCTTCTTAATTCCTTCATCTCAAGCAAGTTTGACCTTTTTTTTTTTTTTTTGTTAACAGGACAATGACATAGCTTTTAAAGGTGTGTGTATATATATATATATATGGTTTGGTCAAAAGAACGTCCAACACCAAGTATTTTTTCTTAATTTAATAATTTTATTTCAATTAAAGGAAAATTATTATTTCTCTAGGTATAATTCCTGGGAGGCCAAATTTTTTCTCTTGATTTATCATTTTGAAAATGAGGATTTATTCAATGGATAAAAACTATGGTTCTCAGACCCGGACTGGGAACCGGTGGGTAAACCGGTCCTGTCCGGCGTCAAACCAGTTCGACTTTTAATTTTTTTTTAAATAAAAAAGATATTTTTTTTATTTTCTTTCGAATTTTATACTAATAACTTTAAAATATTCTTTTTTTCACCGGTTTGATTCTGGTTTAGCTCCGGTCTGACCCACTGACCCTTAACCCAGTACTTGGACCGGTCTAATGGCCAGTCCGAGTTCCAGAACCTTGATAAAAACGGTAAATTTTTATTTCCATAATTTTTTTTAAAATCATTATTAAATTTTCTAATTAATAAATGAGTATTTATACGCTTGAAATTTGATATTATAAATAATATATTTATTAAAAAATTTAAATAAAAATAATTTAAATTATTTATCTAACAAATTGAACCAGAAATTATTTAAATACCAAACGTTTATTAAACCTCAGCATAGGCACCCACCCTCCCACAACAGCCACACCAATTGGGAAAAAGAGAGAAACTTTCATACATTGTAATTTGAGAAAATATCACTCATGTCCCAAAAAACATAAAAAATATCAAAAAAGTCCAAACCCAAAATCATATTAAAAAAGTCCCAAGCTACTTGGTTAATTTTCTACCTTTGATTACTGCAGATGGAAATATGAACACCACTTTTCCAAACAAGTTCGACTTCCCAATTGATGCCCAAAGTGACCTTAATTTCGTGGTTTGGAAGAATATTCACTCTGGTTTCCGTTATGATGATTTTATGGGCAGTGGCCGGTAATTCTGCCTTTTTATATATTAAAAAAAAAATAATATTTAATTTTCTATATTCTCCTTTTTTATTTTATCAAGAAGTTAAAGATGAAAGTCACCTACTGCCGGTATATTAGCCCAATAATTTGCTTATTTAAATACCCTTTTTGTTAAATTTCTAATCTCCTTATATTGTATATTTTGAAACTTCCAGGGTTCAGTTGGATAAGGTAGTTTCAAATGGTTCTGAAGAATCCTCTTATCCCTTAAATAAAGGAAATATAGGGTAATATTAAGCACATCTAATATTTGATTTAGATTTTTTATTTATTTTACATGATAAAAATTTTCTTTTCACAGAACTGGTGAATTAAAACTTGTATTGAGGTCCACACACGCCCATCCGCAGGTTAGTTCGATTAAACTTTGCAATAATATTAGGAAAATTACTTTTGTATTTTTCATAATATTTGTCTTTGGATTTAATTATATTTTTAGTTATGCGAAAATCAGATGTTAAATATATATTATTGTGTCAAATACAATTATTATATAATAATGCTATCCTTTTCTTAAAACAAAGAAGAAGCTTAAAACCATAATCCTCTCAATTCATCATTGAATAAGGTCGTTCGTGAGGTTGATAGAGAACTATTAAAACAAATGAGTGAACTTCAACTAGTATAGAAGTAATAATATTTCAATTTTTGTTTTAATATAGCATTTTAAGTACTTAATTCACTTTTCTCTCCTAAATTTATAATTTTTTAAACTTCTCCATGTTGATTACAAATATTAAGGAGTCAATATTTTTCATCAAAACAGATGTTTTTCTGGTGCAAATAATTTAAAAAAATAGTAGTTTAAGAAAATTATCACAAACTCGTCCTATATATCCTTAATAATATAAGACTCACTTGGGTCTTCCATTAAGAACCCAAGGGAGGTTTTTTTTTAAAAAAAAAAAAAATGGTAAATGATTTCTCTTTTTTATGCTTAGAACGAAAAGTATTTTCACTTCTCTCGATAAGAATGAGCTTTCCAAGACTCAAACTTAAGTTCTTCTTCTTATTAGGAAATACAACTTACCATCTCAACCAATTACTTGTTAGTAGGGCAGAAGGGACATTTATTTTATAAATAACTAATTTAACTAATTTTTTAGTGTCTACAAATTACTTATTCATCTCTTGCATTTAAAACAAAATACCTCATAAGCGTCGACCATTTGAAGTGATTTTGTATGCAGAATTACGATCCATCCTCTGGCAAAATCGCTACAACAAATAACTTCTTCTAATATTTTTTCTACAGATCCAACATTGTCATACTGGCCACAACCATTTCTCCATCACTCACCTCCATATCCACCGCTACCGTCTTATTATCCGCCGCCTCCCTATTATTACCCGTTGACATATCCATCATCGATACCCCATCATCAATATTTGCCTCCATATCCACCACCACACCATCTTTATCCACCTCAATATCTGGTTTCACCATCCCATCATCCGCCTCCATATCCGGTTCCACCACCGAAGCGTCAGCCAATTCATCATTTATTACTGTTTGCTTCCGTTGCTTCAATTGGATCAAGCCTGTTTCAATTCCTTGGAGGATGAAGGGTTTCGAGAAGTTTACATATGAATGGACTTTGATATTGTTTTCAGCTTTTAAATGTATGTGGGTCACAACATGGATTTGGGTTTATATATTTATATATATGTTTATATCCCAATTTGCCTCCTCCAAGTTTATATTTTTAGTTTTGGAGCTCTAATACATTGACTTATGTTCTAAATACATATTGAAGCCTCTTGAATTTGAATATGTTTCCTTTGTCTTTCCTTCACTTGATCAGAGTATAAAAGTTACAGAATCGTCCTCTGAGTTTATGTGTATGTATGTGTGCCGCATGTATATGTGTGTTTGCATGTCACTACAAAAAAAAGGGACATTAGTAGCGGTCAAATTGGCATATTTGTAGTGGTTATAGGCGCTACAAACGACATCTGTAGCGGTCTGGAAAACCGCTACAAAATACACAAAAGCAAACAAATTTGTAGCGGTTAACCAAACCCGCTACTACATATATTTTGACTGTTATTGTATCTGTAGCAGTTCTAATTGACCGCCACTATATGAGGCTGCGCTAAGGTCTTGTTTGAGACATTAGTCGCGGTTAACTAACCACTACAAATTTTATTTGATCAGACGTGTAACGGTTACATAACCGCTACTAATTATATATATTACTTTGTAGCGGTACGACAACATATTCCCGCCAATTTTTGGAAAAAAAAAATCCGCCTACTTCTTTTGAATATTTGTATTGGTTAGTAACCACTACAAATAAATCCCGCCATTTTTTTGGAAAAAGTTTTGCCGCCTATTTCGGAAGTTTAGCTTTGTAGCGGGGTGCAAACCGCTACAAAATATTCCCTTCATTTTTTTGGAAAGTAGTTTTGGCCCGCCATTTTAAGTTCGTATTTGAAACGGTTGGTAAACAGCTACAAATGAATCAAATTGGAAAAAAAATTGTTAATAATTGGAGTAATTAATTAAATATTGGATATTATTAATAATTTATATTTTTGGTGAAAATAAATGATAATAAAATATGATATTATATTATATATAAGGTTATTATATAGGTGTAAAACAATGAGAATATGTAGGTATAAACAACTAATTATAAGTTAATTAAAATAATATTAATTCTAAAAAAATGTGTGTGAAAGTAGATAAATTATGTATATGAAAGTGGAAAAAAGGTTGAAAAATATACGTAATGCAACTGCAAAATAAGAAAAATTAGTATCAGCAAGGTAGAAGAAAAAATAAACATTTCAATAATCACTAGATTTGATTCGATTGAAAGGCACTTACCCACTTCAAACACTTGACCATTTTGAGAAAACGTAAAAATATGAGAGAAGACGGAGAGAAAACATGTGTACAAAAGTATACCAAAGCACATTAAATGTGGTTTGGTAGAGGTATTTATGTTGATATCTGTGCATCACTTTGTTGCGGTTAATGTGTCACCTTTTGTAGCGGTTTTTCTTAGTAGCGGTCTAGGGTGCGCTATTTGTAGTGGTTAGTTTCTCATTTAGTAGCGGTTTACTAACCGCTATAAATACTATTGTGTTTTTTTTTAATAAAAAAAAAGATTAGAAGATTACAGATTACTTCGTAAGTATAATTTTTTCTCTCAATCTTCGTCGCCACCCCTACAAAAAAAGTATGGAGAAAATGTTATGTGTGAGTTGAATATGTTTGACCATAAATAAAATTTTGGTTAAATAATGTTATTATTTCCTAAAGCGTATATTAAAAAACATATCGAACTATAGGTAAATTGTCATCGCCGTCTGGGAATAAGTTTTCGAAACTGGCTGGCTGTAACGGCTCACTCTCGTAGGCGACGTTATCACCATCGCCTATATCGTAAAGGTCTCGAGGCTTTAAGTTAACCACCATATTCCAATTCTTGTGCCTCTTATCGGCGACATAATAAACTTGATGGGCCTCTGAGGCAAGAATATAAGGCTCATCATCTTCTGACTGACCATTGTTAATAGGCTGGGAGAAATTCACCGATATGATGCCTAAGTCGCCAGTCGTGAGTCCCCGGGACGTTGTCGTATTCGCCCACAAACACTTGAACAGCGTCACGGTGAAAAGGCCTTGGTAACTTATCTTCACCAAATCAAGCAGCTTTCCATAATACGGGATGTCACCGAATTGCATGTTCCCGTCACTACTGCTCGCATAACTCCTCGTCCCAAACATGTCATATACACTTGAGTTCTGGGTCAGCGATCCTTGATCTCGTGAAACGGTGCAAAACTTAAAACCATTGACATTGTATGCCATAAATCTTTGGGCGTGGTCAAGCGGGCCGAGTGCGAGAGCTCTGAATTCTGATGAGTGCGGGTTATGGTAATTCATTATTCTCCTCCTAAACCAACCTGAGAATTCTCTGTGCACCTTTCTATCAATTTTGAATGATGTCTGTGTACGGATCCTCTGTTGACGCTTGAAATGACTCCTGAATTCCCTGTAATTGAACATGCAAAGACGACCATGAAATATGAGTATAACATGTAAGAAAATATATAGGATAACATATATCTGTGTGCAATCCTTATAGAAGCTAATAGATGATGATTTTATTTTCTCAAGGCTGCACAAGGAAAAAAAAAACATGATAGTATTTATGACAATTTTGGGAGCTCAATAAGAAATAATCTTGACTTCTGCTGTTTTATGAGAATGAGGAAGTTTTCCAGTTTCCGTAACGTTCGGAAGTCACCTTTCTATGAAAAAACTTCCGAAAATAGAGCCATTATCATTTCATTGGTCCCATCTCATGAGCACTCGATGAGCGATGAGTAATTATTGCTGTGATGAGATTTAAACCGTCTAAATTAATATGAATCATTCAGATTTAAGATTTTAATTTAGAAATTTTTAAAAATAAATTCATTTTTCTGAAAATTGATAGTTATCTTATAAAATTATCTTTATTTTCATCTTTATGTCTTTAACTTTTTCATTGAGCCGAAAGAAGTTTTTTTTTTTTTTTTTAGTGTTCTAAAAGCAATAAGTATAGGTCAAATTAAAATAATTTATTTAAATATCTTTTAAAATTTAACACTCAGTAGTTTGCAATCATCAAAATCTTTCACAAAATCATGGGGGGTTCGTCAAGCCATTTGATCAGAATAGTTGACCTTAACTTACTGTGTCTATTTATGTAAATTCGACAAGATGGTTCTATGAAAAGATCTTGTCACGCAATCAATCATGTTGTTATTGTTGGGTGGAGATAATTTTTCAATCATATAAATACTATAATCATAAATATCTGAACATCCCAGGTCTTATAAAGTTATCACTCCTTGTTAGTTAATATATATAAAAATCATATAACTAATTTGTATGTACAAGAAAATTAATTAATCAAATTATTTATAAAAATGTATAATGGTTTTTCTAAAACACCCTTGTTAATCATATTTTGTGTTGGAACTACATTATATATCCCTTAGTTGAAGATTCATTAATATGTGTCATTAATAGAAATAATTTGGAGAAATATTATAATTTTTAGAGACAAAATGAATTGAAATATATTTACAAAAAAAAAAATTTAATTGAAATATTGTATTTAGGATGAAAGTAAATCCCCAACTAAGACTATTATGAAGTGTCTTTATTTGTTTGAGCAGATTTCAGGGTTAAGGGTCAATATTGAGAAAACTGTCATTTATTTATTCAAGCACATATTAGAAGATTTGGCTGTTTAGTTGGCGGCTAAAAGTGGATTCAAGAGAGTTAAAAATGTCGGAAGATACATGGGGGCTTGGATGATACATGGGCGTACAACTAAACAGTGTTACCAACATATTGTGTATCAGTTACGAAGGAAGTTAGGTGGGTGGCAGCAGCAATGTCTGTCTCAGGCAGGTAGAATAACTCTTGTCAAATCAGTATTATTTACTATCCCTTTATTTCATATGCAATATGCTAGGCTACCCCAAAATATCTGCAATGAGATTGACAGAATCCAAAAGAATTTCATTTGGGGTGATTCCTACCTTCGTAAAGCTCATCATTCTTTAAGTTGGAATGTGTTGACTAGTCCTAAGCCCATGGGAGGACTTGGTTTAAAATCAGCTGCGATTATGAATGATGCTCTTCTCATGAAGTGTGGTTGGAGGTTCCAAAATGAGCAAGATGCCCTATGGGTTCAGTTTTTACGAGGTAAATACAAGGTACAAAATGGTAATTTACCAATCCTTAAAGCTGGTTGCTCAACGTTCTGGAGCTCTTTATGCACAACATCTTTATTAATATGAAGGATGAGGTGGTATGGGAAATTGGAGATGAGACTTCTATTTCTTTTTGGAAAGACAAATGGGTATCGTCTTCTAGTTGTCTTCAAGATTACATAGTGAGTCCCATTCCTGATGATATGCGACATTGCATGGTTAATAGGTTTGTTGATCAACATGGTCAATGGGACCTGCCATTATTAAACAGCCTGCTCCCCCAGAATGTGGTTGGTTTAATTAGAGGTATGCTCCCTCCTTCTACTGATGATGGCCCAGATTGGTCCTTCTGGTTGGCTGGAGACTTAACTGGTGTTAAAAGTTGTTATTTTTATTTAGCCGAATATGGATTTCAACAATCTGCTATAAATTGTGACATATGGATAAAGCTATGGAAGTGGGGGGACCACATAGAATACAAATTTTTGGATGGAAATTTTTCCATCAGAGGCTCCCTTTGAGGTCATGGATTCGTGCTTGGCCTGAAAATGATGGTTTTTGCCTACTGTGTCATCAAGAAGAAGAGACCAGCCTACATGCGTTTCGAGATTGTCATGTTGTTCGTGGTTTCTGGTGTGAGGTGTTGCCCGTTAATCATTCTCACGCTTTCTTTAGCTATGACTGGACGAGGTGGGTAACGAGGAACTGGATGAGTGATGAATGGCACTAGGCAAATTATTTTGGCATGAGGTATTTATCATCTCTTGCTGGTTTCTTTGGAAGTGGCGCAATGAATTTGTTTATAACACGCAAGATGCAAATTTTAAATATAGTCTGAGGCTCATCCTTGAGTTATTGAGAGAATTAAAAACTCCAAGTGCCGAAAGGGAAGTTAAATGCGTAGCACAGAACCATTCTAGTGTTCACTGGTCCTTTCCAGAAGTTCCATTCGTGAAACTCAATTCGGATGAGGCACCAAAAGGTCTAGAACAGGTGGTGGCATGTGGAGGTTTATTGCAAGACTACTCTGGTAAGTGGTTTGAAGGCTTTGCTATACGGCTTAGAAGGTGCTTAGTGCTGTTAGCGGAGCTGTGGGGAGTCTTGAGAAGACTAGAGATGGCATGGGAGGCAGGTTGGAGGCATGTAGTTGTTGAAAGTGACTGTCAATCAGTCATTGCATTACTTTTCAAACAAAGTAGTGCAGCTCGTGAGTCCCATTTGGTGTCTCGGATACGAGCAATCACCCGTAGACCATGGATTATACGGTACTGTCATGTCCTAAGGGAATGAAACCAGTGTGCAGATTGGTTAGCTAATTATGTATTGTCGCATGTGGAGGCCCCGGATGAAACTCACTTCTCTGATCCTCCTGCTGGTCTTTATCACCTCCTTGTTGCTGATCTGATGGGAATACAACACGAAATGAGAGGCCTGCGAATTTAACTTCTTTTATTTTCCTGTTTTTGTGTTTCTTTATCATTCCTTGTATCCAAAAAAAAAAAAAATCCCCAACTAACGCGCAAACCTGGCTGGGTTGTATACAAGGACATGTGGAGGGATACCTTTATGACACCAGAAGAAGCCCAAGCTCATGGAATTATTGATGAAATAGGGATTGATTATCTTTTGGATTGAATAAGAATATAAGTAATAATATTTAAAACTAGAGCAAGTATTATTTATTGATCACTAAGAATTACTCCCTCTAACCCTTATTATTTTTATTTTTATTATTTGTTCATACTCTAACCCTTATTATAGAGTATTACTACAAGATTTTACGTTAAATTAGGGGAAAGTGACGGAAAAATATTAAGAAGGGAATACTAAGAATGAAAACTTCTAAAAACAGTAAAAAAAAAAAAAAAATAGTATTCTTGAGGGTTTTCCCTCCTAGAATTCTTTTTCCCTTATTTTTCTCTCCATCCAAACATAGAATTAAGGTTAGTCAAAGAACACTCTTAACTATAGTTTTAAGAGAGACGTGTAATAAGGGGGACTAATCAAGCCCCACGAAGTGATTTTTTTCACATTTTATCAGTTAAAATGCGACAAAGAAAGTGAAATTTCCATGTCAATTAACTTGTTAAAGGCGTTGATTATTTTCCTCAAAATACTTTTATTTATCTAAAGGCCTTGATTATTTTTCCTCCAAGTACTTTTATTTATAACACTCAATAATAATTTGATTTTTTTTTTTTTTGCCAACTTATTCACACCATAAGTTATCAATATGAGCACATACACTTAGCAACACATGCATGCTTTTTCACTTGTCATTAGCTACTTGTTAAAAATGTGACGTGCAAGTGTGCAACCCGTATATAGTCTTTTGATAGGTTATGAAAGAGGTGTAATTACGGAGTAGACATAATGAAGCTATATTTGATATTTGGATATTATAATGGTAAAGATAGTATAAGTGGAGAGAAATGTAAATTGAGACAAGTTTCTCTCAAAATCCTAGAGGAGTGCATTTTTTTTTTTTTTTTGTATCCCACCCGGTTCATCAGAACCTTTGGTTCTGACTAATCCGGATTCGGGTTCTGCAGTGGTAAGGACGACCCTCTCAACAGTGATAGCTCCATACAAGGTGGATTACAAGTGCGTTACCGCAGCTCGAACCCTAGACCTCTTAAGGGAATCCAGCGCCACATTCCGCTAAACTAACCACCTAATGGTCAGAGGAGTGCATTTTAAGTAAGAAGAAGTTTCTTGCACCTAGACAAATACATAATCACACTAGCCAATCTTGATATTATCACAACCAAATTGAATTCATACGGATCATAAAAAACTTGGGTTTTAAAGTTCATTCCAAAAACTGTTTGGAAAATCATTTTTAACTACAACTAGCTTGATGCAATGAAAATAATTTTTTTTTTTGTCTTTTAGCATAAAATGGTAGAATGAAAATAGGTTTTTGAAAACAAGTGATATGGATGCTCTTGGGAAATCATTGCCAATACTAGCTATCCTAACTCAATTAAGATATTTGGGGATTAATTCACTAAGTTTTCAAATATTTGAAACCTCAATATAATTACCAATGAATCCAATGCATTGATTAATGGCAACCCATACCTTAATATATTGTTAAGCTCTCTCAGTGTGTAAATAGTATTAATCAATGTATTAGCTTCAGTTACAATTTCATATCAATGAAACTACTCAACAATTAATACCACACCACAGTGATTTAACAGGTATATTGTTATGAAGTATTAAAAAAATATAATTTATAACAGGAAACAATTTAAGTCAAGTTGCTTATATCATTAAATCAAGTTTATATGTGAATTTATGTGCACTTACGTATTTTAATAATAAACAATAGAAAAATAACAAGTGTCCATATTTCATAGTTAAATTTACTAGTGCACATACATATTTCAACAACTAACAACAATAAAATAACAAGTGTCCATATAAAAACTTGCAAATCCTCATTTACATTTTATGAGCTTATACAGGTGTTTATAGGTGAATTTACAAGTACATATATGCATTTTTAATAACTAACAATAGTAAAATAACAAATATCTATATTTCATATGTGAATTTATATGTGTACATATGCATTTTAACAACTAACAACAGCAAAGTAACAAATATTCATATGAAAATTTACAAATACTATCCTAATTTACTTTATAAGAGCTTATACTGTAATACCCCAAAAATACGTATCATAATTTGGTAAGATTATACCTATAAAAAGTAGGTGAATATGGGATATCAAATAATAAGATATAATTATCTTATTTTCTAAGGAAAAATCTCTTGGAAATTAGAGAAATTAAGGGCCAAAGTGTCAAATGACCAAAATGCCCCTAAGGGACATAAATATTTAGGAAAAATGTGAAAAATCCTAAAAGTAAGTGAAATAATTATTTGAATAATGAGAGTATGTTATCTCTAATTAGGGTAATTTAATAAATTACAAACTTGGAGAAATTGAATAAAGATATTCAAAAAGTATTGTAATGACCGTAATACCCCCGTAGATGCTAAGATAATACAGAACACATGGAAACAAGTGTGTCAGTGTAAAAGTTATAAGGTAATGAGGTGTTATAATTAAGAAAATTATCAACTATTGATAAGAAAGTAATTAAGCAATATTGGGCTAATTACTTAAGCATAAGCAAAGGAAAATTCAGAGATAATTATGTAAAGCTCAAAAATTAGTGGAGAATGGTTGAAAATTAGTAAAAGTATATTTATTAATTAATTGGAAATTTTGAAGAAAAATAGGTGAGTTTAGGTATTTTTAAGCCTAAATGCAAGAATGGACCAATGGGAAAATTCTGTAAAAATTATGTAAAAATAATTATTTAATTAATTAAATAATTAATTAAATAATTAATCAAAAAATAAAAATAAAAACGAAAAAAAAAGGGGCAGAAAAGAAAAAGAAAAAGAAAAAGAAAATAATATTAATGATAAATAAAAGAAAACTTAATATATAAGTTTTATTATAATAATAATATAATTAATTAAAGTGATAAAGGGTGAATAGTAAAATGGAAATTAGGAAACGGATCCTTTTTTCGAGAAAACTTCCGTCAATCCGGAAATGGCCTAGGCAGAGTCAGAAAAATAGTTGGAATAGACATTTCTAGTATGGAAGAGAAGGTCTTCAAAGCTAGTTAACCAGAATTTTGAGATTTCTCCGAAATTACGCAAATCGAAGTACCGATCGGGAAATGGTTTAAAGAATATTCCAAAAGAATATTCTCGTGGACAAAAGAATATTCCAAAAGAATATTCTGTGGACAAAAGAATATTCTTGGAACAAAAGAATATTCTGTGGTATATTCTGGAATATTCTGTTGAAGGTTGAGAAAAGACCAAAATGCCCTCGCAAATTTTCCTATAAATAGCCCCCTCTTCTCTTCAATTCTCACACCATTTCAAGAAGAGAATTTTGGTTCTAGAGAGAGGTTTTAGAGAGAGGAGCTCTGGGGGAAAAAGCAGCGAAGCGCTGGGTAAGTTTTCCGGTACCGAGCTTTAAGCTTTCGTAGTTCTTTCAGTAGTTAGTAAAGCTAGAGTAGTCTTTATTTTTATGATTAGATATCATATGATAGGGCTATTTTAGTCAATATTTTCGAAAATCATGATGGCGTCGAAGTTCGGCAAAATTTTGGGAAGAAAATAGCCTATGTAGCGAAGCTATGGCGAAATTCCGCCAAGTAGGGTATAGGGGCAAAATGGTAATTGTTATAATGTCAAATTACTAATGGAAGTGACATTATTCTCATAGGATATCTGAAACGTTGATTCTGCTGCCGTTACGCTGCCCGACGTGCCGCTGTAGGATTCTTGCACGTTTCTCCGTAGAAATTACGTTTTCCGCTGGTAGTACCTAACGTTGCCAACGAAGGTACGTTCGCGTACTGTAACACTAACGCTTATGTTTATTGTATACATATATGTGATATGTGTATTGTATGTGATAGATGATGACTTTATGTCTGTTGTGTGTTTAATTACTGTTGGAGTATGTACGTTCGCGTACTGTAACACTAATCTGATGATTATTGAATGATTATATGTGATAATATGTTATGTGAATAGTTTGGTGCCGAAGGCAAGGCTAGTCTATGTGGGTGTGCCATTTAGTCGCCGTAAAGTCGGTGAGGCCCCCATGATAGACACTTACACGGCCATTCTATTCGGTACTACATGCTCCGTGTCTAAGGAATCGTACTTAGATACTCCGTGTCTAAGGAATCGTACTTAGATACTCCGTGTCTAAGGAATCGTACTTAGATACTCCGTGTCTAAGGAATCGTACTTAGATACTCCGTATCTATGGAACCGTACTTAGATACATCGTGTCTATGGAATCGTACATGGATGCACTATGTCTATGGAACCGTACTTAGGCGCACTGTGAGTAAGGTATCGTACTTAGATCACTATTACGCTTTTATGTTGTTATTTAATGATCATGTACCGGCTTGATCAATGCTGTGAAATTAGAAATACCTGTTGTACATATACTGTTTATAAGCATGAGGTTAACCGTTACCTGAGATCCAATGCGCTAAATTGGATCTCAGCTATAGCTTCAGGGTCCGGAGGACCAGAGAGCCGAGAAGAGGAGCAAGCAGGTCACGTAGAAGATCCGGTTGAAGATTTCTTCCTGTTGTATATTATCTTTGAACCATATGGGTTTTGTACCGGGACTTACGGCATTTTATATGTACATATCAGTTACTCAATGCTCCGATGCTCTACTCTGATCATTTTGAAAGGATGTTTTTAAAAAAAAAATTATACTGCTTTTGGAAATTGGGTTGTTACATATACAAATATTTACAAGTGTTCGTAGATGAAGTTACAAGTGTACATATGCATTTTAACCAATTTAACCGAATTCTTGTTTTTTATATAAGATCAATTAGAATGATTTGAAGTAGGAAAACTTGACCCAGAAAGTAGAACTAACGGTCGTACACCACGTATCTAATGTCTTATGTTGGACATTACTCAAAATAAAGATTAAATCTAAGATTGTTTTCCTTTCAGTGAAGATACTAATAAAACACATGAAAATACCGTTAATGAGTGACATGATAATGGAGGACTGCTCAATTGTCAAAGAGATATTGAATTATTTTCCTTTTATAATATAAGGTTTATTTGTTTTGGGTTTTAGCAGCTACCTCCCTACTCAACCTAGTTATATTTTTATTCAGTGTTTTTTCTTTCGTTTGGTTTGAGGGAAGAGAGGGATTTTGGCTCCCTAGCTCCGCTTATTTGACTAATTATATTATTTAGAAGAGGAGGGGAAAATTTTTGAAATTTTCCCTCTCTCCCTCTTAAAAGCCTCCTTAAATTAGACGGATTTGGAGAGATTAAAAAAATTGGTGTGTCAATGGACTAAAATGCCCCTAGCTAGTCTTTTTCTATTATTTTGAAAATACTCTAAGCCCCTTAATTTTAACTTGATGCATCTGGGATTAACTCTATGGCCATGATTCATTGGTACGAGCTTCTTCCCCTCCTTCATTTCCCCAAACCTTTTCCCTGTTCCCTCAATTCTGGTTTTTTCATTTTGCAGGTTGGTTTTTGAATATGAGAGTACCGAGTTGCGTTTGAGCCTTTCTTTCCTTTCTTCGAGCACAAATCCGAGTTTCTGCTTGTTTTATGAGGGAAAGAAAGCATAATTTTCAAACGACATTGTTACTATTTACCTTCCCTGGATCGATTATTGCACAAATTCTAACATGGTCACGGTCTCCGGTGTAGTTTCCCGTCAAGTTTTGCCTGCTTGGGTGCCAGGAATATGCACATCAGGAGGCAAAACAATAATACCTGTTCATTGTAATATTAACCTTATTTCACTGTCTAATCATATCAAAGATTATGATTTTTTGTTTGATGAAGATATAATAATTTTCATGCCTGTATAGAAGTTACACTAGCATATTCCCTCCCCTTTATTAAAATCTCCTATTCCCCTCCCCGAACCAAACAGATCATAAGAGCATGGCTCATTAAACACAACAATTATTTGCAAGAATTAATTGAACATAATTTTCCTTTAATGTTGGTTTATGTGGATATGCATTACATTAGTATCGGAGATGACTTCCAAGTCTATTCTAATGCATATGTCAAGTATTAAGAGTTTCTTGTTTCTACGGTCGAAAACTATTACTTGCAAATTTAGTTTCAATGGAATAAGTAGAAAAGTTCTTTTTGTCGGGAAGAACATGGTGACCATGGGTTCACATTGGGTGTTTTTCTCTTAGGTGCTTCTTAGATGTTTTTCCCTCTAATTAGAGGGATTAGACATTTTTTAAAAAAAAAATTTATATATTTTATTTATTTAGATTAGATTATATGTTGGATCACCCAATATTTCAAATTAATTAATTTTCAGTCCTGCATTAAGAAATATTTTTTCTGTAACCCCAATATCTTGTAAATTAATTAATCTGAGATATTGGATGTAAAAAAAATTCAGGATGCAACATATAATCTAATCTTAATAAATAGAATATATAAAAAAAATTTAAAAAAAATACCTAATCCCTCTAATTAGAGGGAAAAACACCTAAGAGAAAAGCACCCAATGTAAATTCATGACAATGAGAGCTTCCATCCAATAAGATGAGATCACACTCTTTGAAATAAGTAGTTTTAAAATTCGTTGAAGTCGATATTTAATAAATTAATAATGTATTTTACTAAATCATAATTCTTTTATAGGTAAACTCAAAACAAACTTGGGTAAACTCAACGCCTCGTTAGAAGGTGTTTGGAAACTTAAGGATTTTTGTGGAGCTATTTAATTATATTATGTGGTTTATTCAATTTGTGTCTTAGCTGCTTCTTAATTTAGGGATTATTTCTTTCAGCATTTTTATTGTATCTTTCCGTGAGTTGGACATCCTAAGAGCATTTCACATTAAAATGAAAAATATGTCTGCAACGCAATAGCAAAATAATCTCCAAATTAACTAAATTCTTTCCCAGCAACAATATACCAAATTGAAAAATAAACTCACATATTACTGTTGATCAGTTTCTTTTCCTATAATATAAATGATTGAAGGAGTTGAGGAATATAAATGAAGGTATAATAAAGCAAAGTTGCAAGCAGAGATAAGATTCAATGAATTTTTTAAAAAAACAAAACTAAAGCATAAAATTCAAAGATAATTTATAATATAGATTCATGGTAAAACAAGATCAAAATTATCAAGTGAACTATTAATTTTTAAACTAAATGGGATAATATATACGGCTAGTTAAGGTTTTACTTACTCATTCGGTCCTTAATATAAGACATTGTTAACTTTTTTTTTTTAAAGATATTAAAGAAGCTACATGAGTTGGTTAATCTTGGCATATGTCATGTATTATTTTATTATAAATCAGTTTATAAGTCAAACAAGTTAATTTAATATAAAAAAGATAAATATAAATATTTTAAAATAATTTATTTAGATTCTTTAATCTCTCCCAAAAAAAAAAAACCAGCTATGTCTTACATTAAGGACCAGAGGAGCAATATAATTTGCTAAATTAGGACTCCTGGTTGCTAATTCTATTTATTTAGTTTTTGATTTCTTATTATCCTAAAGTAGTAAAACTCACTTAAGCAAAGACCTACATTCTTTTCCAAATTTTATTTAGTTTCGAGAAACCAAACTTAAGTTCTCCGAATATAGTCTTATAAATCTCAAGTGTCTCTATCTACAAAATTTATATGATTTTCATATCTTCAATCTACCGATAAAATTCTTTAGCCAATAAAATAATAAAAATCTATTAAAAAATATTTTCAATTTAGTCTCTAGATTAATATTTCACATTAGTCCCTAGTTATTTCAAAATAATTATCTAACTTATTAAATGTACTATGTTGTTATAATTAGCAAGTCCGATTAAAGAAAGAATTTGGAATGGTTCAATATTCCTCATCTTAGGGTGTGCATGGTAACGCTCTCGAATGAGTTTTTCCTTAATTTATGTTCCCATGAACAAAATTGGATAGGAATTGTGTTTGGTAAATCCGGTTTTTTTTCTTGTTCCCGGAATGAACCGGTTTCTTTTTTGTGCTGGAGAATTAAAAAAAAAAAAGCAAAAAATTTCTACTTTTCTATTCCAGGGCACAAAGCCAGAATCTATTTTCCCCTTCTCTCTTCCTCGCCACCACCACAGCTGTCACCATCGCAACACCACCACCACCACCACCACCGCCACCACCGCCACCACCACTGCCAGCGCCGCCGCCGCCACCACCGCCGCCGCCGCCGCCGCCGCCACTACCGCCCTCGTCATCGCCGCCGCCGCCGCCCTGTTGCCACCACCACCACCACCACCACCCCACCACCCCCACCCCTACCCCCACCGCCGCCACCATCGCCCCACCACCACCATCACCGCCACCGTCGCCACCACCACCACCACCCCCACCCCCACCGCCGCCACCACCGCCGCCACCGCCCCACCACCACCACATAAATAATTTTTGAATATAAAATTACATAAATAAAAATAAAATGTGTTAACAAATGTAATTCTGATTCTCTGAGTAAAAATAAAATGAGTTAACAAACGTAATTCTGATTCTCAGAACTTTTCCCAGGAACAGAATCAGAAAAAACTGTTTCATCTCAGAATCAGTGTTGGGGAACAGAATAGTTCCCATGCACACCCACAGACAGGAGACACTTTGACAAATACGTGATCCCTAACATAAAAATCTAGCATTATCCTGATTTTTTATATGAAGAACTCTTATGCCTACTTTGAGCTCCCACTACCAAAAAAAAAAAGATTTATTGACGGACAAAATCCATCGCTAAACAGAGAAAATCCATCGCAAATTGGGTTTGCAACGGAATTTGTGACCGAAAAAACAATCGTCGCAAAAATCTTCGTCACAAAAGGAATTTGTGACGGCAAAAAAAATCCTTTACAAAAAAAATCCGCTACAATTTGTAACAGATTTAAATTCCGTCGCAAATTGATGAATTAGAAAAAAATTATTAATAATTATTAAGGCTCTTTCATAACAACCACTCAAATGAAGAAAAAAAATATTATGAAATAAACAATACTGAATAATGTATTAAAAAAAGTGTATATGAAGAAATATATATAGTAGCAAACCTAAAAAATTATACATAAACAAAACGAAATATAAACAACAATATTGCCAACAAAATGAACTAAAAAGCACAGAAATCATAAATAAGTCATACACCAAGTAGCTATAGAATAAACAAATTGGAGCTTTACATCCCACAAAGTTCAAAAAACTAGATAATATAGATACATATAGGTATTCCAATAAAGTTACATATAAAGTAACTGATCACTATAAAGTTCACGTTTTTCATAGGAGAATGTTCCTCTTCCACGGTGCTTTGGGACTTGACTTTTGGTGTTTTCAATTTTAAGATCTGATATTCCAGATAAACAATGCTCATATACTGAGGAGGTGAACGGTCTGCAATTGCTTCCCAATCTGTATTGTTCACAAACTCGGTCACATTACAAATGTTGATATCTTTAACTTGGAATATGAACAAACTTTATGAGCAATGTAGAACCTGATGTTGCCCCAAAAAAATGCCAAGGTTAATACACGGATAATGGATGAAGCAGATGCAGCCATAATTATCACCACCTAAAGCGGAAAGAAGTTTTTATTTACACATGATTATGACCCTCAGCAAGAACATCATCGTCGACCTCTAGATTCAAAGTTTCATATTCACCCCTTTTGTGTCTTGTGGCAATCTGTTAGTTTTGGAGGTCTTTCCTTCAGTATCAAAGAAATAGTCGACACTGTTTTTCCAAATCCCTTCATGAAAAAGAATTTTTAGGCAAACAATAAAGATGAGGATAACAACCCAGGTCAGTGAAAGTAATAGATAAAAACTTTGATACTTCCCATCTTTACAAGGGAGCAAGAGCGGACAGAAGGGGGCCCCTAAAATTTAAAAAAAGAAAAAAAAAAACTATTTATATTCGTTTGCTTGCATATATGTATTCATTGGCTTTCTCATACTATATTAACTAAGATATAAACATGAAACATCAGTGACAGTCACCATATGGCACCCACCGTTGGTTTAAGTCCACATTAGGTGCACATAAATTATGTGTTTCTTATGTGTTCATACCTCTAATTAGAGGTATGAGCATATTTTTTTTAAAATTTTTTTATATATTGTATTTATATAGATTTAAATTATATGCTGTTTTCTGAGATGATTTTTGCACCCAGTATCTCAAATTAATTAATTTCTAGTTCTGCATTTGTCTGTAACACCAGTATTATGGAAATTAATTAATTGAGATCAGTGGCGGACCCAGGAATTTTAATGACGGGGGGCGAAAATAAAAAATAGTATATCATAAATAAATCAAAGTACTTAAAATAAAATACAGACGTAATTACAAAAAATTGAAAGAAATGCATTACTATTTCACTTCACTCGATTCTTACTCTACATGTTTTCATATTGTTAAACTCATTTATAATTGAATCCATGCTAAAACTCAAAACAAATCCTTTTTCAATGTATGTAATCAAAGAATCGTCAAGAAATTGGTCTTCTATTCTATTTCGAAGCCTATTTTTGATTATCTTCATTGCAGAGAAAGATCTTTCAATCAGTAATTGCTCTAGAAATTGGAAGAGGCTCGATCAATAAGAGGGTAAATTATGGCACTACTACAAAAATGCTAAAAAACGACCTAAATAAGACCCAATTAACGACCCTTTACTGAGGGACGTCTTGGAGGGGGTAGAGGAAATTTTTGAAATTGGAGACCTGATTAAACATTAGGTCGCCATTTTTCCAATATTGGCGACCTGAATTTCAATTCAGGTCGCCAGTTTTTAAAAAAATTTAAAAAAAAACTCACCCAAGCGCCAAACAAATAAATTTTATTCCAAAAATCCCTTGGCGCCATACAAAAATTTTATCGAATATTGGCGACACGAAATCAATCAGGTCGCCTTAATGACTTTATATGATGATTTTCATGGCGCCAGACATAAAATTCTCGAGCGAAACTACTTAAAGCGTCCTTAAATAATATTAGAACGCCAAAAACAAATTTTACAAGTCCTAATTTATTTTTTAGGTCGCTGAAGGCTAATTTTCCTTCCATATATTTACAATAATGCCACTGACTTCATTTTTTACTACCTATTTTTAAATAAGGACGTTTTTTAGGGTAGTAATATCAAATTTTTGTAGTAGTGTGGACTTTCCAATTCTTTCTAACCCTTAATATAATTTAGATATAGTTGATAAATTAATAAAATCTAAATGTTTAAGAATGTCAAACTCAAAATGTGTTGTAATTCCATCTTCAAATGCAATTTTTCTAAAAGAAACACATAATGTAAAGCAGAAACTTCAAATATTTTGAATCATAATCCAAAAACCATAAGATACTTAACATAATCCAGAAACATAATTATTACAAAATCCACCCACAAGAAGCTCAACATCTAATTAAATTCATTTACTATAATAAAATGCATTCCCATGGGGCAGAATAATTAAAGAAAGATAAACTCGTAGCCACTGTAGATGGAAAAGGAGGTACCTAGCTGGCGAACTTCTTAGTTTATCTGATCAACGGGAGGCTGCAAGGGTGTGGGCCAATGGATGGAGTAAAGAAAATGATGAAGACGAAGGCACTTCAGCGATTTTAGGTCGAGAGATTAATCATATAAACTAAGAAGGGAAAACAATAAAAGCAATACCATGCTAAAAGAGCAACGGAGGAGAGGAAAGTAAAGAAAGCCAACAACGTTCAATGGCGCCGGGACAATCAAAAGACCAGAAGAGGAAGCCAACTGCCATGTATAATATTTTATATATCGTTTTTTCGGGGCGGTGGCCCACCCTAGCCCCCCCCCCCTTCAGTCCGCCCTTGATTGAGATACTGGGTGCAAAAAACATCCCAGAAAGCCGCATATAATTTAAATCTATATAAATACAATATATAAAAAAATTTAAAAAAAATATGCTCATACCTCTAATTAGAGGTATGATCACATAAGAATCACATAATTATGTGTATCTAATGTGAACTCCCGTTGGTTTGCTTTCATATATTAAAAATAATAATAATAAGAGGTGGGGCCACAACCGTTAATATACCCCAACCCCACTTGTTTTCCTCTTTTTCGAACACGCCTTCGTTTCTTCTTCCTCAACTATCTGCCATTTTTTTAAACAGCTTACAATCAATTTTGAGATCATTAAGGTACTTAAAATCACTTATTTTTATTAAATTTCCTTCATGAAATTTATTATACATGATTTTATCTTTTTAATGATACTACTTTTATACTAATTAGAGAATATTTTAGGGTTAGGATTTTAGATAAGTTTTGAGTTTTGTTAATAGATGACTATGAGAATATAGATGATGACTAGTTAATTTTAATCGGTTTACTTTTGTTATTAATAATATTTTAAAATCATATTGGTCATGAAATAATAATTCAAGTGAAGTAATCTTAATTTCTCTAATAGATTTCTTTCAATTTTTTGTGTTAGATCTATATCATATTTCAAGTACTTTATTTATGATGTAACATTTCTTATTTTCGCCCCCCGTCAGTAAAATTCCTGGGTCCACCCCTGTAAGGGAGTAATCAAACTCATATTAGCTGAGCCAAAAAATGCTACGACAGTAATATAGAGATGATGATTCAATCTGTTCTGTCATAGAACATAAACCCTAACCCTAGGTGGGCTAGGATGTGGATATAGGATCAAATAGCTCTCTCCCAGGCATCCATGGATTGGATGCCTAAGAGGATCAGAGATCACAAAGCACAGGGACTTGACCTAGGTGCGATACCTAGGGCCTACGTACCCTGAGGAGGGATCAAAGTCCACGTAGTTCGAGGATTACCGGAGGCGTTTAGCCAAGGGGGTGGTGTGTGTGCTCTGTGTGCAGTATATGCAATTGAGAGAGAGCTCAGAAGATAGAAGATGTGTACCTCTTTAGGTTAACCAACTATATATAGAGGCTACCTTAGGGTTAGAGTTTGGACTTGCTGGGCCTTTGGTGCCTCCAAGTCCAAATGTATTAGATGTCTCCTGATGGGCCACACCTTGGATGGGCCTAATATTTGATTCCATAACAGTTGCCCCCAAGCTCGGTAGCTCAGGTCTCTGAGCTGCCGAGATTAACTGACTGCTTTCCGAGATCCGCTGAATCCAAATTTGCTTTCGTAGCAATTTCTCCGGGCTAATTGTCTGGTTTATATTCCTGCATTTAATAACATGTAAGCAAATCACAATAAATGGAAAATACTTACTGTTTGTGCAAATCGTTCAACGTGCTCATTTCGGATACTTGTCCGAGCTTGCATTAAACTTTCTGGTTTGCATCAATGGTGGTTTCTGATAACACGCTTTTCCACTTAACAAATCGTTGTCCCCTCTGTTGCCCCCCAGCCTGGTAGTTCAGGTCTTTGAGCTGTCAGGATGTGTTGCTTTCCAAATCCGGACGAGGTGCTCGCGACTGTTGGGATTCCGTGCGTGCCGACCCGAGATTCCGGGTTTATATACTTTGAACCCCGAGATTCCGGGTTAGATATTTTAACACCGAGATTCCGGGTTATATATTTTAACACCGAGATTCCGGTTTAGATACTTTAACTCCGAGATTCCGGGTTATTTATTCTAACACCGAGATTCCGGTTTAGATACTTTAACTCCGAGATTCCAGGTTATTTATTCTAACACCGAGATTCCGGATGCTTGTCGAATTTGCACTAACCTCGGTATTTGTTACCGCGCTTTTCCATTAACAATTCGTAATCCATTCTGTTGCCCCCCAGCCTGGTAGTTCAGGCCTCTGAGCTGCCAGGACGTACGTTTTAACCTTTATTTCTGCGTAGCCCGGATTTCCACCAGATTCAGTGAAGCCGGGGCCCGCCTTCATCCCTTTTGTAAGGACGGACTCCACAATCTATCCGGGATCCAATTAAGGAGCGCGGATTTAATCGTATAAAATAAACTTTGACATGATTCATGAAAGCGGGTTTGTGCACCTCGGATTCACGCATGTTTAACTTGCACATGATTTTCGAAGACGGGTTTGATTACCCTGCCCTCTACATGTTTAACTTGTACATGATTTTAGAAGACGGGTTTGATTACCCTGCCCTCTACATGTTTAACTTGTACATGATTTTGGAAGACGGGTTTGATTACCCTACCCTCTACATGTTTAACTTGTACATGATTTTAGAAGACGGGTTTGATTACCCTGCCCTCTACATGTTTAACTTGTACATGATTTTGGAAGACGGGTTTGATTACCCTGCCCTCTACATGTTTAACTTGTACATGATTTTCGAAAACGAGTTTGTTTACTCAGAATTCATACATGTTTATAGACTCTGCGGTTGTAGCCGTCGCACACGGATCCCGGATTTTAACCAGATTCAGTTTAAATCAGGTTAGGTTTCAGAACTTTACATGGACCCCGGATTTTTTACCCATATTCGGTTTATTCGGGGTCCGCGTCGGGGGTCCAATTATGACACTACTAGCTCATTGCTTTGCAAGCTCAGATTTTCCCTCATTGAACATCCCATTAGAACGGGATGAATAAATGTGCTCACTTCTTGCATCAAGGATAAAATATGAACCCGATTAACGAATCTGCCTTGCTTAACTTTGATACACAATCCGTGGACAAAGACATTACACGTGTCTTCATTTGGGACATGGCCTAAAGACACGTTATCAACAAGCTTGGCGACATGCATGTACCAAGTCACCCTTCTTGCACAATGCATTAATTAACACATTAAATGGGATGGACTTAGGAAACAACCTTCAATTTGCGCCTCATTCAGCAGGGAAATAATATGTATAAGCTAATTATATATTAGCTAATTTTTCTTGCTCTGAACAAGATCATATGGGAGCTCTGTCACAACCATGCTTCTTCATAGGTAGCGGATTTAATGTGACAATCTGTTGATCCTGTAAGGAAGTTGATGAAGATTTCCCCTTTTCCATTGAACTAGAGCCTACATCATTATTCTTTGTTTATTGGATTCATTGGCAAACTTGATTTTCCATGTGCGCCATCAAGTTATTCATTGATTTTCCATGTGCGCCATCAAGTCGTTCCCCCTCATACAATCCAAAGAAAGATCAAATCTTCTGACCATGTGAGTGAGATATTGGCATTGCAGCAATGTTCAATTTGTGCCTACTGTTACCACTACCACTGACACTTTAATAAATGACGCAATAGGCAATCTTTGAATACTGGCAGTATCACACTTCTGGTGCAAACTGTCTCAGAAGCAATGAAGCCCATGCGGGGACATATACTGCTCCTTTGTATCATCTCCAGCTTCATGCTTTTGCCGCTTTTGAGAAAAATCATACCCCCAAAATTAAAAATCAGAGACACTATCGCTGGATCTCTTTGTAGTGTCCTCCAAAGAAGTTCTTTTCTCCTCAAAAAGAAAAGTAGACTTCCCCACATTGGTATCACCAACCAGGACAACCTTAGAAAGGTAATCATAATCTTCATTTGCTCTAGAGACTGAAGTTATGTGAGAACCATCTGGGGCAGTTGAATTCTGCAACATTGATTCTCCTATATTTGATTCAAACGCTCCTTTATTACACCAAATAAAGATTTAATTTCCTTTAGGAAATTATCCACACGCCCTAACAATGATCTTATGCCACAGATCTACAGGACATAAAACTCCAACTGCGAGGCCATTTCAATTATATGCAACAATAAATAAAAGAGATCCAGAATTTGAGAAGGAATCCTCTATTTATTGACCTCACATAGCTCTGTATGTAACAATCGCAACCGGAGAATCATAATGCTGGTGTCCATGAATGATAGGTCCATGATGAGTGATCCTCACCAAGCCGAAAATCCAGTAACATTAAACAATTAAGCATGAAAAAGCTTTACTCTTTCCATGTTGGAAACAGAAATCTATTATAACATTTCACCCTTGCCTACACCGAATAACTTCAGCAACCATATGAATTAGAAATCAAGCACATAATACTCAATTGAATGGGCATTTTCCTAACCATATAGGAACAGGGATTTTCTACCAGCAATAACGTTCAAAAATAGATCAGTGAGATTATGAACAAAGGCAGTGAGATTATGAACAAAGTGGCAAACCTCTAGAGCCAGCCAAATCGTAAATTTCTCCTCCTCCTCATCCATAACGCCAATTGCTCGCCACCTACAAAACTCATAGCGCCTGATCCTTTCCCTCAAGTGCTTTAGTAGCATACGATGCGATATCCACCGCTCTTCTTGGAGCGCTTAAGCTGATATTCTCCCCAAGTTCAACATCTTTGTTTGACGGAGAAATCCTGCAACATTTGTCATTACAGTGCCTCATTTCAAATAAATGTATTGGTGCCCAAGTTGATTGAGTTGAAGCTATCTGAAATTGAGGAGTTGACATAAGTGTGTCGAGGTACATCGAGGGGCCCAGTGAAAAGTGAAGATTATTTCTCACAACCTCCTTCTTTCCACGGCTCCTTTATTAGTTTATGTCGGCTTGCATCTTTGGCGCTGCACACTGAACCGACTTGCGCTGAGAATCTTTGGTCTGGGCATAAACCGACTTGCAACCTCCTTCTTTCCATGGCTCCATTATCAGTTTATTCTGGAAGGCTCCAAACTTCACAATTTCCTTCTAAATTCATGAAGCTCACCAAATTGAACGATTTTGAGATCTTCAGGAATGAATCCCGGCATATCAGCATTACGGTAGTAACAGTATCTCGGCATACAGTCTATCTCGGCACCACACACACCTCGGCATGCACCTCAAACAGATCTAGTATTGCCAAGTAACTCGGTACTGCTAACAATGAAACAGCTCACCATCTCAGCATCAGTCTGTTGAACCCGGTTCCTTCTTTCAAAGCTTTGGTCTCGAGTGAAGCATCTCTTTATTTCAGAATTAGCTGACATACCCTGACTATCTCAGCATCTTAGGAAAATGGGATGAATCTCGACATAGCATGCATAAAAAATGCCATACACAACAGCATGAAGACACCCCGGTTCAAACACTTCCCGACATTGGAAGCATCTCAGCATCACAGGCTCTTGGCTCATACATCTTCCTTGCAAACCGGATGATGCTAGCAATTCAAAACGGTTCTAACATCTCGGCAATTCTCAGAATAGAAGCGGCGTCTTGAATGAGAGTTTGCTGGGCCATGATTTCGATCAGAATTAGGAACAGAGTTACCATCTTCAAGAAAACGCAGTGAGCCTGGTTCAAAGCGCCAGGGCATGAGTTTGAGAAGGTCGATCAGAGATCTCAAACGCAATCTGGGATTTTGGCAGTGGTTGTATCTTCGGATCTTTTGCCTTCTGGTGGCCACAAATCACAGCGAATCGAAGAAAATCGATTTTGCTTGATAAATAGAATCGGAAATTGAGAATCGCTTGATCGGGCGTTAAAAACATTGTCACTTCCACCCCCATTTCGGGTTTGAACCTTTGCTTTCTAAAGAGTCGTCTGAATGTTTATTCACTCTTAAGTCTTGCATCTAAGATCTTCAGTATTTGGAGAAGTGTTTAAATTTTGTGTAACCACTCTCAGAGATCATGGTTTGGTTTTGTGCCCTTCCCGCATGATCGTTGAGTTCTTGCTTTAACCATTTTTGGTCATGGTAATCAGAAATTTACTGACTCCCCACGGACGGCGCCAATGTTCTGTCATAGAACATAAACCCTATCCCTAGGTGGGCTAGGATGTGGATATAGGATCAAATAGCTCTCTCCCAGGCATCCATGGATTGGATACCTAAGAGGATCAGAGATCACAAAGCACAGGGACTTGACCTAGGTGCGATACCTAGGGCCTACGTACCCTGAGGAGGGATCAAAGTCCACGTAGTTCGAGGATTACCGGAGGCGTTTAGCCAAGGGGGGTGGTGTGTGTGCTCTGTGTGTAGTATATGCAATTGAGAGAGAGCTCAGAAGATAGAAGATGTGTACCTCTTTAGGTTAACCAACTATATATAGAGGCTACCTTAGGGTTAGGGTTTGGACTTGTTGGGCCTTTGGTGCCTCCAAGTCCAAATGTATTAGATGTCTCCTGATGGGCCACACCTTGGATGAGCCTAGTATTTGATTCCATAACACAATCATTTAGTAGATAACATTATTGGTTAGATCAGATCTAGCCCTTGGTCAAACTTCGTTTCAGGAGTGAAGTTGCAACAGAACAAGCATGAAAAACTTATCCTTTCAATTGCAATGAACATTAGAATTTATTCACACATTTTCAATTGCAGACAACTTTTCGTTGTAAGGGTAAACATACAGATCTAATATAAACATGACATTAGAGGAAGCATGGAAATCTTCACACAAGGCAACACAAACAGGACAAGACATGTCAAATGCTTATGAGTTCCTAATGTTGTACCCACATACAAGTGTACAGAATTATATATGGAAGATAGCAAGTGTCCAAGTATAAATACAGAAAACAAGCTTGTTAACTCAGTCAGGAAATCATATAATGTAAACCAAATTAAGGTTCTGATATATGTGATCAAGGTAACCTTGGTTCAAACTCATAAATTCGAGAGATTCCCACCAAGTTCAAAAGTTGTGTTTCTACTGAAATTGAGATAGCTTTTAAATTCACCCATCGTGACATATTCAAAAAATAGTCATGATTACAAGCACAAATGCAAAATTGAATTTGTACAATAAAATACAACGACACTATGATCCCAATAAAAATTGTGAACATTAGCATTTTGAAAACTGCTTGCAACAGCTTTGGCCTTCTCCTTTTCAGCCACAATTATCTCACATCAATGTCGGGTGGTTTTGCAAACATGAGACATGTTATTCTCCCATTGAAAATTGAAGTGACAGGAGGCAATATAACCAAAGATATTAGACATCAAATGAAATAATGTCATAATCCTTCTAGTTTACCTCTCGATAGTAACTAAAACAGAGAGATCATAGCTACACATAACACAATTAAAAGAGAGGGAGGGCCCTAAAAGTTTCTTTCTTACCAATTCAATTTGTCTGGAAGTTTGATCTTTTCTTTTAGGACCCAAAAGTTTTCCTTCCCCAAACTTTAGCCAAATTATGGGCGATGTACACTTTTTCTCCCATATATGGCTTCAAAAGGAGCCACGCATTTATGTTTTGATAGGTGGTATGAGTCACTGATGTAATATTCAATAAGTCAAATAAGTCTCTTAAAAGCATTTATGCTCTTAAAGGTGGTATGAGAGGCAAAAACAGGGCAAACATCCTTTCCATTTGTTTCTTATAAAGTGGCAGCGGTTCAAAGGAATATCTGAAGAAGCAAAATTGAGCCACTAGTATAGAGATAAAGGGTCAATATATATAGTAAGAGGAACTATTATAGCCTTGTAATTAACATCAGTAGGAGACCCAAAAATCAAACCATCATTGCTCCGTTTCAATTTATCCTAAATGCAAGTTCTCCTGGTGACACGAAAAAGAGGAATCTAATAGATTATGATTTTGGTTTCTTCAGGATACTCACCTATGGTATAGTTTCATATGTTTCCTTCTTCTTCTATGCCATCACAGAATTCACATTTTGGTGCTTTTCTTTTACACGCTTGTCCCTCTAATTAGAGGGATGAGACAATTTTTTTACATATTTTATTTATTTAGATTAAATTATATGTTGTATTCTAAAATATATTTTTTTACACACAGTATCTCAAATTAATTAATTTCTATAATATTGGTGTTAATATTTTTGAATACAAGATTGGAAATTAATTAATTTGAGACTGAGTACAAAAAATATTTCAAGATACAATATATAATTTAATCTAAATAAAAAAATATATATAAAACATGTCTCATCCCTCTAATTAGAAGGAGAAGCAAGTAAAAGAAAAGTACTAAATGTGAACCCCAAATTAAGGGATAAGTACCTAAGAAGCATGTAAAAGAAAAACATGTAATGAGAACCCGTCATCACAACCTTGGCCTTGCTCTATAATAATCTGGCTTGTTCTCTCCTTGACTTTCTGGCCAAGCTTTCTATCTCGGACTTATTTTTTCAGAAATTTTCTCAATAATACCTGAAGGGGTATTCATGCCCTAGTGGTCAATAGAGGGATATTTCGCTACCCCACACTTCTTCTGGTGCAATGGGTGCTAAGCATTTGTACTCTGTTCTGTGTTCGGCTTCCTGTTTTTAGTGTGGGGTAGTTTTGTTTCTGGTTTTTGTTTGTTAGATTGAGTTTTTTGTTTTTTTTTTTAATTTCATCGAGGTTTGCTTTTTCAAGATTTAGAGTGCAACACTAAATATGGGCATATCTTCTAATAGAAATTTAAACCTTAGTTCGTTACTTTGTTAGGGACTAACTCTTTCTACTAGACTCAACCATGTTAAATTGAGTTTTTTGTGTAATACACTTTGTATTGTTTACATAATCTTGTTAAAGCCTTTTTTTTTTTTTGCTTTACAATGTTTTTTTGTATAAGTTTGCTTGTGTTTCAATATGTACAAAAAAAAATATCATTTTTATTGAAAAAAAAATATTACAGACAAACCCGGGGAAGAGGCAAGCCACTCGGCATTAGGGGTGGAAACAGGCCGGGGCTCGTGGCACGGCCTGTTCCGGCTGTCAGACAGCTGGCTGTCGAGCTAACAGCCGAGCCTAGGCCTTTTTAAGGCTGTTTTGAATAATGAGCCAGGCTCGGGCACGATAATAAGCCTTTTAGGCTGTCGGGCCGGCTGTTATGGGGACAAAATTGTAATTTCTCTCTTTACTCCCAATGAGGGTGTGACACGTATCGCCCCTTTTGAAATAACCCTAATCTTCTTCCATTCTCTTTCGGCCGCATGCGATTCACTCTTCAGTTTGGTCTCTCGGTCTCTCCTCCTCCTCCTCAATCTCATCGGCGTCGCTCTCTCTCTCAGAGCTCAATCTCGTCGGCGTCGCTCTCTCTCTCAGAGCTCAATCTCGTCGGCAAGAGCAAGAGCCTCTGGTGTCATAGACTTAATTATATGCTTTTCAGGATGGGCCTCCAAGTGACAGGAAGATTGTGAAATTATGTGAATATGCTTCAAGAAACCCGGTCAGAATCCCTAAGGTATTTTATACTATAAATTCAGTTTTGCATCTTGTATATGTGAAAATCAAGGGGATAAGAAAAGAAACAAATAGACATACTTGAATGAACTGAATTGATTGCTGAAGTTCATCTTGTCTCCCTATTCTGCAGATTGCAAAATATCTTGAAGAAAGATGCTACAAAGAGCTCCGATCTGGGCACATCAAACTTGTAAATATTGTGACAGAAGCTTTCAACAATTTGCTAAAATTAATTGACTTTATACTCGTTATAGGCCATGAGCTATATTAATAACATTTTATCATTGTTACCAAAAAAAAAAACATTTTATCATTGTGGTTTGACCATAAGTTATTGGTTTTAATAACTAAATGATTATGTAATTGGTTTCAATACTTTTGTGAGGAAGCAAAGTCAATTTTTATAAGTGAACCAGAGCCTCTGCGTTTGTCTAATCCCATGTCTTCAAGAATCTCTCTTTCATACCCGTTTTCAAAAACTTTACGAAGCTTTTACAACCAGGCTTGGTAAATTTGAGCCATGTTGGAATGGTCAAAAGCTTAAAAAAACAAGATTTTTTTTTAAAAAAAAAAAACAGCTCGTATACTGAGCCAGGCTCAGGCCCAAAAATAGACCTGTTACAGGCCACATGCCAGGCTCAGGCCACTTTCTTCCTTAACAGGCCAGGCCTGTTAAAGCTGAGGCCTGGCCTGGCCTGGTCTGTTTCCACCCCTACTCGGCATCCTCGAGATGAAGTTTTTTTTTTTTTCAACCAACAGAATTTTTTGTTGTTCTAAAAGCAACAAGTCTATAAAATTTAAAATTTTGAAATTTAACACTCAGTATTTTGAAATCATCAAAATCTTCTATAAAATCTTGTGGGGCTAAGAGAAAAGGGAGGGAAGAAAGTAAAGCCACGTGATCAGAATCGTTGACTTTAATTTGTGTCTAATTGTACAGATTCCACGACATAATATATAAAAGTCCCACGAAAAGATCTTGTCCCGCAATCAATCATGTTGGGTGGAAATAATTTTTCAAGGGAGAATTACACACAGGTTTTAAGGATGACAAAAAAATACAATTAGGTCCCAACAAGAATTCACATTACACAGAAGTCCCAAGGGACCTGGTTGTAATTATTTGTGAATGTACAATTACCAATTTGACCTTCCTTCCAATTCCCCTCTCTCTCTCCTCTCTCTCTGTTCTCCTCTCTCTCTCTCCGTTCTCCTCTCTCTCTCTCCGTTCTCCTCCATCTCTCTCCTCTCTCTCCTGTCTCTCTCTTCCTCTCAATCTTACCTTACCCTTCCTTCCTCTTGAATTCTCAGTCAAACCCCACAAACAAATCCAGAAACCCCAAAGAATGGATCCCGATTATCATGGCTTACCTCTGCGGTTTTCCTCTCTTGCATAGAACCAACCTTACTCTATGTGCTTTCCTGAGTGGGCTACCATCCTTTTCCATTCCACTACTTTACATCTTAGCTCGTCTCTGTCTTCGTCTTTGTGTCTGCCGATTCAATTGATGCTGCGAGACTAAGAAGGATGGCTCGACGTGGATCCCTATTCTCCTAGTTCTACATTCTTCAATAGAATAAAAAGTAGCGCAATCGCTTAGTTCCGAGTTCAGATTTTGATTCATTCTAGCGGAATAAGATAGAATAATAAAAGGGTTTAGTACACGTGGGACTTATCAACCTGATTTTGCTTCTGATATCGTTTTCACATTTTGTTGTAAATCTATACTTTGTCCGTTGTAAATTTATACTTTGTCTGTTATAAATAGCCTCTGGAAGTCAAAAATGGAAAAATCTCGTTTTCAAATTTTGTTGTAAATCTATACTTTGTCTGTTGTAAATTTATACTTTGTCTGTTGTAAATTTATACTTTGTCTGTTGTAAATAGCCTCTAGAAGTCAAAAATGGAAAAATCTCATTTTCAAATTTGTTGTAAATATATACTTTGTCTGTTGTAAATTTATACTTTGTCTGTTGTAAATAGCCTCTGGAAGTCAAAAATGGAAAAATCTTGTTTTCAAATTTTGTTGTAAATCTATACTTTGTCTGTTGTAAATTTATACTTTGTCTGTTGTAAATAGACTCTGGAAGTCAAAAATAGAAAAATCTCGTTTTCAAATTTTGTTGTAAATCTATACTTTGTCTGTTGTAAATTTATACTTTGTCATTGTAAATAGCCTCGGAAGTCAAAAATGGAAAAATCTCGTTTTCAAATTTTGTTGTAAATCTATGCTTTGTCTGTTGTAAATTTATACTTTGTCTCGTTGTAAATAGCCTCGGAAGTCAAAAATGGTGAAAGTCAAAAATGGAAAAATCTCGTTTTCAAATTTTGTTGTAAATCTATACTTTGTCTGTTGTAAATTTATACTTTGTCTGTTGTAAATAGCCTCTGGAAGTCAAAAGTGGAAAAATCTCGTTTTCAAATTTTGTTGTAAATCTATACTTTGTCTGTTGTAAATTTATACTTTGTCATTGTAAATAGCCTCGGAAGTCAAAATGGAAAAATCTCGTTTTCAAATTTTGTTGTAAATCTATACTTTGTCTGTTGTAAATTTATACTTTGTCTGTTGTAAATAGCCTCTGGAAGTCAAAAATGGAAAAATCTCGTTTTCAAATTTTGTTGTAAATCTATACTTTGTCTATTGTAAATTTATACTTTGTCTGTTGTAAATTTACCTTGTCCAGAATGGTCATTTTACATTCCCATATAATTACACAGAAGTCCCTTGGGACTTCTGTGTAATGTGAATTCTTGTTGGGATTTACTTGTATTTTTTTATCATCCTTGAGACCTGTGTGTAATTCTCCCATTTTTCAATCAAATGAATGCTGTAACCATATTTCCACAAAGCTCATAAATATCTGAACATCCTCAGGTCTTACAAAATTTAGCACCGCTTGTTAGTTAATATAGAATTCTTATGACTTATTTAGTTATTTGATATATTAAGAAAATTAGTTAAACTAATTACTATCTTCGGTCCTAAATATAAAATTTAGTTGATGTTTTTAAGACATTAAGAAAACTAATTAAATTATTTTAAAGTATTTATATTTATCTTTTTTCCTTAAAATTATTGTGACTAATTGATATATAATCTAATCTAATAATATATATCACATATGATATAATTAAATAATTTATTTAACTTCTTCACTATCTCAAAAAATAATACTCCCTCCAGTCCTAATTATAAGACAACATTTGAGAGTTGGTTTTGGTCCTAATTATAGGGCAACATTCTAATAATTGTCAATTTTTTCCTAAAACACCCCTATTTTATTCTCTCAAGTGTGTTTGATTTTTTTGTAAGTATATGTATGTGGACGTGTATACTCTTCCAGTCAACGAAAGTTTTAGATATATATGTGTGTGTGTGTGTATCTATGCATGTATATATGTGTGTATCTACACACAAATATCTATAGACACTATAGACACACACATATGTGTGTGTCTACATATATGCATGTATGTATATATGTGTGTGTCTACACACATATATTTTGTGTGCACATATATGTCTACACACATATATTTTGTGTGTGTGCGCGCACATATATGTATGTATGTTTATATGTGTGTGTCTACACACATATATTTTGTATGTGTGTGTCTATACACAAATATATATAGACACACACCCCCACACACACATATATGTGGGTGTGTGTACATATATGTATATTTGTGTGTGTCTGTCAATATGTGTGATATAAACACACATATATATACATGTATATCTTTGTGTGTGTGTTTATATGTGTGTTGGGGTGTGTGTACCTATATGTGTTTGTCGATATATGTACACACATATATATGTGTGTGTATCTATATGTATACACATATATATGTATATATAGTTAGACCATTATTTCAATTAGATAACATGTGGACAAAAAAAAATTTAGGTTGGAGAGGCATATAGTAGGAGCTATTGATTTACTTTCACTTAGGTCATTTTAAATTTATATAAGGACATTTTAAGAAAATGAGTAAAATTAACTAATTTAACTTATTTCCTTAATTTCCCCAAAATCGGTTAAATATATCTTATAATTAGGACCGAAGGGAGTAATAATCAACTCGATGTCATATTAAAGATCGAAGCTAGTATTTATAAAAATGTACTATGGTTTTTCTAAAACACCCTTTTTAATCATATTTTGTATTGGAACTATATATCTCTTATCTCTTGGCGGAAACTTTATTAATATGTGTCATTAAAATTTGGACAAAAAGTATAATTTTTGAATAAAAAGTGAGTTGAAATGTTGTACTTTGGGACGAAAGTAAACCACCAACCAAAGGAAGTATTTTTGAATTTTGTTTTTTGAATTAAAGAGGCATGAGCTTGACCATTATATTTTAGGGTTAAGGTGCAAAAATAGACAAATGCTTTTCTCAAAAGAGCGTCCAGTGGCAAATACTTTTTTTTGGCGCAAAAGTAGACACGTGGTTACGAAAGTGGAGCAAAATTAGCGTTTGACCGTTAGTTGACTTTTTCTGAATTGAAAATAATGACATGGACGATGACGTGGCTGTTAATGCTTTATAAATTACAGTTCAACCCCGGATACATTTCAAAATTTTCAATTTAGTCCCTCTATAAACTTTTAAAATTTTCATTTAAGTCCCTGGTCAAAACTTGCATTTTGACCAGGACCTTCTTCTTCCTCGGTGATCCCCCAACCCAGATTCCGGTCACCCCCCCAAACCCAGATTCCGGTGATCCCCCCCACCCAGATTCCGGTAACCCCCCCAAACCCAGATCCGGTGATCCCCCCACCCAGAAAACATCAGTTTTATGTGGGGGAGAAGGAATAAGATGGGAAAAAGAATCTCGATAAGAAAATGAAAGAGGAGAAATATAGTGGGTACCCGAAATTCCATTCTGCACAGACATAGGGTCCAATGCGAAGATGAGCGTATAGGCTCGCCTTTCGAATTGTCTTTACAAACCTCACCAGATCATATCTTCCTTCAAAATTATACTGAAACGCAGGCAAGACTCACAAATTAAAACCATATTCAATCACATCTAGACCTCCATCTTTTGCCTTCTGAATCAGATCTTCCCACATCTAGCCAGTGGTAATTTCCCCCAGGAAAACATTAGAAACTATACGAAATGTAAGCTTGAACAAGCAAAAATGATGATAAATTGGGTAGAAGCAAGCTTACATCAGGGGTACTTCTGGGATAATGTATGGAGCCAGAAAAAAGGTCACACTAGATTGAATCAACTGAGAACCCAGACAAAAAGCCAAGCAAAATGCAAACAACAATTTGGAAACCGAGTTAGTTTCCATAATTTGCCAAAGCAACGAAGCTTTCTGGTCTCAAGGTGGGAGCAAAATGAAATGCAGCAAGAAAATGTGAACACCGAACAAATGGGAGTGATAATATTAATGACTCGGTCTTTCAAGAATGGTGTGAGTGTGAAATGAAACGGTCACAAAGGTGAATTCCTTGAAGGGCGCCACCACCACCACCGCTCTTCCGGCTCGAGGCTCGAGCAAACACCAATTTATAAAGATCCGGTGATCCCCCCACCCAGAAACAAATCAGAAAACAAATAAGAAATCCTCAAGAAAATCAGAAACAAATCAGAAAACAAATAAGAAATCCTCAGGAATCCCTCTCATTCAGAAATCGACGCAAAATCATCAGTCCGTGGGTCATCATCCACAATGAACTCGAACCCTCGATCCTCTGCTTCTCCCACGTCCAAAGGGTGGCAGATCGTTGGGGGCGGCGGATCGCGATTTTGGGGGGGTGGCGGATCGCGATTTTGGGGGGGTGGGTTGTGGCAGATCGTTGGGGGCGGTGGATCGCGATTTTGTGGGGGGGGGGTGGGTGGTGGTAGATCGTGTGGGGGAAGAAGAAAGGATGTGGAATTTTGGAAATTTTTTTAATTTCTTCTTTCTTTTGCACTCGCCAAGTAGGAAAACATTTCTTGAGTCAGCACCCATTTTAATGTTTTTGGTCAAACTAACGGTCAACTAACGGTCAAACGCTAATTTTGCTCCACTTTGTAACCACGTGTCTACTTTTGCGCCAAAAAAAAGTATTTGCCACTGGACGCTCTTTTGAGAAAAGCATTTGTCTATTTTTGCACCTTAACCCTATATTTTACTAGTTCTTCTTTCTTGACCAGCTTACTGAGGCCTTTGTCATGCTAAATAGAGTATATTGAAATATGATCATCACTTGGGTGGAGCTTCTTTAACTCAAATGAAACATGTAGAAATCACTTCTTGAAGTGCAACTCGAGTTATAATGAAGTATAACTCAAGTGAAGTTGATATGACTTTGATATAAGGAACTTTAACTTCCGATTAGGTTATTCCAACTTCCAATTTAGCATAACAACTTCCAAACTAAATCTAAGAACTTAAAACTTGATATTTCCATTCTATTTTGCAAGTTATTCTTTCTTGACTAATATCTTCAATCTCTTTCTTCTTTTTCCTCTTGATCATTCTCATCAATTCAATCACTTCTTTCTTTTCTTGACTAATCTATAATATATTTCACATGAAACATAGTAGTTAGTCAAAGTATAAAATAAATTCATTATGTAAACTTTTTTCTCTTAACATTTGACATCATCAAAACTAATCATATTTAACAACATTCAAGCACCATAATTTTATAAATTTTGGAATGAAAAAGTCTTACAAGTTGAAATTACTCAAAAAAATTGAAAAAGTCATTCAAGAAAGTGCTCACTTAGATTATGGTATTGATATCTTAATATATTTCTAAAAGCACAATGTCCGGTCCCTTTTATAAGAAACATTCTCTCTTATATGGGTGATCCTTATATTAAGAAACAATCCTCTTTTCTCTGAAATTTTAGATTAGTTTTTTCAGTTTTATCTTTATTAAATATAGGCAACTCATTATCTTTGGAAAAAAAAATATTCATTATCTCCCATGTACTCTCTTTATAAATAAGGATATAATTAAAACGAATAGTATGTTCACATTGCTTAACATGTTGAAGCACCTCATTTTGATTCTGTTCCTTATAAAAAATAAGGGAGGGAGTATGATTGTCTCCATACTCTCAAGGAGGCCGGCTGATCCGAGGAAAAGGTCATCGTTCTCTAGTCAAAGAAGCAGGATGCTGACTTTACAAAACCAAAAAATATCCTCTCGTGATCTGAGGCTGACAGTTTTTCTTTTTCGTTTTTTCTGAAGCTGAAAGCTACCATCTGAACATAACAACTTGACTTTTCCCCCCTTTCTTTTATATTTCTGAAACACTCACTTTGAAGCTACCCATGCATGACTCTCAAGTGATCCACCATAATCTTCATCAAATGGAGCTTCTTGATTCTTCAAAGTTGGAAATGCCCCCAGAAACCAGCTTTTTCCTCCAACCCATTTTCACGCATGTGCTTTCTTGTTCTCTGCACCTGGCGTTACTACTTGTGTTACTGATAACTTGGGCATGTCAGAAAGCCAAGGTAGGCCAAAGAGAAAGTGGAAGAACAAGACTTTACAATACTGGTGTTTTGTACCACAGACGGACTCTTTTATGTTGTTTAGTTGTGTGTGCTTTTAACTTTGTGTTGTCCTTACTGATCTACTTTTACTGGTACAAGAATGATAGCTCTGATCAGATTGTTATTACTGTGGATTTTGTGATGAAAACTGTTGCCTGGGGTGTTCTTTGTGTCTATTTGCATTCTAGACGATCCAGTTCAGGGGAACTTGACTTTCCAAGATTCTTGAGAATTTGGTTCTGGGCTTACTTCTTTGTTTTCTGTTCTTTCCTAGTAATAGACTTTCTGCTCTATAGAAAACATTTTTCCCTCCCAATAATATACCTAGTTTCTGATATCGGTTCCGCTTTCTTGGGTCTGTTTCTCTGTTATGTGAGATTTTCAGCGAGCAAAGAGGCAAAAAGTGCCCTTCTTGAAGAACCCCTTTTGAGTAGTGATTCTAGGGAAAGTAGCAGTTATGAGTCCTATAAGAACACCCCCTATTCAAAAGCTGGGTTTTTCAGTATTGTTACTTTCTCATGGATGAGTCCTCTAATTGCTGTTGGAAATAATAAAACTTTAGACCTTGAGGACCTTCCTTTGCTCTCAAACCACGACAGTGTATATGGGACATTTCCAACATTTAGAAACAACCTTGAATCAGTGTGTAGTGATGATCTTAGCAGAGTGACCACTCTTAAACTGGTGAAGGCTTTAATCTGCTCAACATGGAAAGGGATTCTTTTATCAGCTGTATTTGCATTCTTTTACACATGTGCTTCTTATGTTGGTCCCTTTCTGATTGACATCTTTGTTGAATATCTAAATGGACAAGAAAGCTTTAAATATGAGGGTTATGTTTTGGCAATGGCATTTTTTGGTGGAAAGCTTGTGGAGTGCCTTGCACAGAGGCACTGGATGTTTAGGTTCCAGCAAGTTGGGATTAGGTTCCAATCAATGTTGGTGGCGAAGATCTACGCAAAAGGATTGACCCTTTCGTGTCAATCAAAAGAAGGTCGAACTAGTGGGGAAATTATCAACTTAATGACTGTTGATGCTGCTAGGATTGGTGAGTTTTGTTGGTACATGCATGATCCATGGATGGCTGTTCTGCAAGTAACTTTAGCTTTAGTTATTCTATATAGAAGTGTTGGGATTGCTTCATTATCTGCTTTTGCTGCTACTGTTTTAATGATGTTGGCAAACTTGCCATTGGGGTCGCTTCAAGAGAAGTTCCAGAGAAAGTTAATGGAGTCAAAAGACACAAGAATGAAGGTAACCTCTGAGATTCTAAAGAACATGAGGATTCTAAAGCTTCAAGCATGGGAAATGAAGTTTCTGTCAAGAGTTCTTGAGATTAGGAACACCGAGACAAAATGGCTAAAGAAATTTTTATACAGTTCAGGAATGACAAGATTCATCTTCTCTTCTGCCCCAACTTTCATTGCTATGGTTACTTTTGGTACTTGTATTCTCATAGGAATGCCACTTGACTCTGGTAAGATCTTAGCTGCATTGGCCACTTTCAGAATTCTGCAGCAGCCTATATATAACCTTCCTGACACAATTTCAATGATAGCACAAACCAAAGTTTCCCTCGATCGGATTGCATCATTCCTTTGTCTCAAGGAATTACAGTCTGATGTCATAGAGAGGCTTCCTCGGGGTAGTTCGGGTACGGCAATTGAGATAGTAGATGGGAATTTCTCTTGGGATATATCTTCACCTGTTCCTACATTGCAAAATATAAACATCAACATAGTTCATGGCTTTAGAGTTGCAATTTGTGGTACTGTTGGTTCAGGAAAGTCAAGTTTACTCTCTTGTATACTTGGAGAAGTATCAAAACTCTCTGGGATAGTGAAGGTGTGTGGTGCAAAGGCCTATGTTGCTCAGTCACCTTGGATACAAGGTGGAAAGATAGAAGAGAACATACTATTTGGGAAAGAGATGGATAGGGAAAAGTATGAGAAGGTTCTAGAAGCATGTTCCCTGAAAAGAGACCTAGAAATTCTTCCCTTTGGTGATCAAACTGTTATTGGAGAGAGAGGTATCAATTTGAGTGGTGGACAGAAGCAAAGGGTACAAATAGCTCGCGCTCTATACCAAGATGCTGATATATATCTTCTTGATGATCCTTTCAGTGCTGTGGATGCCCATACAGGATCCCACATCTTTAAGGTTATATTTTTCTGTTATTCTGTTTTTTATTCGTTGCAATGCCTTTCGTACTCACTTAAAGGTTCTGAACATTGATAAAGTAATTTGAAACCCCTTATTAATTAGTATAGATGTTAATCTTCCTGAGCATGTTAGGTTGCTAATAGTGTTTTCCATTGCGTTTTTGTGACATGTCTCGTGAATTTTAACTGAGATAATGAGTTGGGTGGTTCTTTATTGAGTGAAAAAATTACTATTTTCTTCTATAGCTGGTTGTTTCTACATGTGAGTAATCACTTCAAATTTAATGCTTTTATTTTCCTAAAATGTCAGCAATTTGTAAATCATTTGGATGCACAGGTTTTTTTCTTATGTCGCATTATTTTTACACTGTTTCAGGAGTGTTTGCTTGGCCTTTTGAGTTCAAAAACAGTGTTATTTGTAACTCATCAAGTAGAGTTCTTACCCGATGCTGATCTAATATTGGTGAGACAATGTCTTATCCCAATTAATTCAAAAAATAGAATTTTACCTTCATTTAACTGTGTACTTCCTATTTGCTTACATTTTAATTAGGTCATGAGAGATGGAAAGATAACTCAATCAGGGAAGTACAACGACATACTCAACTCAGGCACAGATTTTATGGAGCTTGTAGGAGCACACAGAGAAGCCTTATCTTCAATCAAAAAGTTAGAGAGAAAACCCACCTTTAAAGAAACTAGTACCACTGTGAATGAGACAGACTCATTAACTGAATTTGGACTTGAAGAAAATGTTGAAAACAAAGATGTTCAAGAAGAAGATGATAAAGGTGAAACAAAAGGCCAGCTCGTTCAAGAAGAAGAAAGAGAAAAGGGCAAAGTTGGGTTTGAAGTTTATTGGAAATACATCACAACAGCTTATGGAGGAGCTCTTGTACCTTTCATATTACTCTTGCATGTTCTTTTTCAGGTTTTTCAAATTGGAAGCAATTATTGGATGGCTTGGGCAGCTCCTGCATCAGCAACTTCTGAGCCTCCTGTTGGGAGCTTTACACTTTTGCTTGTCTTCGTTGTTTTGGCCATTGCCAGTTCTTTCTGCAACATTACTAGAACCATGCTTGTTTTTGTAGCTGGATATAAGACAGCCACTACACTCTTCAATAAATTGCATATGTGCTTCTTCCGAGCCCCTATGTCATTTTTCGATTCTACTCCAAGTGGCCGGATCTTAAACAGAGTATGTCAGAATGAACACACAACACACACATGCGTAGATACACGTCAACATGCTTGCAGGCATGTGTGGAGTGCAATCCATGTAGCCGACCCATCTAAATCTAATAGGAAAAGGCTTGTTGTTGTTGTATTTTGAATAAACAACTTGTATAGGATATAGTTTATAATAGTTTCGATGTGCAAAAGATAAATACACCCAACAAATCTTAGATAGACCTAAACATGTCAATGATGATAATACTACCTTCGGTCCTTTATATAAGATCTAGTTTGTAGTGTAATTTGGACTACAAACTAGATCTTATATTAAGGACCAGAGGTAGTATAAAGTATGTTTGACATGTTTACATGTCTATTTCATAGGCTAAATCTACCAAATTTTTTTGAAGATTTTTATTTTAGACAATATAGTAAACAGTTCTTGATCTTTTTCTTCTTGATTATTATTCTTCAAAGCTCCATTTTGGTTGCTTTTCCTTGTCTAAATTGTTGTTTGTTTATAGGCTTCCACTGACCAAAGCGCAGTAGATATGAGCATTCCACTTTTAGTAGCAGCAGTTGCCTTCTTTCTTATTCAGCTCATCGCAAATATTGCTGTGATGTCTCAAATTGCATGGCAGGTCTTTTTAGTATTTATTCCAGTGGTTGCAGCTTGTATATGGTATCAGGTAGTTCCTTTTAATTTATTGTACAGAGCACTTGTTTAATGTTCCCTCTTTAACTAAAATTATAATGTGCATTATCTTTTGTCACTTAATCCTTTGAATCTCTGAAAAGAAAGAGTGGAAAATCTGGAATTTACTTACTGCAATATTATGCATCTGACAGTTAGAGACATGTTCAAGTTCTGACAGGCTTCCTATAAATCGGTATTATGCAGCGATACTACTCAGAATCAGCACGAGAATTATCCCGTTTGGTTGGTACGTGTGAAGCTCCAGTTATACAGCATTTTTCTGAAACCATTTCTGGATCAATGACCATCAGAAGTTTTGACCAAGAAGCAAGGTTTCAGGAAACAAACATGAAACTGATAGACAGATATTCCAAGCCCAAGTTATACACTACCACTGCAATGGAATGGCTATGCTTCCGATTGGATATGTTATCTTCTATCACATTTGCCTTCAGTTTGATTTTCTTGATTTCTTTTCCAAATGCAATTAGTGTTCCTGGTGAGTCATATTTCCAAAGTTTCATTCCTCGTAACAATAGGCACAAAGCTTCATTTTCGCTTCTTATTGCTCTATTTTTTTTTCTTTTCCTTGTTTGAAGGCATTGCCGGCTTGGCTGTGACATATGGGTTTAATCTAAACATGCTGCAAGCTGGACTAATTTGGGTGCTTTGCAATATGGAGAACAAAATTATATCAGTAGAAAGAATATTTCAGTATACTAACATCCCAAGTGAGCCTCCTCTTGTAATAGAAGAAAACAGACCAGATTGCTCATGGCCATCATCTGGGGAGGTTCATATCCAGGATTTACAGGTCTGAAACTATAATCTTATGTTCTCGATAGCTCTTATGTGAATTTATCAGTGATAAGATTATGGTTAATCAGGATATTTAGATATTTAAGATATTTAGCTTTATCAAAGAGGATTTAGAAATATTTTGTTTCAGTTTTTATTTGATTGTTATCTTTTATCATAAATTGTTATTCGCATCTAATTTTAGGATTCTGGAAACGCCTTGACACATTTGCTCTGTGTGCCTTTTGAATGAAATCATATTGAATATTGATATTGCCTCCTCTCTCTGAGTTTCCTTCTCCTTTCTCTCTGTCTTTCCCTCCTCTCTATTCTTCCTTCTCTACCTTTCCCCTTCCCCGTTCTGCATCAATCAGCAATCACGATGTGTTATGATGATGCAGGTTCGATACGCTCCTCACTTGCCTCTTGTGTTGAGAGGTCTTACATGCACATTCAATGCTGGAGGAAAAACAGGCATTGTTGGGAGAACTGGAAGTGGAAAATCAACTCTGGTACAAACACTATTCAGGCTCATTGAACCAACATCTGGTCAGATACTAATAGACAGCATCGGTATCTCTTCGATCGGTCTTCACGATTTAAGGTCTAGACTTAGCATTATTCCTCAAGATCCAACTATGTTTCAAGGGACTGTAAGAAGTAATCTAGACCCACTTGAAGAGTACACTGATGAACAGATTTGGGAGGTAATTTTATTTTTATTTGATACTGTAAATGATATGAATTAATTCTGATCTTTATCTATGATGAACATGATAACATATTTTTTAAGTGTTATTTTAGGCTCTAGATATGTGCCAACTTGGAGATGAAGTCAGGAAGAAAGAAGGAAAGCTTGATTCCATTGGTTAGTCTTCTAAAATATTTAAACTGCTAGGCCAGACTAAAACTTTTCAACCTAGAAAGGAGGATTGCTAAACTTTATATTGAGAAAATTAATTTTTTTGGTCCTTATGATTTTGAATCAGTTGTAACTTTGTCTTTAAGCTTTGATTCAATGCAACTTTGTCCCTATAGTTATGATTTAATTGAAACTATGTTCTTGGTCTTTAATTTTAACCATTTAAAACCCTCTAAGCTTCATGAAATATATAATTTTGTTTATAGGGACTGATATTTTAAATGGTTAATCTATATAAAAACTGTGTTACAACTACATCAAAACCATAGGGACTAAGTTGCACGGAGTTAAAATTTTAGAAATTGAGTCAAAACAATGAGGACAAAAATATTAATTTTCCCATTTATATTTAACATGGTTACATGTTCTCTTCATGGATGTGGCAGTGACTGAGAATGGAGAAAATTGGAGTATGGGCCAGAGGCAACTGGTCTGCCTCGGCCGAGTTCTACTTAAGAAAAGCAAGATTTTGGTGCTTGATGAAGCTACTGCATCAGTTGATACTGCAACAGATAACATTATTCAACAAACCCTAAAGCAGCATTTCTCAGAATGTACAGTTATAACCATTGCACACAGAATAACTTCTATCCTTGATAGTGACATGGTTTTGGTACTGAGCCAAGGCAAGAATCAATAAAGGCTTTCTTCATTAAGTTCCTTCTTCCTCCTTTTTAATAATTCATTTGTCATTTTAATCTAATATATGTTTGATGCAGGGCTTATCGAGGAATATGACTCACCAAAAAGATTGCTGGAGAAGAAATCTTCATCTCTTGCTCAACTAGTTGCAGAATACACTCGCAGGTCCAACTCAGGTTTTGAAACTTAGCTGATCATTAATGGAAACTCTGTTTGAATCAGGTCTTGTCTTGGTGGTGATAAAGATGAAGTACTGATAAGATCAATTAATGATCTTTCTAGCTTGTTGGTCCTGACAGAAAACTTCTGATTAACTTGCATTGTATTTGAGTTAGTCCGCTAACAAAAAGTTATATCTTCACACAGAGTCTTTTGTGGTCCAAATTCCAGACTGTTAATTGCGTATTTTGAACTTAAGTCTGTCTTCAAAGTAATGGGAAATGCTAAACTAAAAGGGGGAAAATTTGAAGGGGAAAAAATCAAATGGAATTTTAAATGAAAAGGGTTTGAAACATATTTCTAACTTCCAGATTATTTTATATTTTAAATGGTCTTAATTAATAATTATCTCTATAAATCATTATTGGAAAAATTAATTCAAAAAATGCTTTTAATTTTGTTTGATTTTTAATCAGGTTCTTATAGTTATTTCTTTTTATTAGGTTCTTACATTTTTCTCAATGATAGGCATTAGTCCTATACTCATAATCTTCTAATTACGGCTAACATGGATGCTAGTTAAGGGACATTGTTACAAAATACAAAATAAAGAGATGCAAAAAAAAAATAAATGATGCAATAAAATTTATTTATTGTTAGAGTAAAATACTTTAATGGCTCTTCTATTTTGCCTTAATTATAAATTACCTTTCATTTGTTTTGAAAAAATACACTTAAATCTAAATCTTTAACTGTTAAGAATATTTTAAAAATATTCTAAAAAGATATTTACTATTAAAATTTATTTACTAATTTACCCTTAATACTAAATCTCAAATTTTAATTGACAGCTTGTAAATATCACAAACTTTTAAAAATTCAATTAATTTCTTTAAATGTTTGTAGAAATATATGAAATTATAAACTTAAATGACCTATACAATATTTCAAACATATATAGTTTATTATATTTGATAGAAAAATTTGTTGGATATACATTTTTAGTAATTTAAGAAACTAAAAATAAATAAATTTTATTAAATATGGTGAAAAATTAAAATTATAAATTTTATAACCTCAAAATTACTAAATTTTTAACATATTAGAAAGTTTAAAAAATATATTAGAATTAAAATTTTGTGGTGTAAATTTTTACCCATAAATATATGTCTAAATAATTCTAATATCAAAGAGAAACATTTTAGTAAAACAAAAGTCCAAAGGTCAAACTTAACGGTTAGCTAACGGTTAGGAAAAATGAGAATAGAATCTTATAATAAAATGGAGGTTTGCGTAACATACATTTTAATTTTAAAATAAGTCTATATGGTTTTTCATAAAAGAGAGGATATTTTTATAATTAAGGCAAAACATAGGGGTAGTTAAAGCATTTTAATCTTATTATTAGCATTAAAAAAAATTATTATGCTCAAAATTGCCTCATATTTTTTTGGTCAAACTCAAAATTGCCTCATTGCATCTATATAAAATGTGTAATTTGGTTTACTTTGATTTTATTTAGATTCTTGTAACAATTAATGTTGTTGTTTGCTTGTAATCCGTAACATCCTAATTTTTATATTAATATTTAATTACAATTAAGAAATAACTAATCTTGATAAATGGATTTATCATGTAATTATTGAAATAAAAAATATTTATTTAAAATATAATTTATGACAGTAAAAGAAATTAATGGAATAAAAAGGTAGAAATAATAAATATTTTTATTGTTAATATTTAAAAATATAGGAAATAGAAGAAGAAGGTGGTTTTAAATTTAAAAGTGCTTGTGTGTGTGACGCAAGGTTTAAATTTAAAAGTGTTTGTGTGTGTGTAACGCAAGGTTTTTAAACCCAAACAGGTTACTAAATCGGTTGGGGCACTGGGTTAAGGGTTAGTGGGTCAGAAGAAGAAGAAGAAGAGGGTTTTAAATTTAAAAGTGCTTGTGTGTGTATGACGCAAGGTTTTAAAACCCGAACAGGTCACTAAACCAGTTGGGGCACTGGGTCAAGAGTTAGTAGGTCAAACCGGAGTTAAACCGAACCAAACTGGTGAGAAATTGATTTTTTAACCAAACACCCTCCATTTTTCATATTTAAAAAGATTAAAAAATGTCACCTCCTCCCTCTTGCTCTAGTGCGTCAAATCAATCAATTAATAAGCTAGTGACTAGTGATTCAACCAAATATCCAGTGGGTCTTTTGATGTTTTCTTCCTTACTCATCATCAACAAAATGTCAAAACCCTCCTCTCTTCCATGGCCAAAGTCTCATCTCTCCCTCACACGGTCATACTGACACCATCTTCAAACTTCATTTTCAGATCTCTCTCCCCCTCCTTGGCTCGCTGGTATCTTCTCTACTGATGGAGAGCCTCGACATTGAGAAGCACAGAGATATGAAACTCGCTACCAGCCACTACCAACATCCATGACATCTTCCCTTCGGACCTTCACCTTCTTCTTTCTCCATCGCTCTTTTCTCACCGTTAGAAGATATAAACCTTGCCACCCACCACAACCGACATTCTCTCCTCCATCTCATTCAATCGTTTAAAAAAAACTTTTTGACTCTAATTCGGCCGGTTTAATCCGAGTTGACCAAATTGACTCCGAGTCAACTTGTGACCCCAATTTTACCCCTAACTCTGACCAGTTTTCCAGCCAGTTTGCTAGTTTTCGGTCCGAGTTTCATAACCTTAGTGTGACGTACTGACGTGCCAGGAGGGGATTTATTAAAAAAAAATTAAGAGGCGTGTGGCCCCTTTAGTAACAGCACGTGGGGGCCATTTAAATACCCTACAGCTGAATCAATATTCATTACGCGACAGTAACCGTTGGAAGAGATCTGAGTATTCCTCCATTATTTTAGATTATGGTTCACTTTGAGGATCAATAAGATTAATTATGGCTTGTGTTTGAGCTATTGGATTAAGAGCATTGATGTAATATTTTGTTTTGATGAGATATAACTACTTTTCTTTTGTTGTGCATGCTTATATGATGTTTGTAAATAATTTTTTAACTATATAGAACTATAAATTTTCTATTGGTCTGTGACATGGACTATAAAACTATGTTGTTAATAAAATTGTCTTGTGAGACTTATTTTCATGAATAAATGACTAATGATATTATATTATATGAATTGGTGTTGATTTATGAGATTGAAAAGATTATCTTATTACTTGTGAATTGATAATTACATGTGATAATCCATTGTAATTATATCTCGAGTATTGATATGAGAGGGGATGGTAAATGTGGAATTGGTTGGAGGTTATTCAAAGAGGAAATAAGGGAGTGAATTCTTGTACCAAAGGAGGAAATAAGGTGTGGGTTTCCAAGTGTATACTTGTTAGTCATTTAGCCCATTTGTAATTAATAGGGCTTTGACACCCCACTAATGTATTAGAGGGGAACCCATAGTACGGTCTTGTGCTCTGTGGATTTTGTTTGGTTCATATCACTTGATCGGTGAGCTTGTTAAGTTGAATTATTAATCACATGGGTGAGTACTAACCTATGTGTTTAGTCAAAGGAAATAAGGAATGTTAGAAAATAAATCCTTGTGTACTGATTTTAGCGCACCCATGTGATAACTATTATAATGAGATCATGATATTCTAAATTGATATACATGTGACCATGTGACATTTTTTTTATAATGCCATGTATTTATAATTGTCTCACTTGACACCTCACAAGCACTTTCTTGTATGCCTAATGAGATGGATTGTTGTTTGCTAGAGCTGGTAATATGGGTCATCCCACCAGGTTCGGGCTGGCCAGCCATAGGTTGGGACCATATGGGTTTGGGCCAAAAAGACTTGTGTCAATATGAGTTGACATTTAGCCAATCCAACCTATAACATCTTGGTTGGCAGGTTAGCCCATCCAACCCCCTTTTTCTTATTTTTTTCTTAATTTTTTTTTATAATACGTTTTGCAAACTTTTTTTAAACAATATGCTGATTTTCCCCCCTACAAACCTAAACCGTAAAAATTAAGGCTAAAATATACATTTGGTCTTTTATGTTTGCATTAAGGTTCATTTTAGTCTCTTAAGTTTAAAAAGTGTATTTTTAGTCCTTCAATCCTAACGTCGTTAGTCTAATACAACGGAAAATGCTGCTTCGTCAAGTTATATTATTTTAATCCTTATTGGGTACCACATCAACTCAATTTTTTTAACAAATTCATATTTTAATTAAAATAATAATATTAATACGTGACTAGGGTCTAAGCTCTGGGGGATAACATGACACCACATTTAACAAATTTTTTTTTTTTTTAAAAAAAAAAAACAAAAGCAGGCTAAACTACTGCGGGTTGGGCCCATATGGGTTCGAGTGAAAAAGAGCCGCATCAAAGCGGTCCTTGTTTTTCATATCCCAACCCACCAAGTTTTTTGGGTATGTGCAGGTTTGGCCCCGGTGTTAAACCCGTATTATTAGCTATATTGGTTGCTAAGGCAACTCACCCGTTGATTAACATTTTTCCAGTTGATAGTTCTCAATGGATCAATTAGGGAAAACTTCGAAGGCTTAAGCTACTTCTGCTAATAGTAGAGCTTCTATCTTTTTTGTGTATTGTTACGTTAGGGCTAATCTTGCATATTCTAATTTTTTTTTTGAAGATTTGATGCATTAACTATATACTTTTGATTTTTTTGTGACTGGATTACTTTTGGTGGTTTTGGGTGGCCTAAAGGTCTCGTGATTTGTCTTAAACTTTTTGATATATGTTGGATTATTGTATATTGTCACATTAAGGCTTATCTTGCATATTTTGATTTATTTTGAAGACTTGATGCATTAATTATATACTTTTGATTTCTCTTTGACTGAATTACTTTGGGTGGTTTTGGGTGGCCTACAAGCCTTATGAATTATGATTGGTTTTAAACTTGGGGATCCACAACTTAGTCTAATTTGGATATTTTGATATGCAATGAAATATTACTCAATTTAAGAGTTTGGGCTTGATAGTGAATATTTATTTTGGGCATTGTAAAATCCAAAGCCCAACTATGTGCATAATAATGTTTTGATGAATAGTTTGATCAAAGAGTTTATGAGCAGAAGCTGGAATTTGGAGATCAACCATGTTTCTCGAGACAGGAATGATTTAGCTGACAGACTTGCCAAAAAGGGCCTTACGTCATCTACGTTTTTGGATGTGTGTCCGGAGGACCTTCGGAATGTGCTCTCTCATGATAACTTGGGATTAAATTCCCCTTTGTACTTCGTTTAATTTAATTTAGCTTTCGTCTGTAATAAAAAAAAAATGGTTTGATCAAAATCTTAGTTATTATTTTAAGGAAATGATTTTACAAAATCAGCTACTAATATCATTTCTACAAATTAACAAATAATGAGTATATGTGCTAATAATTTAATTGAGGAAAAAATAAGGATAAAAAAAGTGAAATAAACTATAAGGACTTAAGTAAACATGAGGTCAAATTATATGGACTTGTTTATTAATTTTCTTATATTATTTCTTAACTTCAAAAAATATTGTCAAAATTTGTAAGGAGTCATGGCAATTGTATAAGCCGCCAAAAGCCCAAAAAGGCTTCAAAGAGGTCCAAGTTCCTTAATCAAACAAATGATAGAATAATACTCACTCCGGTCTGCCAATGTGAGTTGGTATAGATGGTAAGGGATCCAGGACTAGGCCCTTGGGTCGTGGGTTCGATCCCCTCTGCCGTCGCTGAGACTCATTTGATAGGCGATCTCGTAAGTTCCCAGTAAGTGCTCATAGAGCTCGGGGCCGTGCCCTGGCCTTGGTGGGGGACTGATGTCGAACCCCTCCAAAACTTTTTGATACCAAAAAAAAAAAATACTCACTCCGGTCTTATTTATAAAAACTCGATAATCAAATTACATGATTAAAGAAAGTTATTAAAATAAGTTAAAAATAATAAGTGTGTTTGAAATAAATATTTTTTCCATGTATGCTCTAAAAAGTATGAGGGGCAAGTAAGAGAGAGAAATAAAATAAATATAGGTATTACCAACATTTTAATTAATACAATATATAATTAATGAGGGGCAAAAATTAAAAAAACTCATTAAATGTTTAGATAATTTTTGTCACGCTCTTAGAAAAAGGACATAGGCAATTTAAATTTTGAGGTCTTATGAAAAGGACTGGAAAGAGAGTAATACTTTTGGATCAAAAGAAAGAGGGTGTATTTGAATCAATGGTGGCAGAAGTGACTTGTTTTTAATATGACTTTCACAAACTCAAGTTATATTAGAAGTGAGATAAAGAAATGTGATTTATATTTAGATTGACCTTTATAAAAAATCAATCTGATAAGTTGAAACTTGTTTGAATGATAAATTGAAAACCATATTTTGATTAAAATAATTGAAAATGACATAACTTTTATTAAATACTACTTTCAATTCTAAATATAAGATTCAGTTAACTTTTGTTTGGAGATATTAAGAAAGATGATTATTAAATTAATTTAAAGTATTTACGCTTATCGTTTTTTTTCCTCATTGTTATGGAATCAAATACTAGGCCCATCCAAGGTGTGGCCCATCAGGAGACATCTAATACATTTGGGCTTGGAGGCACCAAAGGCTCAGCAAGTCCAAACCCTAACCCTAAGGTAGCCTATATATATAGTTGGTTAACCTAAAGAGGTACACATCTTCTAAGCTCTCTCTCAATTGCATATCTTGCACACTGAGCACGGACACCACCCCCTTGGCTAAACGCCTCCGGTATCATCGAACTACGTGGACTTTGATCCCTCTTCAGGGTACGTAGGCCCTAGGAATCGCTCCTAGGTCAAGTCCTGGTGCTTTGTGATCTCCAATCCTCTTAGGTATCTCATCCATAGATACTTGGGGGAGAGCTATTTGATCCTATATCCACATCCTAGCCCACCTAGGGCTAGGGTTTATGTTCTATGACAGAACATTGGCGCCGACCGTGGGGAATCGGTAAATTTCTGATTCCCGCGACTAAAGAAGGTCAATAACTCCAATTCCCAGATTGCCAAACGAGCAATTAGGGTTTGTGATGTTTACAAAAAAGAAAAATGCAAAGTGAAGGGGCAGCCGCAAATACCATAACGCAAAAAGTAGCGCAGAGACGCAGAAGGAGATTTAATTCATTCATCCATTAGTTTAATTGACGGGACCCACGATTCTGGATATTGAATCAATTGATTCACTCATATACTGATTCATTCTAGAAAGCGCATCGGGAATAAACTCCTCAAATCCAACCTTGACCTAAGAGGCTAGAGATGGAGGAGGAAGCCAGAGATGGAACGGAGCAGTAGCAGCATGACGTCGACATGTAAATACTGTGAAGACGACCAAGCAAAAGCTGTTGTCAAATAAAGAGGCGACGATTTCCCAATAGGGTTTGATGATGTTGATCAGATAGATGCTTGGGGCCACCAGCACAAACTCGTTGAAACGTCCAAAATTTATTCTGCAACGTGGCGTCGTGGCGTTAGAGAAACGGTTTCAATACATTGTACAACGTGGTGTTTATCTACAACGTGGACATTAATGTTTTCAAACCGTTTGGAACGTGGCGTTAAGAAACAGTATATGAAGCGGTGGTGCAAAGTCGCAATAATCTGAAGCGGGAATCCAAGAGATGCCAAGACTGGGATGCCTCAATACTCAAAAGCCTGGTTGAAGTCCGGGTTGCCTATGAATTGTGGTGTGTCGGGCTAGTCACATTCGCGGGATCATAAGCCGACTTGAACAGATAATAATTTGGTGATTCGCCAAACCGAGATAACTTGGAGTTTATCATGAAGTGGTCAACGCGGCATTCAAAGCTGTTTGACCGAGATAGATGAGACCCATAGGCCGAGATCCTCTTCAAGTGGACGAGGTAGCGGTTGCTGGAGTCGGTTCTTCGATTACCAAGGCGAGGTCCCTCTAGTAATCCTGATGTTGGCTATATTTAAAGTCGGCAGTGGTATTCATAGCTTATTAGAAGCCGAGATAGATATTCTCGGCATTCTGATGATCATTGTCTACATGTTGGTTGCTGTTGATCCATGCGCTTGATATTAAAGAGAATGGCAAGGTTCAGAGAATCGCTTTGATATTGAGCCGAGTTCCTTCAATAATCTTAGGCGATGATGGTGAGCAAAAAGTCAAAACCGAGACTGAGTGCTGAGGTGACCTGGTCCTGAATGCCGAGATGATGTGAATATTTTCTGGGCTTGCATCAGAGAATGACGCTGTAGTCTGGAATGGAGCAAAACACCAGTAGTTCGGGATGGAGCAGAACCAAGTAGCAGAGTTCATGCCGGGCTATGCAGAAATAGAACGTCCTGGATAACCGGCACAGTAGTAGTCCAGTGAACCGAGATACTCTTCAGTCGAAATCGTCCTGGGTGAATGTCGGGATGGGATTACTGCAATTTGAATAGCTCTATCTTGGTCTGTTGTTAATGGCATCAACCAAGTGTAAACGATTGATGACGAAGAAGGGGGCATTAGCACAAGGGTGCATTCTTCAGTCAATAACCGGCATTTATGCATGAGACACGTTAGCATTGCTGGAGAAGCTTTGGCTGGATAGTGCAATTCGCCAAGCTGTGTTGAGTCGCAATGTGGCTTCGGATTTACTTGAATGTCGAAAAACTCAGGGGTTGACAGGAAAATATTCCCACCCGAGATGTATACTCTGAGATGGGGTGCGTGACCGAGATCCTCTGAATGCCGAGGTTGAAGCTCGGATAGTAATCTAATCCTGAAATGCCGAGATGCTGAGACACCGAGAGGTCTCCCGACCTTGCCATCGCAAAGCTTGGAAACCTGAGCTTGAGGCAATGACTACACAGGCTTTGGAAAGAAAACATGAGAAGAGAAACCTCTCGTTGCTTGAATGAATAATTGTCAAGCTTTGCGAGGGGGATTAAACCTCACCCAATTGGCCTCCATTTGTATTATGGTCAAGCTAAGTATGTCAGAAGTTTGGTGTATCAACGTCTTTTGTTTTATAGGTTTTCAAGAAGACTTTTAGAGAAATATTCAGCTTTCAATCAGACAAGTCCAGGCTTTAATATCCTCGGGGTCTATTGCTACGGAAGGTGTTCGTGGAAATGCATTATTTCTTTCTGAAAAATAATCGAATCTTGCAGTTCTGGGCGAACACTTGTTCGGATTTTATGAAGCAGCAACTAGAACTGCCAGATAAATGTCCTGATAGAATGTCAAGAGAATATACACGGAGTCAGCCTAAAGTGACACGACCAGAATCGAGGTTGAAGAACTTTGATCATTTTCCAAAGGAGGTATACCTTGGAAATTACAAAGAGGCAATCTGTGATAGTCCAAACTGTTTCCTCGCTTAGGGAAATAGGAAAGCAGCTGCCAGGATTCAGAATCATCTACGGTGCACATAGATGAGACAATTATATGAAGACACCAAAGGAGATCAAATTGGATAAAGCTGTTGTGTGGCATTGCACACACTCCAAACTTTTTGATTTGACTTCAAGGCAAGATGCGCGACGTGGCAATGAGCAGAGGCAAGATGCGCTGATGTGCTGGCCCAAGCAGCATGATGAATCTCGTGCAATGGCCCAACATTTTAAATCCCACCAGGTTCTATCCTTTTTTCTATGATCTTGAAGTTTTCTGTTACTACAAGCAACATGGTATTTCTCAAGGTTGTGGATAATCCTTATGTATATGCCTCAAAGCTTTAATATTTTAAAATAGAAGGTAGCTTCAATCACAATCATTAGATTCTGTGAAGGAAGTAGCTTGTAAAGTTGGAATTATACCAACTTATAAGTTGTTGTAAAATCATCTCAAGCATGTGTCTCGGAGCCACATATCAACAAGGTATGTCGTGTTGGAAGAAGGCTTGGAAGTTATTATTCTCATGGTAGAAAGTACAATTGCTATCTGGGGATTAAATCAAAATCTCACAAATGCTTGGAGAAAGGTTTGGAAATTAACTATCCAATTTGTTGTGGTTCCTTATTCACATCTAGTGCTCCAGTCAGAGCTCTACATTGTGACCGCTGTATGCATTTAACCTGCTTTTAGTGCGCGGTTTAAGGAAAGAAGATCTGAAATTGCAATGCAACCGTGAAGAGGAAGTATCTAAAGAATATTCCAAAAAGTTCTAAAAGCGGACCCGAGTTAAACTGAATCCAGTTTAAATCAGGGATCTATGTAAAGGCGACAATGTTGCAAATCTGTTTCAAACTCCTTTATTGGAATCCTTTTTTCGACGGCGGACCCCGGTTTAACCGAATCTGATTAAAATTCGGGATCCGAGTGCGGCGGCTACGACCGCCAAATTTATAAACATGTATGAATTCTGAGTAAACAAACTCGTTTTCGAAAATCATGTGCAATTTAAACATGTAGAGGGCGGGGTAATCAAACCCCGTCTTCCAAAATCATGTACAAATTAAACATGTAGAATTCAGGGTAAAGAAACCCGTCTTCCAAAATCATGTACAAATTAAACATGTAGAATTCAGGGTAAAGAAGCCCGTTTTCCAAAATCATGTACAAATTAAACATGTAGAGGGCTGGGTAATCAAACCCATATTCCAAAATCATGTACAAATTAAACATGTAGAATTCAGGGTAAAGAAACCCGTCTTCCAAAATCATGTACAAATTAAACATGTAGAATTCAGGGTAAAGAAACCCGTTTTCCAAAATCATATACAAATTAAACATGTAGAGGGCTGGGTAATCAAACTCATCTTTCAAAATCATGTACAAGTTAAACATGCAGAATTCAGGGTAAAGAAACCCGTGTTCGAAAATCATGTCTTGTTTAAACATGCGTGAATCCGAGGTGCACAAACCCGCTTTCATGAATCATGTCAAGTCTGTTTTATACGATTAAATCCGCGCTCCTTAATTGGATCCCGGATAAATTGTGAAGTCCGTCCTTACGAAAGGGATGAAGGCGGACCCCGACTTAACCGAATCTGATTAAAATCCGGGTTCCGTAAAAATAACGGTTAAAACGTGATCTTTTGGGACATGATAAAGCCGGATCTAATGGTTAGAACGTGCACCCTTTGGGACACGGTAAAGCCGAGATAAGTGTTGTTTAGAGTTTTGCAGGAACAAAACCGGAAGGCGGATCCGGTTATACCGAATCGATTAAAATCCGGATCCGTGTAAAGTTTCGGAGGAGGACTTGGTTTAACCGAATCCAGTTTAAATCGAGTTCCGTGTGAAGATCCGGTTACAGAATCTGGTTAAAATCGGGCTCCGTGTAAAGGCGGTTAAGCCGCCGAGTCTTGAAAGTCCTTTATTGGATTATTTGCGACGACAATGTCGCCAGATTTATTTGAATGATTGAGTTATAGGTAAGCAAACCCATTTTTCTTAAATCATGAACCCGGAATCTCGGTGTTAAAGTATCTAAACCGGAATCTCGGTGTTAGAATATATAACCCGGAATCTCGGAGTTCAAGTATCTAAACCGGAATCTCGGTGTTAGAATATATAACCTGGAATCTCTAGGTTACAGTTTATAAACCCGAAATCTCGGTTTAAAGTATATAAACCCGGAATCTCGGGTCAGCACGCACGGAATCCCAACAGTCGCGAGCACCTCGTCCGGATTTGGAAAACAACACATCCTGGCAGCTCAAAGACCTGAACTACTGGTGCAGGGGGCAACAGAGCGGACAACGATTTGTTGAATGGAAAAGCGTTATCGAAGAATCGACATTAATGCAAACCAACAAGTTTAATGCAAGCTCGGACAAGTATCCGAAATGAGCACGTTGAACGATTTGCACAAACAGTAAGTATTTTCCATTTATTGTGATTTGCTTACATGTTATTAAATGCAGGAATATAAACCAGACAATTAGCCCGGAGAAATTGCTACGAAAGCAAATTCGGATTCAACGGATCTCGGAAAGCAGTCAGTTAATCTCGGCAGCTCAGAGACCTGAACTACCAAGCTTGGGGGCAACTGTTATGGAATCAAATACTAGGCCCATCCAAGGTGTGGCCCATCAGGAGACATCTAATACATTTGGGCTTGGAGGCACCAAAGGCGCAGCAAGTCCAAACCCTAACCCTAAGGTAGCCTATATATATAGTTGGTTAACCTAAAGAGGTACACATCTTCTAAGCTCTCTCTCAATTGCATATACTGCACACAAAGCACACACACCACCCCCTTGGCTAAACGCCTCCAGTATCATCGAACTACGTGGACTTTGATCCCTCTTCAGGGTACGTAGGCCCTAGGAATCGCTCCTAGGTCAAGTCCTGGTGCTTTGTGATCTCCAATCCTCTTAGGTATCTCATCCATAGATACTTGGGGGAGAGCTATTTGATCCTATATCCACATCCTAGCCCACCTAGGGCTAGGGTTTATGTTCTATGACAGAACACTCATATTGATATATAATCTAATGATATACAATATATGATATAATAAAGTAACTTATTTAGCTTCATTAATCTCAAAAAAAAAAATTTTGAATTTTATATTTAGGACATATTGGGTCTTTTAAAGGAAATGATGGTGAGACCACGGTGCTTGATTTCAAAATATATTCATGGGATCGTCTCTCATATTAGATCTCTAGTGGTTCATACTAGGAAGAGTTTTGCTACCTTTAATCTTATTCTGTAATTTACCCCTGTTGTATTCCTCTATGATGTAACTTTCTCGATTATTTTTTAATATATCTTCCCTTTTACTCAAAAAAAAAAAAAAAGAAAAAAAGAAAAAAAGAAAAAATATATATATATCGCAATTCAATTTTAGCTTCTCATCTACTATGGCATTTTCATCACAAGTGTATTTAGTCCATAGTCAATTCAAACATCCTTAAAAACCAAAACACCACTTTTGACGGTGGGAATGTGATATCCTAAATTCAAATTGATCCCAAACACAGCTTTAATTTAGTGATGTAAAGCCGCTTGAAAATCCCTCTGGATCTTAAATTTGAGTTATAGAAGATAGACTTGTGTCATAATGTTATGTTATGAGGGTAATCACAAACCCCAAATCAGTCACGAGTGATAATATAAAAAGGAGTTAGTTATGTGAAATGATTTAATTAGTTATATGGATATTTTATTCCGTTTTAAATTTTTGACGTAATAAAAAATTGATTCCCTTCCCACTTGCGCTGCCGAACTGAGAGCATCATCATCATTCGGCACCAGCAAGGTTCAACGGCGACCAATGCATTCCAACTTCCGCTCCAATTCCTCAACAAATACTATGGCCAGGAAATCAAAATGCGATTTTCTTTTAACCCATCACTCCCTTTCATCTCTTCTTTCTCGCCTTTGTTCTCATCTTTAAAATCCCCCGTAGTTCACTTCTTCGCTACTCATATTCGCTACGTCCTTCCGAAACCCTAGTTTTCCTCGAGTCCCGATTTCAAAGTCTCAGTTCTGAATCTTGAAAAACTCAGTAGCACAATAATTTGAACTCCCCTGTATATATGTTTTCTTAGTTTGTTGCTTAACATGACCATTGTTTTTACGTTTTTGTAACATCAGTAGCTAAACAATTAAAAGAACCTCCATTGATTAATACAATTCGTCTTTTTGCATAATAAGGAATTTGGGTTTGTGGGTGTTTTACTCCTTGTGGTATTCATAATTTTTGGAGATGACATTCCAATCTTGGGTTCTTAGTCGGCCAGACTTCATCTCCGGCTCCAAATTACTATGCACTGCTCGTGAGAATCGGCCCAAAAGAATGCCGATGAAAGTTTTGGCGAATATCAATAGTTACCCATTTCCCTTCGTATCGAATTGTATTGGCCCATCCACTTCTAGAAGCTTTTCTGCTTCCAGATATGGGGACAATGACAGGTCATTTGGTAGAGCTCGCTCGAGATGTTTATGTGGAAGTGATGACTACCTGAGTGGAAACAATTCTGTGTCAAAAGTAAATATGAAGTTTATTATGGAATTAGCGAAGAAGGGAGTTATTCTGGCTGCAATGGTTTGTGGTGTATTGGTAGTTGGATGTCGACGTGTTTTTGCAATTGAAGGTATAGCAAACGCAGGATATGGAGTTTTTGGACAGAGCATATTGTTGCTCCGGAATGCATGGCCTAAAGTGTTACAAGTTCTTTGGATGTTTAAGGAGCAAGGTTTGGTACTGGTACTTCTTTTGGGTCTTTCAGCTTTTTTCTCTATGGCAGAGACTTCAATTACTACCCTTTGGCCTTGGAAGGTATCAATTATTGTCCTGACATTCTATTTGGTTATAAGTTGGGATTAGTAACTATGTTTGGTATTAAAACATCAGAATGTAGTGGGGAATTGAGATTACTTGACGAATGTAGTGGGGAATTGAGATAAGCTTGTTAACATGCATATGAATGTCCAAAGTTTTGCCTTAAGGTAAAAAGAGGAGCTGTAGTCTTAAACAATTGGACACTGGCCACTTAGCAGAAATGCCAATAGAAGTTTCACAAAAGAGTCTATCTTGACTTTATTGTTGGCTAGACTGCAGAGTTTATAAATTACTTGTCCAATGCTGCTTGAGCTCTTGATTTATTAATTCACTTTTATGTTATATTGGTTGCTTAATTCTACTGGTTTAAGAATTGAGTAATATATCTCCTTTTCAGTTCAGAATTTATGATTTCAATGTGGCTGTAATTTTGTGCACATTGGCTTTGCCTTAACATTCATATGCATAGTTAATAATTGAGATGGTAAAGTCTAAAGTCTCATCATTGCTGATGATAATTTGTACAAAGGTTCGGGAGTTGGCTGAAAAGGAGTCTGAAAATGGTGTCTTTAGACTGCTCCGAAGTGATGTTACACGGTTCCTTACAACTATACTTATTGGCACAACGTAATTCTCTTGCCTCGATTATTGCCCATAATATGACATTACTTCTACTTTAATTATATCTTTCCTTTTGTCTCTACTTTTATGTACCCAGTGTAGTCAATATTGGAGCAACGGCCCTGGTCACAGAAGCTGCAACTGCTATTTTTGGTGAAGCTGGTGTTAGTGCAGCAACAGGAGTGATGACGGTATGTTTTGTTATTTTTCTCTTTTGAGCAGTTGAAAATTTGAGAAGTCTAGTTCTTCCAGCATATGGGAAAATGCTTAAATTGTCTAGGCTATTGAATTTGACTCTATCTAGACTTACCAGGCTACTAAATTGTTATTCCCCTTTGAAACATTGTATTTATATGAATGTGTGTGTGTATCAAGATGTTTATGTAAAATTTTGAATTCCTGATTTTCTGATGATAACTAAACCATTTAAGCTGCACCTAATTGAAGTACCAAGATATGAACTTTAGTAAGATAAAATTCTCTTAATTTGTACAATTATAAGGTTCCTTATGGGTGCACATAAAGTAAAAAATTATAGATGTAGGTATCCCCTTTATTATCCTAAGTAGTGTTGCATATTTTAAATTTATATTCACTAATCACCAATTTGCTTGATATAGTTGTATAAAATATTTCTTAGTGTTCATTCTGTAGCTAACTGATTGCATTAGATTGACCATAAAAGTGACAGAACACTGCATTAGTGCTTCATTTGGACTTGAGGACATCTTGACCTGGATGTATCACATGATCATTAGTTCTCTTGATAAATGCTTCCAAATCTGACTCAACTAATAAAGCATGGCTTCTAAGATTAAGGGAAAAACTCTGTAGGATTTCCTCTTCTCTTCGTGAGCTCTTTGGTTACTAGGATCAGTCCATTATCTTCCTGATGGACTGTATCATATACTATCATATGATCAATTTCTTTTCCTTCCTCCCTTCCAAGCTCCTTTGTTGATACCTAGATAGTACTCATTGGTATGAAAGGAAAGTTATTCTCAAAGATGCTGGCAAGAGACCTTTTGATCTTGAATCACTAAAAGTGCACCCTGCATGATTCAAAGAAAAGTGTCTTTTCAGCTTAACTTTGTTATTGTTTATTCTCAAAATATGATGCATGCTTCAATTTCTGGCTGTTTGTGACTTCTAGTCATAAACTACTTTTTGAAGAAAAATTTTATGTGAAGTACAGGATGATTTCAACACTCTTTCCCGTTTTAGTAAATTCTTTTCTTTTGTTTTTACATAAATATCTTAGTTCTATCGTTTCTCCTTATTCATTTTAGGTTGCCATTTTGCTTCTCACTGAAATCACTCCAAAGAGTATTGCTGTTCATAATCCAACAGAGGTGGCCCGGTTTGTGGTAAGTTGTAATTTATCATTTTGTATTGTCAATTGTATTTACATTTCATTTCTGCTTTGACTTCATTTTCTAAACAATTTTTGGCTCTAAATGCCTGTAGGTTAGGCCAGTGGCGTGGCTTTCCCTGGTATTGTATCCAGTAGGAAGAATTGTCACTTACCTTTCAATGGGGATGCTGAAATTGCTTGGCTTAAAGGGAAGAAGGTCTGCTGTAAAGATAGCCAGAGATTGCTCTTTCTTGTTGTCTTGTATATATTTTTCTAGCAGTTTATCAGAGATTTTGGTGCCTAATAATTCTTTTGCACAATTTTAGTCCCTTTATCTCTGCTATAATTTCCTTGTATTTGCATCGTTGCAATTTCTGTCAATTTTCTATGGTTTAGTTTATGATAGCTTATAGTACCTAAAAGTTGTCAGGAAGCTATAAACGGTGCTATTGGAGACATGAAGTTGTTGTATTAATAATTTAAGGATTTTACATGCACTTGATAATCCTTTCCATTTTGGACTTTAAGAATTTTTTTTGGACGTATAAGTTGGTGAACAGTAAAACAGAATTTGTTCTTCTGCATACTGAAAAGTGTGTGTTGTAAGGTTTATTTAGGAACAAATTAATCATTAATGTATTTTCCATGTTTCAATGGACAATGTTGGTTTAACATGTTTTGTCTGCAAAAATACCTCTCAAGTAGCTTGAAGTTAAAGAGTGCATGGGCAATTCTTTTGACATTTGCTGGTTAGCATGATATTAAATAGATGCTTATTGCTAGCACTGAGCTGTTGTCAATGTTAACTGTACCAGTGAACCGTATGTAACTGAAGATGAACTGAAATTGATGTTAAGAGGTGCAGAGTTGAGCGGGGCAATAGAGGAGGAAGAACAGGTATTAAATATTAATTTTCTATTCTAGTAAAGTTTATAAAGTGGAGAAAAATATCAGTTTATATATTTTTAGATCCATAGTATCAGTGCAGGCATCGATTGATGTTGGAATTTACTTTCAAAGTGATTTATGTAGTTCTTTTCACCGCCATCCTTATTTTGGGTAACTATTATTTAGTAATGATTTGAGAACTCAAATAATGGTTTCATAGTATGCTAAACCTGGTTTCGTCACACCAGGGATTTCTGATAGAGATCCTAATCACTATGGATTGGTTTATTCTAGAAGGAATAAGCGCCTTAAATTAAATTAGGAATTAAGTTAATTATTTTATCGAGTCTGTTTTAATATCTTATTAGATAAGATATAATTGTTAGGATTTTTAGTTAAGCTGTTTAGATCTTTTATTATTATTAGGAAATAAGAAGAATATCTTACTAGATATTCTCTTCTATCTTTAAGAGTTATTAGTTATCTAAATCTTAGATTTAGATATATTTATGGTTTAAGTATTTATCTTTTTGATAGAGTCTCTCTCTGTAAATTATTATAAATAGCCTCATCAATAAAGCATCGAATAATTTTAGAGAGTAAATCATTGGAGTGTTCTCCTGGGCTTTAGTAATTAGTGGAGTTGCAGATTCTGGCTCTATTAATCGTTAAAGAGAGGCTGACCTAATTGGATTCACAAGAAGCTTGTGTAGACAATTAGTCCAGAGTATATTAAATAATATATTAAATAAATTACTGTTCCACGTCCTGTTCCGTGTTCGTATTAATTTCTCATTGCTATGAAATTAAAATCTGAAATGTTTGTTAACATGAAAGACTAATTTTTGTATATAAAGTATATGTATTAAAATAAATGTGGTATATTTGCAATTGCATGGGTAAGCAATATATGAATGGAATGATTTATATTCTAAATCTAGAAGGCACAAAGAAGGATCGGTTTCAGAACATTATTTTTCTTTGATAGAACCGTTGATGTTAAATATGGAATGTTGGGTGGCATTATGTATCATATGAGCAATTATCTATCATATGAGCAACTGTTATGTTTGCATTAAGCTGATATATTTTATGAACTTATATTGACCAGCTGTTATTCTGACAATAGTTCTGCATGCTATATTTGCATCCCAGTGGTATTCTCATTATTTAATGGTCATTGCTAATGTATATAAAATTAAAATAAATATTCCATCATCTGTACTATGTTGTATAAAAAAGGTAGTTGAAGTTAAATTATGTAGTAAGAAGCTAACCAAACTTGTGACTTATCATCATTATAAAAATAGGTGGAATTTATCGGATCAGGAAAATATTCCTTTTTCTTTCTTTTCGTAAGAGGCAGTATTTCAATCTTTATCCCCTATTGTGGAAAAAAGGATTTTTTTTAAATGTGCTAAGATCAGAAACCATTATGTTTGTCACATATAAGATGATAAAAATCTTTTGCATGGAAAATGGAAGGTTTTCTTTTCTTTCTTTTTCTGGGACACTACAAAAATGTTAATCTTGAGAAAAGGAATAAATGATTGATTGTCTGTAATGAAAACTTTTTCAGTGACTGTTATAGATTTCTTATGACATTTTTATATATAATGAAATGAACAGACATGCATAAAAAAAGTATATTCCTTAGCCACATATTATTAGTTTCTGTTAAGTATGAATGATGAAGTAAATTCTTTCTCATAGGACATGATTGAAAATGTGCTGGAGATAAAAGATACACATGTCAGAGAAGTCATGACACCTCTTGTTGATGTTGTTGCAATCGATGCAAGTGCAAGCCTTGTAGAATTTAATGACTTGTGGGTCACTCATCAATACTCAAGGTACGTCAAGATCATTTGAGTTTATGTTGCATACTTTTTTTGTAATTTTTTTAAGCTTGCTAACTGGGTCATGATATTTTTTCTAGGGTGCCTGTTTTTGAGCAACGTGTTGATAATATAATGGGTATTGCATATGCTATGGATCTCCTAGATTATGTTCATAAGGTGGCAAGATTTAACTCCTGTTATCTCTTTTACTTGTTATGAGTGCTTTGGCTATTAATTCTATCCCCCAATCTCATAGTTTGCAGAATTGTAATCTCTTTGATTTTGAAGGGTGAGCTACTAGAAAGTACCACTGTTGGAGATATGGCCCACAAGCCAGCATATTTTGTTCCTGGTAACTAATTATTTTTCTCAACCATGTGTGAGTGAATTATGTCTATGTGATTACTTTCTGGCTGCTATTACACTTAAAAGCATAGACATGAGCACATCAAAATAAGGAGGAATATTCTGCTTCTCACCTCTCCAAATCCGCCTCCTATTTTTGACCTTTCATCCTCTTTTCTAGTGGATAAAAACTATAAACTTTGGTCTATGAACATTCTATATCTATTGCATTTAATCAGCCTTGCCCCTAATCCCATTGGACGACTATAGCTTGAAGGATTGCCAGCTGTTCTTGCCCTGTTGACTGTGTGCTGCTTCATATATCTCATTGCATGTTTGGGGATAGATTTGGGGCTCAAGCTTTTCTCCAAGAATGGAACAAACTTGCTATCATTATATTGCAAGACATCATTTTCTCTTGATAATCTTGCAATTTCTTTTACTTCTGCCAAATTACATACTAGTTGGCATTGGCAGAAGGAAAGTGGAGAACAGTATGGTCTATTTTCTTGCAATGTCTGCATTCTTAATGACTATTTTTTCTTCTTCTGTTTGACTGTTCAATTTAGTGATTCTCCTTTTTTTTTCTTGTACATTTGGTTAACAAAGGAAGCACGTCTTTATGTTTTGTGGACATTATTGGGTGAATGAATTATTGTAATTGGTTTTGCAGATTCAATGTCTGTTTGGAATCTTCTCAGAGAGTTCCGAATCCGGAAAGTTCACATGGCTGTTGTGCTCAATGAGTATGGTGGGACTGTGGGAGTACGTACACATCTTATTAAAGCCAACTAAAATAGATCTGTGTTTGACATCAAACATTAAATGATGATGTAAAATGCCTGATTCATTGAAAATATATTATGCTTATTAATTTTGTAGATTAAAGGAAGCTTATGATAGGGTAGCAATTAAATCATGCTGTCTCTGGTTTTTTTGTTTTTTTTTTCTTTACTCTATTATTTTTGTCTGTTGTTAATCTGGAATTAGAGGTCACAACCACCATGAGTTTCTGCTCAAATATTTGCAAATTATCTAAATTTTAATTTTATTTAGGACTAGAAATCTGTCAGGTTATTATATTTTAGCTTACTAAATAGCTATTACATCAATCTCTTGCCTTATTTCTACTAGTTTTATAGATGATAGTTTTTAATTACATCAATTTCCTCTCGTCCATATTTTGGTTGATAAATTTGAAGTCCAAAAAAGCTGATAAGTTGAGTAAGTAAATATTGTTTATATATCTTAATTTGGAGGGAAGTTTGCTAGGTAGGTGTAGTTAACTAGATTTGTCACTAAACACTACTTCTGAAGTCTATTTTACATGCTTTTCCTACAAGGTCTAACATGCATCTAGCTGATTTGCTTGGAAACTAAATATTTGTGCTTCAATTGGATAGATTGTAACTCTGGAAGATGCTGTTGAGGAAATTGTTGGTGAAATCTTTGATGAAAATGACTCAAAGGTAAAACTCATTACCAATGTTCCCCCCTTTTGTTCTTCTCTCTTTCTCATGCTTATTTTCAAGCAACACAAGCAGGATTGTTCTGGTTATTATTAATATTCCCTGAACATTCTCTGAAAACATTGTTCATTTTCATCAGTTTGACCTAAAAACCATGCTTTTCTATACCTTTTCGGTGAGCAAATATACATTCATCCTCGTTGAAGGTTGCAAGCATTGCTGCTGATTTGATATTGTAGCATGCTTTTGTTTAAAGTACACGTTGAATACCTTTCTCCATTATTTCTCATTCAAGTTCTGCCCATCAGGAATAACAAAATCTAATGTTTAGGTTTTTTGGCTTTCCCTCTAAGGTTGGCAACTGGAATTGTCAGTGAATTAAATGTATTTGTTATAATCTGCAAATTGATATTCCATTAAAGTAAATTTCCTTTTCTTCTTTGGTGATATTGTAGCATGCTTTTGTTTAAAGTACACGTTGAATACCTTTCTCCATTATTTCTCATTCAAGTTCTGCCCATCAGGAATAACAAAATCTAATGTTTAGGTTTTTTGGCTTTCCCTCTAAGGTTGGCAACTGGAATTGTCAGCGAATTAAATGTATTTGTTATAATCTGCAAATTGATATTCCATTAAAGTAAATTTCCTTTTCTTCTTTGGTGATTCAACAGGAGGAGATACAGAAAAAAACTGGGTACATTGTCATGCGAGCCGAGGGTATATTTGATGTGGATGCAAATACATCAATAGATCAGCTCTCTGAAGATTTGAGCATCAAGATGCCTGAGGTCCACTATTTTATAATAAGTGCAACTTTTATACTTGTCTAATGAATGAACGAGTGGCATTGTTTGTAAATGTGGAGTAGTCTAGTAACCTTGTATTTGGCTTGGATTTAATGCAATTTTCCATGTTGCTATACCAGGGTATGTTACAACATATAGAGCCATTTGTCATGAGTAGTTTTTGAGTCAACCCATAGAATAGCTGAGTCTGAGATTTTTCCTCAAGTTGGAGAGCCTAGTCAAGCAGGTTTGTTTAAGTGGGTCCCATAATGCTTACTTGGCTAATTTTCATATTACAGGGTCATCAATATGAGACAGTTTCGGGCTTTGTATGTGAAGCCTTTGGCTATATCCCAAGGACAGGCGAGAGTGTCAAGGTGGTTCTTGAAAGGGAAAAAGATGAAGATGAAAATGATGAGTCTAATGGTGATAACCAGGAGGCAAAGGAAAAGTACCAGATTTTCAAACTTGAGGTAATCATTTTGTTATTTTTCTGGAAATCATGTTTGTGTTTCCCATGCCTTCTCAAAGAGGGTAAGAAAAGGTAAGATTAGGGAATTGGGTGCATCTAGGGTGCATATAATAACTACTCCTCTATTCTTCAATATAAGACCTACTTAATAAATTTGATTAAATTAAAGAAGTTAGTTTAGTTAATATGACATGCCTTTTCTAAAACACCTGAATTATCTTTATTAATTCACCCCCCCCAATTATTATTACGGGAGCATTAATAGGGGTAATTTGGGAGAAATTGATGACTATGCGAAATAGGTTTTATATTTAAGATCAAGATCAACTCTCAAGTAAGTCCTATATTAAGAACCAGAGGAATACAATAGAAATATACCTGCATCAATAAATTATAGCTTCAATAAATTATAGCTCTCGAGTCTCAGCTTATACTCAAGTCAAGATACACACACACACACACAATTCATTCCTTACACTTTGTATAATACATGGGGAACGGTATCTAGTTACAATATAAAGGTTCCAAAATTTACAGCTTAACAACGTAACTCTCTCTATATATATGTTCAATTCATTCGTTAGACTTTGTATAATACATGGGGAATGGTATTTAGTTACAATATAAATGTTCCAACATTTACTGCTTAACAACGTAACTCTAACTCCAACGTGCCAATTACACTATTTGTGCATCCAGCTTGTAGTCTTGCTAAAATCCTTCTAGAGTCAACTCCACCAATACCTCTGTTGTATTGTGTCATACCTGTACCAAAATGCTATCTGGGTTCTTTTGGGAAATTATTTTAGTTAAAAATGTTTGTTTTTAATACTTATTGGATAATTTGTAAGTGTGCTTACAAATTCTGAACTTCTTAAAGATTTTGAAGTTTTTTTTTTTTTTTTGAACAAATTATAGATTTCAAAGTGAATATGCAATTAAAAAAAAACAAGAATACGGGTATATGAATTACTGAGTTGCATATGAATTTCTTGATCCCATATTAGTATATTGATTTGAAACATGTTTTTTTGAAGATAAAAGCTTTCTTTTTTATAGTATATTTTGAGTAGGTGCAATATGGGTATATGGGGTGATAAAGTACATGCAATTTGTATATGAGTTGGAGGGGGAAAAACCCATAGGATTATGGAACAGCTAGACAAAATATGGAAGAATATGACGGCGATGAACATTGGAAAACGTGTCTTGTAACATCCTTATTGATCATAATAAGATAATAGTCTCACAGCTCCTTGACCATGTATATGGATTTACCATCATTTCGGTATTATCCGTTGTTCTACTGTGATGTGTAGAATACATGCAAGCTTGTTTTTTTCCCCTTGTTGCAGGTTCTAGCAGGAAATGCCAGAAAGGTGAGCGCGGTTCGGTTTGAACGAATAAACAATGGAGATGAAATGTTGGAGGCCAAGGAAGTAACAAAGCTGGTCCCAAAAATAATGAAGAAAAGATGGAATGATGGAGAAGAATCGGATAGTGCCGAGTACGATGGAGAAGCATTCCCAAAGAAACCCCAGGACAGCCGCCTATCTGATGAAGTTGAACATGAAGCTGAAGAAGCTCATGACCATTCTGGCTGACATTTGGTTCTTGTTTTGTTTTGTTTTGTTTTTCCTTGGGGGAGCCTTGTGCTATTCTTCATAAAATGAATGTGAAGAATGAGAGAGAAATACTTCAAAGAATGACTATAATTCATTGAATAATAGGTAGATTAGTGGGATGAGATGCATTTGCATTGTTGTTGGCTTTATTTGCGGTTTTTTTTACCTTGATAAAATGGAAGCATTTCATTCAAAAGAAACTGCAGAGACATTCTAACGTGGAAGCCTTACCAAGAAACTGAACATTTGTATGATCGACAAGAGCAACAGAACAGTCAACGGATTGAGAAGCTGTGTACGCCGATTCTCCATTGACTGAGAGTCCAAAAGCAAGAAAGTACCGCACAGTGATCAAAGAACCGGACGGTCCAAACATTTGGACCTTTTTTTTTTTTTTTTTTTTTTTTTGCACCAAACCATTTGGAATGGTTTTTGTGATTGAGCCATGTTGTTGAGGAGTTTAGCCTCCATTGAGCCGGACCCGGAATTAATATGGGAATTGGAATGGTTTTTAGAAAATCGAAAGTTTTTTTGGGATGATGGCAAAATGCTGAAATTTTAGGGGAAAAACCTATAAACAATAGTAATAAAGTCTTATTCTATTAGGTGAGGTTGCTTCATGGATTCCACGATGCTATTATTATGTTCTATCGAAAATCAAATCTTTAGACAAATTGTTAACAAATAGGTTTTGCTTTGGTCTTCCTTTACCTCTCTTTAGAGGGCTTCATATTACTTTATCGACCCTCCTCACCATCACATCCAATTGCCCTCTTTGGATGTGTTCATATATATAATTATTATGAATCTTATCTTTTATTTTATGACAACACATCCATCTCAGCATCATCATCTCGGTTACTCTCACTTTTGTTAGTTCTCTGTATGTTTTGATGATAACTGACAATTGGAAACAAAAAAGATTGTTATTGATTCAAGGTAATGTGTTTAAAAGCGAAAGTTAACTTGGTTCAATAATAATATGTCATTCTGTGCTGATATGACTCGAGTCAGAGTTTTATAATTCGAGTCATATCTCTCTATGTCATAAGCAATTATCCTTGAATGAGATGACTCAAGTCAAACACATTTAACTCAAGTCATAGTTTTACTAAAACTAATTTTTTGAAAGGCTTATGACTCGAGTCAAGCATGTGTGACTCAAGTCATATGGTTATGTTTCAACTTAGAACTTTTCAAAGTATTTCTCATCGTTCAGGGATGACTCGAGTGAGTTACTTAATGACTCGAGTCATGACATGTTTTCAAGATTTTTCAGAGACAAGCCCGATAGCAGCTTTTTCAGTAACTGATATGACTCGAGTCATGTATGAGTTAACTCGAGTCAAGCATGTTACAGAGAGCTCCTAACAAATTTTGAGATTAGGTGACTCGAGTTAAGTTTGACATGACTCGAGTCAAGTTCTTCTAAAATCTTTCTGTGATTTGAAAATGTGTCAAGTTGACTCGAGTTATGGTATGTATGACTCGAGTCATATTCGACAGAATTTGAATTCATCGTTCTCGTAATTTGTAATCTTTTGATTATGCTTTGGGTACTTCATATTACTGATTATTATTAATCCTAACAAAGTTTAATCAATTTGCTAATAAATATGTTAGCTTCGTGGTTGGATGGAACCAACCACTGGTTCGCCATGAATATGTTAGCTTCGAACTGTCAGGGTCTGGGGGTTGCCTTGACAGTCAGGAGTTTAAGGGATGAATGTTCTCGGAAAAAACCCCACTCAGTCTTCCTGATGGAGACTAAGCAGAAGGCTAGTGTTGTGAGGAAAGTGAGGCGAAGATGTGGTTTTAATGAGGAATGGATTGTTAACCCCGTTGGAAGAAGTGGCGGCCTGACTTTATGGTGGACTGATGTGCTTATAGTGAATATTCTATTCTCTTCTTCTAATATTATACACACCAGTGTGATGTCTGAGACCTTATCGACTCCGACTTATATTACCTTTATCTATGGCCCTACTGATGAGATGGATCGAAGGTTGTGCTGGCAAGAGGTTCGAAGAATTAGCAACAATATCAGGGAATCTTGGATGTGTCTTGGGGACTTTAATGATATACTTTCTCAGCACGAGAAGAGTGGTGGCCGACCTAGGGCTTGGAGGAAGATTCTTAACTTCAAGTGTTTTGTGGCTGATTGCAATCTTGAAGATTTAGGTTACAATGGATCTATGTTTACCTGGTGCAGTAATTGTGATTACCCGGATACAATTCATGAGCGCATTGATAGGGCTTTGGGTAATTTGTAGTTGAGAGAGCAGTTCCAGTGTCTCCAGGTTTTTAATGTTGACCCTTCCGGATCTGACCATCATCTTCTATTCATCCGGTGTCAGTATGAGAACCGTCAGCAAAGTCGAACTTTTCGTTTCGAATCTGCTTGGGCATCTCATGGGAATTTTCTAGAGGTAGTCAAGGGGTGTTGGCGGAATTATAGTGATCAGGATCACTCAGTTCTAGAAACTTTTGTGAGCAATCTGAAGAGGTGTACGCAGAGGTTAATTGCCTGGAGTAAAAAGGAGTTTCCTAATAGTGATAAGATCATTGAGCTTCTGAAGAACCATCTGGCTGAGTTGTCTCAGGAAGTTAGAACGCCGGATATTTCTAGAGGGATTGTGGAGGCAAAAGGAGATCTGGATAGATTGTTGGAGCGCGAAGAGCAATATTGGTGGCAAAGATCTCAGATTAATTGGTTAGACGCTGGGGACAAAAATTCTCGTTTCTTTCACATCTCTACTATCAAGCGGAGGCAGCAGAACAAAATTTCGTGTATTCGAAATGATGAGGGCAATTGGTTATATGAGAAGGATACTATTTCGGATAATATTGCTAGCTTTTTTCAGGATCTGTTTACCACTTCTGGAGCACGACCAATGGATACAGTTTTGGGTTTCATTGAGCCTACTATCTCATCTGATATGAACCGCAGTCTCTTGTTACCAATTTCTACGGATGAGATTAAAGCAGCAGCCTTTAGTCTTGGGATCACAAAAGCGCCTAGACCTGATGGTTTTGTGGGTAAATTCTATCATTCCTCTTGGTCTGAAATTGGTGAGTCTGTTTGTAGTTTAGTTAAAGAGTTTTTTGCAGGTCATGTGGAGCTTAATGATTTAAATTCAACTAACATTACTCTTATTCCTAAACTTCAAAAGCCTAAGCATGTTTCCCATTTTCGCCTTATTGGTTTGTGTAATTTCTCTTATAAGATCATTTCTAAAATCATGGCCAATAGAATGCGGCCTTTACTTGATACTTGTATTTCACAGCATCAGAGTGCCTTTGTTCTAGGCCGATGTATTCATGATAATATTATTATTGCTAATGAGGTATACCATCATCTTCGTCGTAAGAGAACTGGGGGTAAGTATGAATTTGCTTTGAAAATGGATATGAGCAAAGCTTATGATAGGGTGGAGTGGAATTTTCTGGAAAATGTCTTGTTAAGATTTGGTTTCTGTATAGAGTGGGTATCCCTTCTGATGAAATGTGTGTGCTCTGTTAGTTTGAATATTTGTTTATCAGGTGAAAAAGTGAGTTCTTTTACTCCGAGCTGGGACATTCGTCAGGGTGATCCACTCTCTCCATTTCTTTTTATTATTGTTGCTTAAGTTCTCTCCATTATGATTAGAAAGAGTCAGGCGGATTATTTTCTTAAAGGTGTCAAATTGAGCAATAGCTTCCGAGAACTTACTCATAGTTTCTTTTCCGATGATGCTCTTTTGTATATGCGTGCTTCTCAACGCAATTGCAACCATCTAGCTGATATTTTGAATATGTATTGCACTGCCTCTGGTCAAGTCATCAATCTTGATAAGTCTAGTATTATGTTCTCCTCTAATGTCCCTGATGATGTTAAAGATATGGTTGGAAGAACCTTGGGCATTCTGGTGACAGAGGACCCGGGTAGATACCTTGGTATTCCGAGTATTTGGGGAAAGACAAAGCATCAGGCACTTGCTTATGTTCGGGAACGCATTGCTAATAAAATCTAGGAATGGGGTCATTCTCTTCTCTCTTTTTCCGGTCGTGATATAATGATTAAAGCGGTTCTCCAGGCAATCCCTATCTATCCTATGAATGTTTTCAAGTTTCCAATCAAGACATGTAGAGAGATTAGTAGCCTTATTGCTAATTTCTGGTGGAGCGGTACTGTTTCGGGTGGAACAACACATTGGAAAGCCTGGAGGTATTTAACGAATTCCAAGAGTTCTGGTGGGATGGGTTTTCGAGAGTTATCCATTATGAATCATGCTCTTCTGGCTAAAAATGCATGGAGATTGCTGACGCGTCCTAGTGACTTGTGGGCTAGGGTCTTGAAGAGTTTGTATTTTCCCAATGATGATTTCATGAAGGCAGGCAAAGGACATAAAGCATCGTGGTGTTGGTCTAGCATTTTGGATGGTAGGGATTTTCTCGCGCAGGATTTGTGTTGGGATGTTGGTGATGGTGCTAATATTAGAATCTGGGATGATAAATGGGTTCCTCATGTCGTTTTCCCGGAGAAACCCAGTAACCTAAATGATCCTATCGTTGCAGAGGGAAGAGTTTGTGATCTTATTGTCAATGAAAAATGGGACCTTACTCCTTTTGCCCAGTATGTCTCGCAGGAGGTCAAGAGTGCTATATATGAGATTGATATCCCATCTAATGGGTTGGTTGATAAACTGGTGTGGACTAGTGCAACGAACGGAGTGTACTTAGTGAAAGGGGGTATCATAACAGTAAAGGGAACATGCCTTCTGCGGTCAACAAGGATGGGTCTTCAATAGTTCTCCCCTCTTCCTGCTGGAAGTCAATTTGGAAGATTCAGATTATCCCGAGAGTACAACAATTCGTCTGGCGGATTTTAAATAATGTTGTCTCTACCACTGATACTCTTTATAGAAGAAAGTGATCTCAGAGTAACACGTGCCCCGTTTGTTCTGATGCTGTGGAGACGGTGGAGCACTTGTTTTTCCATTGCCCTTGGACTAGGTGTGTCTGGTTCGGGTGTTCCCTTGGTGCAAAGCTTGATGTTGCTAGTATTTCGAACTTCAATGCGTGGTGGATTCAACTTACAGGTATGTCTTTTTTGAGTAAGCAAAACCTTTCACTAATTTGTTGGATCTTATGCTTTATATGGAAACAAAGAAATAATTTGATTTTTAATAATAAAGATCCTAACCCTATTGATGTTATTGAATGTGCGAGGAAAAATAATTTTGACTTCTGGGTGAATTGCGATAAAAAGCACAGAAATCCGGAGGCTCAAAGGGTAATTCCCGCTCATCTAGTTTTTTGGTCCCCTCCACCTGCTGGCAAGCTTAAATTTAACTGTGATGGAGCTTTTTCGGCTAATAAGACTGACGCTGCCATCAGAGTTATCTGTAGGGATCATTTTGGTGATTTCAAATGGGGTTTTGTGGATAAGGTGAAATTCATATCTGCTTTTATGACTGAAGCTTTAGCTCTAAAGAGGGCCCTGATGCTCGCTATGGATCTCGGTCATGATAATGTTGTTTTTTGAAACCGACTGTCTTTCTCTTATTGAATGTGTTGATGCTGAATCTCTGGATATGATTGATTAGAGGAGTAGGAGCATTATTTTCGATATTATTCGTCTTTTGATATCCAAGGTTGGGTTCTCTCTGCCCTTTACCTAAAGGGGGTAATCGTGCCGCTGACCTAATCGCAGCTGATGCTTATAAAGGGGTGTGCCCGATTGGGTGGGTCTTTCAACCAACGTCTTCTTTGCTGTCACTTCTAGCATTGGACTCCCAGAAGGCGGATGTTGTTCCTCATGATGTCCCTCTCCCCAATCACTTATTGAATGGGGATTGTTTGTAGTTTGTTTATTTGTGTGTATTCTGTTCTGTTTGTAATCCTGGACTCGTCTGTTCCTTTGTTGTTGGTTTTTTCATGTTGTTTTGCTTCTAGTTATTTTCCTGTTCTGGCTTTGTTTGTAATCTTTTGGAGTATTAATATAAGTTTCCTTTGACAAAAAAAAAAAAAAATATTAGTGATGGAACAAATTCTGTAGAATATGCCGACAATTTCCGTCACAAATCCTTCAAAAATTCCGTTGGAAATCCGTTTCCGTTATAAACCCGTCTGATAAGTTAAATTTCATGACAAATTCCGTTAAAAATGTAATGTTTTTTTTTTTTTTTTTAAAAAAGGTGGAAACCGATCCCACAAGCAACTAACTTCTAGATCATAACTCATAAGTGGATTAAGTGTTAGAAATTTTCCGCACATGTAACACCATTGCCATGCTCATGACTTGTAATATCATTAAAGTTAATTAGTTATTATAAATGATATAATTAACATTGACATATTAATTTAATGTACAAAACAGATTGGAATCCATCAAATATACGAAGAAAGATATGCGATGCGGAATTGATGACGTCACTTGACTTCTCAACTATTGCGTCAATCACGTCAGTATATACCACTCTTCGTGTACTTAATATATAAACATATTTTAAGAGTTAATTTTGTTTCTAAATATAAGATATACTACCTCTGGTCTTAATTATAAGACAAAGTTGACTTTCTTTAGAGAGATTAAGAAAGCTAAATAAGTTACTTAATCATATCATATGTTGTGTATCTTTAGGTTATATATTAGTTTATTAGTCAAACTAATTAATTTGGAGAAAATATAAAAATAAAAATAAAAATACTCTGAAGTAATTTAATTAGCTTCCTTAATTTCTCCAAAAAAATCAACTTTATCTTATAATTAGAACCGGAGGGAATAGTTTTTATATTTGTCAATCATTTTCTAATTTGCCTTTAATTGATACTCCCTCAACAATGATCAAGGAGGATATGGAAGGAGAGAATTAAGAAAGACGAGTATGATATTTTAGAAAATATGTTATGTTACCTAACTTAACTAACTTTTTTAATATAATATAATTAAGTAAATATGTCTTATATTAAAAACCGGAAAGAGTATATGAAATATCCAATGTGCCATGCATGACGCTTAGTGTTCCACTGTGCATGATCTCGCAGCCCAATAATCTTATTATTATGATTATATTATATGATAATAATTACTATTCCCTCCGGTTCTAATTATAAGAACACTTTTATAGTACAAATTGCACTACAAAAGTGTTCCTATAATTAGGAGCGGAGGTAGTATAAAATAACAAAATCTTAGAATAGCGCTCTCTTCTGTTATTGTTTGACTTTCTATGATGTTAAGATTTATGATTAACATTTTTTTGAAACATTAATAAAAATATCTTTTATTATCATATATGCGTCACAAATTTTTCAAGTTTAAAATAATAGTTTGAGGTTATTTTTGTAATATTCAAAGCTTAATGAGTATTTAGTTGAGTTTCAAGTTTTGAATAGCTTGTTTTTCAAAGTACTCACAATGGCCAATTGATATTGTGGTGTAAGAAATAAGCTAGCATAAAGCGATCTCCTAATTCTTTTTTTTTTTTTCCCACATGCATGTGTTGGTGTTTTTGAGAACTATCAATTAATGCTTAGTCCGATGTAGGAAGTTACACGTTCACAAGGTCCCCATTTTATTGGGAAACTGTTTCAATGCTCACGCCAATCCCAATTATGAGCACTAAGAGTTATGGTTTAAATAGTACTCACTCACTCCCATCCTTTTTATAAGTAACAAATCCCTTTTTTCTGAAATTTTAAACTAGTTTTTCCATTTTTACCTGGCATACATTGAATATATGCCACTTATTATTTCTCTACAAGAAATTTTCACTCGTTATCTCTCATGTACTCTTTTTATAAATAATGGTATAATTGGAAAGAATGGTACAAATTTGACACATTTTTTAACTACTCTCTGGTCCTTATCATAAGGCACGAACTAACAATTCTCATCAACCAATAATTATTACTCTAACCCACTACTCTTATTGATTATGGGCATAAATGGAAAAAAAAAATATTTAAAGCTTTTTAGAACAAACAAGTGCCATATAAGAAGGACCAAATACACTTATTAGTTAGTGTCATATAATAAAGTCCAGAGGGGCTAACATTTTGAACGGCATTATTTAAGTATTTGTTTCATATAGAAAGGATGAGAAGGAGTATTTCAATAATGCAGATTTAAAAATTTTCAACAATTGATTTTTAAAATAAAAATTATTTTTTTTTGAAAAAGAGAAAATAAAGATATTATCTTTATTTCAGATTCTATACACATTAAAATAAGTTTTAGGGAAAAAACAATAAATCAGAAGATTTGGCGGCTCTGCTAGGGTTTGGCGATTCTAGGGGTAGTGCCCAGCCGTGTGCATGGCGACTGAGTTGGAGGAAGGGAAGGACCGTTCCTATGCAAGTGCAGTTCGTTCGGTTGCGTGGGATGGGGAGTTGGACGATACCAGCATGGGGGAAGGATTGGGTGAGGATGCTGTAATACGCCAGGATCGTAATGAGAAAGGGATACTGATGTTTTCATTATCTGATGGATTCAAGCAACAAGCTTGGCGGAGGTGGCGGCAGACGCTCGTGGTTAAGCCATTGGGAAGGAAGTTTGCCTTTGAGTTTATACGCTTACGGCTTCAGGCGATGTGGGCGCGTCAAGGGAGAATTGCAATCACCGACGTAGACAATGGGTTCTACCTGGTTCGATTTGAATCAGTGAAGGACCTGGACGTGGCAAAAAATGAAGGGTCGTGGATGATTCAGAACTCCTATATTGTAGTAGACGACTGGACACCAAGTTTCGATCCAGAAGTTGATGTAATTCAGAAAGTAAAAATGTGGGTGAGCTTGCCGGCATTCCCACCTGAGTTTGTGAAGACCAAACTGCTGTCAGATATAGGCAATTGCGTTGGGAGGTTTATAAGGAGGGATTCGGCTGCCACTAATGTCGCAAGGGGGCGATATACCTGAATCTTTGTTGAGGTAGATCTGTCAAGGGAGGTTGAGTTGGAGTATATAATCGACAGTAAGCAAAGGCCGATTGTGTATGAAGGGGTCGATGTGTGTGTGAAGTGCAAAAGAGCAGGCCATAGATCAGGCAAGTGTGTGGTGGAGCAAGCTGACAGGGGTCTGTTAGGGGAGAAGAGTCGTGCGAGGCTTGATGCTGAAGAATGGAGAGTTTTAGGCAAGTCTGGCTCTGCCGTTAAGGTGGTGTCTGCTGGACCTACGGTTTCGCCATTGGAAGCCTTGGGTTCGAAGGTGCCGAGTCAGCAGGAGGTGGGAGAGGGAAGTAGGGAATCGGTAGAGGACCTAAAATTGTTGGGGTCTGGGAGTGTGGGAGTGGAAGCTAGTCTCGGCCATGAGGTGGATGTTGCAGCAACCGAGCCTCAAAGTGAACCTATGCTGTTGGATAAATCTTCTATCCAGGTGGCACGAAAGGTGCAGGCGGTGGAGGACCAAAAGGCGCTGGATCATGTGCAGGAGGATGTGGTATTGCAAATGGCACTTGGGACACGTGTGGAGGGCAATGTAGATGGGCTCATCATGGCGGACAGGGGTATTTCACCCACATTGATTGGGGCCTCTCACATCGTGGGCCTTGGAAAGGAGGTGATCTCTTGTGAGGGTGAGGAAGCCATCTGTGAGGAAATTAAGGACCAACATAATATTGCTCAAACTGGTGGTAGGCGGATGGTCGAAACATGTGATAGGAAAAAAAGAGGGAGACCGATAAGGAGTGGAAAGGCTAAAGCAAAGGTGGGAAGTAGTGGTATAGCGTCTCAGGTGCGCGATTCGCCTGTCCTCTCTTCGCAGTTATTATGACTTCGTTCCTAATATGGAATTGTAGGGGGCGGCCAATCCGAATATGGGGCGGCAGTTGAGGTTTTTGACCTCAAAGTATAATATCAGTCTAGTGGTGCTAGTTGAGACGAGGACTAGTGGAGATAAGTGCTTGAGGTTGAGGAGGAAGGTGGGGTTCGATAGTTCTTTTGTGGAAGAAGCGTGGGGTTTCTCTGGAGGGATTTGGGTCCTTTGGAAATCTCAAGATGTTCAGGTTACTATTGTAAATAATTCGTTTCAGCATGTTCATATGAAAGTGGATGCTCTGGATCTCGGTTTCCATTTTACGGCTGTATATGGAAGTCCTAGGGAGGAGGAACATAAAATTCTTTGTGAGTGCTTAGATACTATTGCAGGTTCTACTGTAGAGCAATGGGTGGTTGCGGGAGACTTTAATGAGATTGCGGACGTAAAGGAAAAAAAAAGGGGTAATGCTGCTTCTATTGGTCCATGTCGAGTATTTCAAAGCCGTTTATTAGGCTGGCAACTTGATGATATTAAGGCATTGGAGAGTTATTATACGTGGATGGGCCCAAAGTGGGGACACCTGGCTAGGGTCTACAAGAAGCTCGATCGTGTTATTGCTAACGCTTCATGGCGAATGGCTTTTGCTAGGGTAGATGTGGTTAATCTCCCGCGGTACAATTCGGATCATAATCCTATGTTGCTAAGGTTGGCTGGTGCTCCAGAAGGTAGACAGGTTAGACCTTTTCGATTCATAGCCAACTGGATGAATCACGCTGAGTTTCCTAATCTAATGCAAGCTCAATGAAAGACTAGTGTTGACCTTCCTATTATGTTAGCTCGCCTGGTCTCACCGTTGGGTCATTGGAATAAGGAGGTATATGGTCATATTTTTCAGATGAAGAATTCTCTGATCTCTGAACTGGAAGTGTTTCAGCAGCAACGTGAGAATAATGACTCTGTTAGCTGGGGGTTAAAGGAGTTCGAATGCAAAAACCGATTGAATGAGGTGTTAAAGCGAGAAGAGTTGCTTTGGTTCCAGAAGTCCCGACATCAGTGGCTAACTGAAGGGGATCGGAATACGAAATTCTATCATCTGAAAACTGTTACTAGGAGGTCTTTTAATAAAATAGCCAGACTGAAGAATGAGCACAATATTTGGGTGGAGAATGAAGACCAATTTAAGAATGTGGCCCTAACATACTTCCAGAGCCTGTTTTTAGATGGGGTTCCCATCCGCAGGTGGCTGACTTCTGCCTGGCCGAGTGTTCCCAGTACTCTAATGGTTGGATTGCAACAGATTCCTTCATGTGAGGAGGTCCGAAGCTGTTTGTTTAGCATGGGAAGTTACAAAGCCCCTGGTATTGACGGATTCCCCGCTGTGTTCTTCCAGAGACAATGGAGTGTGATTCGACATCAGATTATGAGATTGGTTGTAGATGTTTGGCGCAACCCTTCTCATATTCGTTTTCTAAATGAGACGTTGATTGCTTTGATTCCTAAAGTATAGGTACCGACATCTATGTCTCAGTTTCGGCCAATCTCTTTATGCTCAGTTTTGTATAAACTGATCACTAAACTGATTGTGCGGCGCCTGCAACCGATAATGGAGATTGTTATTTCGCCCTACCAATCCAGTTTTGTCCCCAATAGACAAATTCATGATAATATTGTTGTTGCTCAAGAATTGATCCATTCAATGAACAAAATGAGAGGGAGACAGTTTATGGCAATTAAGGTTGATTTGGAAAAGGTGTATGATCGTGTGAACTGGAAGTTTCTGCAGAACATACTTGAGGAAGTTGGCTTCCCATGTACTATAATTGACTTGATTATGCAGGCGGTTTCTACTTCGTCACTCAATATTTTGTGGAATGGGGGTAAAACATCATCGTTCCAGCCTTCTCGGGGCATCAGACAGGGAGATCTCATTTCCCCGTACTTATTTACACTAGCTATGGAGAAGCTGTCCCACATTATTTCTACGGCTGTTAGTGGAGGACTTTGGACCCCTATTAAGGTGGGCCAAGAAGGCCCCCCGATCTCTTACTTGATGTTCGTGGATGATCTTATGTTATTTGCAGAGGCAACGGATAAGCAGTTGGACACTGTTATGAAGTGCCTATCTTTGTTTGAACAAATTTCAGGATTGAAAGTCAGTATAGAGAAAACTGTCATCTATTTCTCCAAACACATACCTGAGAATTTGGCTGGTTCCTTGGCGGCTAAGAGTGGCTTCAAGAGAGTTAAAAATGTTGGAAGATACTTGGGGGCGTGGATGGTACATGGACGTGCTACGAAACAGTGATATCAACATATTGTGGAGAAGGTACGTAGGAAGCTAGGTGGGTGGCAACAACAGAGTCTGTCTCAGGTAGGCAGGATAACCCTAGTCAAGTCAGTATTATCTACTATTCCTTTATTCCATATGCAATATGCTAGGCTCCCCCTAAATATTTGCAATGAGATTGATAGAATCCAAAGGAATTTCATTTGGGGTGATTCCCTCCTTCGTAAAGCTCACCATGCTTTAAGTTGGAAGGTATTGACTAGTCTGAAATCCATGGGAGGACTTGGTCTAAAAGATTCTGCAATTATGAACGATGCTATTCTTATGAAGTGTGGTTGGAGGTTTCAAAACGATCATGATGCCTTGTGGGTTCGGTTTTTGCGGGGTAAGTACAAGGTGCAAATTGGCAACTTGCCAATCCTTAAAAATGGTTGTTCACCGTTCTGGTCTGCACTATGTAGAATTATTATTAATATGAAGGATGAGGTGGTATGGGAAATTGGAGATGGGTCTGCTATCTCTTTTTGGAGAGATAAGTGGGTGTCCTATGTCGGGAGCCTGCAAGACTACGCAATCAGCCCCATTCCGGTTGAAATGCGTGATTGTGTGGTTAAGAGGTTTGTCGATCACCATGGCCAGTGGGATTGGCCTTTACTTAACAGCCTGCTCCCCCAGAATGTGGTTGATCTAATTAGAGGTATGCTTCCGCCTTCTGATGATCATGGGCCAGACCGATCCTATTGGCTGGCTGGAAACCTATCTGGTGTCAGTGTTAAGAGTTGTTAATTGTGACATGTGGATGAAGCTATGGAAATGGATGGGACCACCTAGAATACAGGTCTTTGGGTGGAAATTATTCCACCAGAGGCTGCCTTTAAGGTCATGGATCCGTGCTTGGTCTCAAAAAGATGGTCTATGCCCACTTTGTCATCTAGAATCAGAGACCAGTTTACATGCGTTCAGAGACTGTCAGGTGGTTCGTGCTTTCTGGTATGGAGTGGTATAGGGTGATCAGATGCACTCTTTCTTTAGATATGATTGGACTGACTGGGTAACGGTTAACTTGAAGTGTGATGAGATTACTGTAGGAGGTTTGTTTTGGCATGAGCTATTCATAGCCTCTTGCTGGTTTATCTGGAAATGGCGAAATGAGTTTATTCATAACTCGCAAGTTGTGAATAGCAAATATTGCATGAGGCCCATTCTTGAGATACTGGGAGGATTAAAAGATAGACTTGTCGGAGGAGGGCCCCAGCGCGCAGCACTGAATCTTGTTAATGTTCGCTGGTCATTTCCAGAACCTCCCTTTGTGAAACTTAATTCTGATGGGGTATCTAAGGGGAATGAGTAGGTAGCGGCTTGTGGGGGTTTGCTGCGGGATTGTTCTGGTAAGTGGCTTGGAGGCTTTGCTACATGTCTTGGACGGTGCTCAGCGTTGCTAGCTGAGTTATGGGGTGTTCTGAGAGGATTAGAGATGGCTTGGGAGGCTGGTTGGAGACATGTAGTTGTTGAAAGTGACTGTCAGGCAGTCATCGCATTACTTTCCAAACAAGGTAATGTAGCTTGTGAGTCCCATTTGGTGTCTCGGATACGAGCAATCACTCACAGGCAGTGGGATGTACGTTATGGCCATGTTCTAGGGAGGGCAATTAATGTGCGGATTGGTTGGCCAATTTTGCTTTGACATAGGTGGAGTTTCCAGATGGATCACATTTTTCTGATCCCCTGCTGGGCTCTATTGCTTCCTGGTTGCTGATTTGGCGGGAGTGCAGCATGATAGGAGACGGTTGAGACTTTAGCTCCTGAGTTTTCTTCTGTTTGTTTACTTTACTGTTTCTATTTTTCCTTGTATCAAAAAAAAAAAATTCCTTGGACTAAATTTTTGAACGATTTGTAGCGGTGATAAGCTATTGGTGCTTATCATTGTGATGAGTATTAAAACTAGTTCCCATTTATTGGTGGTTATTAGTCGTGTAACTCACTACTACAAAAAAGCTCTTTCACGTCCCCCCCTTTCTACATCCTTTTTCTTGAGGATGCTTATCTAGGAGATATAGAAAGTCGAGGCTTATGGTGTCCTTAATTTTGTGGGACGCCATATTGCTGGCTTACGGCGTCCTAAATTTTTTAGGACGCCATATTGCATTTTTTTTGTTAAAAAAAAAAACCCTAAACCAGGTTCGGGAGGCTTGCCATAGAAGAAGTGGTAGTTGCGCACAATCACGGTTTGGACAAGGCTCATCGAAACTACCAAACACAAATTCCAGATCTATAAATTCCAGATATACATAAACAATCCGAAAATCAAAATCATCCCAAAACATTGAAAACCTAGAGGAGGAGCCAAGAAGCAAAAAATCACATTTAATATCACATTTATAACTCATTAATCAGGGATTAACAGATACAGATAATACATATCCAAAAATTCTAGATCTAACAATCAGAAGAAAAGGGGAAAAATCCATATCACAGTAAATATATTAGAGATTCAGAGATCAAGCGAGACATAGATCTTAATCGGCTGGTGAGGGAGGAGCTTGGCCAAGGCACAGATCGAGTGAGAGTGAGAGCGACACAAATCGAGTGAGAGCACAGACAGAGAGGGCATGGACGAAGGGAGCACATACGGAGGTAGCATGGACGATGGTGATATTGTGGTTGTTGACAATATCCTCCAGAGGGAGTACGAACATGGTGGGAATGACTTTGAGCTTGGAGGACGAGCTTCGAGTTTTGGCACCACACGAGACCGGTGGCGCTTGGAGGACGCCACCGTGGGGCGAGGGAAGAGAGTGTGGATCTAAAAGGGCGAGAGAATAGCATGTGTGGTGGGATGAGAGAGTGTGTATGATTTTTGGACATGAAATTTTGCTTAACAGAGGGCTTAGAGAATGGCGTATATGGCAGCGAAATTTTACCCTTTTGGTGTTTAATTTTTAAGTGGGATTCCAAAAGCATAACTTCTAGCGTCCTAATTTTATATTGGGACGCCAAAAGAACCATTTATGGCGTCCCAATTTAAAATTCGGACGTCAAAAATTAACTTTTCTCACATATAATTACAAAAATATCATCGTTTTTATTTCTTACTTCTCTTCTAAAAAGAAAGACGTCTCTTAGGGAAGTAAAACCCCCCCCCCTGTTTTTTGTAATAGTGACTTTTAATAAATATGGGGGAAAACTGAGATGACAATGGAGGGGTATGTAACACCTACCCTTTTCAAATGCCTCAAATTTAAATATTTTCATAAACAATTTTGTCTCTACTACTTTAGAAAAGGAGTAGATTTTGTTTTATAACACTGCCATGGTAGAAAATTTATACATTTTCTAGTGCTAGATATGGCAACAAAGGGGTAAGAGATCGGCGCCGAATATTTATTATGTGAGTCGCAAAAAAGATATAAAGTGAAAATATGGTTTTTTGTGCTTTGCTAGGAATCAATTTCAGTGTTCATCAACGTTATGATAATTATTACAAACCATTTAAATCTAATTTGAATGGTTTAAATTAATCATTTTTTTTACTTTTATTTTTTTTAAATAATTATTTGAATATGTACAAAATCTAAAATAAGGATAATCTCTTAACTGCCAGTTTTTCAAAAGATTTTTTTTTTTTTTAATTTCAAATCATTAGTTGAAAAGTTTTAAATCTGGATCATTGAAGTACTGTTTTTTTTAAAAAAAATTATTGCTCCTACGAACGTGCTAATAAAGAAGGGAAAATTACGCGCAGGTCCCAAAAAACAAAAACAATTACAAAAAAGTCTCTTGAAATCATAAAATTACACAGAAGTCCCAAGGGACTTTTTTGATATTATTTATATTAACAACAAGAAATGTTATATTTACAACAGGAAATGCCTATATTTACAACAATATTTAAACACCTGACCATTTACAACAGAAAAATTCATATTTACAATAATAAATGCTCATATTTACAACATCATTTAAACACTTGAATTTTGAACGTAGAGATGTCATTTACAACAGAAAAAAGTTATATTTACAACAAGAAGTGCTTTATTTACAACAAAATTTAAAATCTTGACATTTACAACAGAAAAAGCCATATTTACAACAAGAAATGCCTATATTTACAACTACATTTAAACACCTAGATTTTGAACGTAAAGAGGTCATTTATAACAGAAAAATGATATATTTACAACAAGAAGTGCTGTATTTACAACAAAATTTAAAATCTGGCCATTTACAACAGAAAAAGCCACATATTTACAACAAGAAATGCATATATTTACAACAACATATAAAAATCTGAATTTTATTTCCATACAAATAATATCAAAAAATTAAAGTCCCTTAGGACTTCTGTGTAATTTGGTGATTTCAAGAGACTTTTTTGTAATTATTTTTGTTCCTTGGGACCTACGCGTAATTTTCCCAATAAAGAATGAACCTGAAGTAAAAGAATTCCGAATTTTAGTATATGAAGGAGGTTTGATTAGTAATCAACGATTCTAATGAATTGCCCAAAATAGAAATTGAAGGGGATAAAAATTTAGAAGAGAAACTTAGTCTATAATTCTTAGAGTAGTTTTAGAGTAATTAACTCTGAAATTTATACTGCTTGGGGTACCTTTTATATTTGTCTGTTAGCTAATGAGTAGCAACGAAATTATGAATATTCTTCCTTATACATGTACAGTATAAACTATGCGTATTCCATGATAATGATAACTACAACAAAAAATTTAGCACCGTGTGTAATCTATTGGGAGTTCAAATTATAGACATATTATTGTTCAACCTTTTCAAGCATACTTAAATAACTATGTATGCTCTAAGGTAGTAAATGATTTTGCATTTCCCTGGTATGATTGGTATGGTCTGATATATCTGTACATGTCATAAGCATTGTTGACCAGATCGGTCAGTTGAGAATTACGTTTTGTTCTAGGGCAAATGTGTAAAAATACCTTATATCTTTTTCAATAAGTGCGACAAATCTCGGATGTGAAAATACCTATGAACCTTTTAAATTTAAACAAAAATGTCATTACCATTAACGTAACTCCTTTAAGTGTTTTTTTTCTCTTCCTCTTCTCTGGATCTTCTTTGCATTCTTCGACGAGTTTTCCACCAACTTCATTAGTGGAGAATGATGACAGAAAGCAAAAAAGAGAGGAAGGGGACACTTTCATCTTTACAAAAATATGTATTAAAAAGTAACTGATGCGAGAGGAATTGACGTAGATGGCGTACGTTCTTGCTCTATTTTGAAAAGTTCATTTATATTTTTACACTTGACATTTTTTTTTAAAAAATATACTCCGTACCTTAGGTCCATAATATAATATCTATTTTAATGAAAACATTAAACTACAAAGTATATACTCCATCTGGTCCTAATTATAGGAGCAAATTTTGAAGTTAGTTTTGGTGCTAATTATAAGAGCAAGTTTTAAATTTTGTCAATTTTTTCCTATAATACCCCTATTTATACTTTTTCAATAATAATTAAAGACTAATAATTTAATAATACACCTATATATTTTGAAGTAAACTTTGCAAATTGTTTTTTTTTTTCCGATCACATGGCCAATAAAATTAACAAACTTGAAGAGCGAAAATAATGAAGGATCAAACAATTTTTTTATTTTAAAAAAGAAGGTTCCTATTGTTGACATATTTAAAAAAAAAAAACAATTCTCAGCTTCTTATAAAATTAGATAAATCCTAATAAAGAATTGTCATCTTCTTAGATCTAGCTATGCGTACGGCTTGAATTTGTTCAATAAGCATTTCCTTAATGTCATTTTAAATTTTGGGTAAGAGTATTTTAGGAAAATACACATAATTAACTAATTTAACTTCATTCCTTAATCCCTCAAAATTCTGGTAATTTGCTCCTATAATTAGGACCGGAGGGAGTATTATATTAAGAAGTGAAAGGAATATTATTTAAGATTCTTATAACACCAAACTTTCTCATATTTAACATATAGTTGTGGATTAAATTCTAGCAAGCAAACGATTGAATACACATTCTTGACTACGAAGATGGACAATATAAATAAAAATATCAAAGCATTATACTCCCTCCGGTCCTAATTATAAGAGTTAGTTGACTTTTTTGGAGAGATTAAGAAAGCTAATTAAATTAGCTTAGAGTATTTTTTTTTTTATAATATAAGAAAACACAACATATGAAATGATTAAATAACTTATTTAGCATCCTTAATCTCTCCAAAAAAAGTCAACTAGCTCTTATAATTAGGACCAGAGGTAGTATCAATATATACTCTCTCCAGTCCTTAATATAGGATATATTTAAAGAGTTGATCATAATCCCAACACATAATTATTCCAAATTAAGATGAGTTACAAACAAGAAGCTCAAAACAAATTAGACATGGTCCTTCAATAATATTAGATTCTTCACACATACATATATGTATATATGTATTATGAAATGGTCCTCCTCTTATTGTTGGTTCTCTTCTAGTGGAACCAATCCTACCAGATTCGCATATTTGAGGCGGTTCCTCAGTGCCTTGGTCAGCTCAGTGGAATTTACCCCTTCTCCTATAATTACCATTCTGTCCCTCCCTTCTCTCTCCAATGTTACCGACAGTACACCTACATACAAATATAAAATGAAAAATTCATACACTTTTATATAAATCTATCGTTAAATGAAATGTGCCAATAAGATTCAAAAACATAAAATTTTATTCAGAAAAAATCTAGGCATGCAATGTTATGCGCACAAATATGTTTATATAATACACACAAAAAGAAGAAGAAGAAGAGGATTTAGAATAATGAACACACCTTTGTGATGTACAAAATGTTCCACAAGAATAAATACATAAAATAATGTAAAATTATTATTATTACAAGATACACACCCAGAGACACACTAACTTAACTTCAAAATTACTTTATAGAAAGGAAACAGAGAGAGAACAACAATTAAGAATCTTCCAAAAATATTAATTAGGCTAAATTACACTACTTTCTGTCTTTAATATAAGACTTAATTGACTTTTTTTTGGGAGATATTAAGGAAGTTAAATAAATTACTTTAAAGTATTTATATTTGTCCTTTTTATGCCAAACTAATTTTCCTGACTTATAAACTAATTTATAATCTAAAAATGCACAACATGTGTTATAATTAACTAACTTATTTAGCTTTCTTAATCTCTAACAAAAATTTAACTAGATCTTATATTAAGAATTAGAGGTAATATAAAACTTTCTTGAATTTAGATGTACTAATAACCTTCTAACAATGATAGACCACCTAAACTTGGAAATTAATGTGAATAACCGAAACTATCAATTTTATGCTTTTATATTTTACTTTTATACGTATATAACATTAATCAAACTTAAACATTATGTAATTTACAGATAAATAATGAATTAAATTAATAATATGAGAGTTATATGTATAAATATAAAAGTTTATGAAGGTTTATTGTAAAGTTTCAAAGGTTTAGGAGATTGTTTACATTACATAAATTCAGAAAATATTTTAATCAAAAAGATTATTGTAAAATAAGAACCTTCAAATTAATTATAAATATTGAAATTCGAGTTGTAAATTTGTAAATTTCAATTATAAACGAGACCTTGTTTTGTATTAATTTTTTACAGAATTTTAATTGTTATTCTTAAAGGGGGGAAAAAAAGGTTAAAAAGCTAACAGATCACTCACCTATTGCCTCCGAAGCTATGGTCAACGCCCTTGTTCTCCATCTTTCCTTGCTCAGAGGAACCTCTATCTCAATCCTTTGTTTCTTTTCAAAATTGAACATTCAGTTCATTAATTTGAATAATATATATTATAAACAACGCAAATTACTCTCTTGCGTTTTCCCTTAAAATTACATTGATATCTATTCTATTTCAAGAAGAGGTTTGTATGTATGTGTGTGTTTGTGTGTCTAATAATGTAACCCTGGAACCATTTTAATACAAACGCATCTATATTTGTATGGATGCACTGTATAAATTTTTACAAGTATTTAATTTGATATATAAACATGGATAGTGGTATAATACTAATTTGAATAAGGGATCGAAGTAGCTTACCACCATAGGCTCCTTCACAGAGCAAAAACCAAGTTTGGGACTCAGAGAGATCGATGAGTAATGGAATTTGAAGATGAATATAATCCTCTTGTATAGTACATATATATATAGTGAGCTAGCTTCAATGAGAACATTAAATTTGACTAAGTGGGAATAGTATTAGAATATAGACAACTAAATGTACCGATCCACATGCATGCTATGCATTCAACATATTTTAGCCTAATTAAAAATTTATTAAGTCAATTGCTGCTTGGTTGTAATGAAGTCAAGGTTACGTAATAGATAATAATATGCCACCTGCTGGTCATGGCAGTGTTGAAAATTTTGTTCTACGTGTTACCATGCACATGCATGATGCGATGCACTTGTAATGCCGTTAAAAGCTCTACTTAACTAGCAATAATTAAAATCAAAATGACCTGGGGTTTGTACAAGTGGTAAGTAATTTTTGTCGTTTAAGCAAGGTCTCAAGTTCGAGTCTTGTGAATGCAGTAAAACCCCGTTGGGAGACTCACCTACCATAGCCAGGTGCGCGGCTCGGGTTAGATTTGGATTAGTCCGGGCGAAGCTTTGAATATCGGATGGGCAACCAAAAAATATAAAATCAAATAACCCATTCGGTTCGTAGAAACTACTTAAAAAAAAAAAAAAACTCTTTTCCCTATTTATGGGCTGAAAGTAATTTTATTTTTTATTTTAAATACAAGTCACTTCGTTGATTCATTAAGCTTACTCTTAATTTATTGTTCTATAGACTGTTATTTTCATGAATTTCTTATTAAAGTGTACTTCTAAACACATACACACACGTGTGTGTACATGTATGTATATATATGAATGTATATGTATATATACATATGTATATATATATATATATATATTCAAATACGCGCACACACACACACTATACCTATATGGTGTGTGAGTATAAGTATTTGTATGTTGTATATGTGTATATATACAGTGGCGGAGCCACGTTATTCTAGGTGGGTGCAAGTGCACCCATAAATTGTGGCTGTTGAGTTTTTTCCCCCTAGCTGCTGAGTTACTACATATCTTAGCATAAACACTCATAATCTCCCTCAAAACATGAGACATTATTATAGTGTTATGATGCCCACTGGTGGTTTTATTTTTATGGGCCCCAAGCTTTACTACCCGCTGCCAGAGCCAACGTTTTACTTTTTTAGTATGATGTTTTTGTTAATATGACTATCTGATTAAATTAAATATAAATATTATCAGACTTAATTAACATAGTTTTCTCAACAACAACAAAAATTCTACAGTCACATGTACTTAGCTTGTAGAGTTTTGAGAGCAACTCCCCTGCATAAAATAGAAAAGTTCCAAAGATTAATTGAATTTGAATAGATCAGTTGATTAAAATAATTTATGCATCAATCTTTCAGTGGATGACTTGAGAGCAAATACAGAGTATTTAAAGGGGACTGAGGAGAAAAATTACACAACTGAGGAAAATAAAAAGCTGCAGCAAGAATTGGTATGGTTTATATCGTTCATTTGATCTCTTGTCATAGGATGTAATCAAGGTCCTCAAAATATTTCACTATAACTAGTTTACAAAGGGTTTGTAGGAGGTGGATCCTACCGTTGAACAAGATGAAACGAGTTCTATGGGAATGGATTCTTTGTTTTTAGAACTAGCAGGTGTTATACCTGGAATTGATGAGATAATGAGCTTTTCTGATATCTTGAAGTAAGAAATATGTGTTGTCTTATTGATTTTGTTTTAATTGACTTGAATTTTGTTCAATACTGTGTGCCTAAATTTGAAACTTATCTGTACAAAGTTGTGTTTATGATAGTGTAGAGTTGTAATGCATTTGTGTTCTCATTGTTTTCATTCCTTCTTTATAGTAGGCGTTTGGTGTTGAACCTATTGAAAGTGTCGTGCTCTCTAGTGGACAGTCTGGTGAGTTATAGCATTTGTTATGCTCCTTTACTTCTTCATTGATAGTTGATTGTGTAACATCTGGGTATCTGTATGCCATGAGATTAAAGTATATTGTTCTGTTTAAATTGATTTCCTCGATAATACTTTTCAATTGAACCCTATTTCTAGTCCTAAACTTTACGAAGGAGTGGGTTGTCTTTTATCCTCCTTAAAAAAAAATTCGGGGGCGCTGCCCCCGAACCCCAAATCTCATTATTAATTGTGCACCCACAAACTTAAATTCCTGGCTCCGCCACTGTATATATATACACACACATATAAAAATACACACACACACATATGTGTGTGTGTGTATATATATATATATATATATTAAATTGAGTATAGTTGGAAAGTTATTAATTTTTAAGATCAAGTTAATCATATTTAACGTTTTTCTTGAAACCGGTGAAACTCTGATGAATCCTTAAGTTCTTACATTTATATAGGGGTTATGTTCATTTTTGCTATAGAAATTGTCAAAAAATCTCAATTTTACCTGGAAGATTTTTTTTTTTTGAGCAACGTCGCCCCTGAAGCTTCTAAATTGTACCAATTTCACCCTAGCCGATATCTAGGTTACATTTGAGAATTAGTTGACAAAATATGCTGAGCTGATATGTCATTTTTATTAAGGTGCAAATTGGCCCAAAAAGTTTTCACTAAGGAATAATGTTGCCTTGTTTTTTTTTTTTTGGTATTCAATATTGCCCTAGAAGTTTTCAAATTGTAGAAATGTCACCCTGACCATTATAACGATTAAGTTTGACTATTAGTTGACCAAATATGCTAAGTTGGTAGCGTGAACGATATTGAAGAAGAAGTCGCAGATGGAGGAGGAGCTCACATTTGCTAGAAAATAAGAAAAAGATTCAATTATCAGATTTGAGATACACTTAGCAAGATTACTAAGAACAAGGCCACTGGTAACTCTCTGTTGTCGTACTCCAATGACGATGAGACAAATAGGTACCTCTTTAGGGCCCGTTTGGTTCAAGGATCTTTAGATAGGGAAAGGGAACTTAATATAAGTTCCTTCTTGAAATCCGTTTGGCGCGCCTTCTTCCTGGGAAGTCACCTTCCCTGCCTCGCTGAAGCTCCCACAAACGAGGGAATGTGGTCTCCCTCCAAAATTGGCGGGATCTTGAAAACTCTCCGGGAAAGTGAATTTTGAAGACCAAAAGCCCTCGCGAATTGATAAACCACAATCGAGCCACAATCGACATCGGAGCCGGAAGAAGAAGCGCACGAAGGTTGAGAGCACAGCGTGAGCTTCAATCGAAGGAGTAGGCGAGCAAGATCGATTCGAGGTAAGAGAATGCCTTTTTTGTTGTTGTTTGTGCGATGTGCGTGTGCGATGTGCGTGTGCAATGGTGATGGCTTGGTTCTGGCAGGCGGAGACGCAACCACTGATATGTGTGGGTAACCAATTTGGGTGCTTTTTTCTTGGCATTGGTGACTATAGTTAGACCGAGTGAGGGTTCTGTATTGGTGAGGAAGGAAATGACAAAACCTGTGTACAGTGTTTGAAAATTCTGCTTCTTGTGCTATAGGATGTGTAGCTGTTTAAACGCACATAATATTTGTCTGACTTTAGTTTAGTTTTGGGTCGTTTGATTCCTATTTTATATGTCCTGTATGTGTGTGTGTTGGGTAATGGTGATGAAGATGTGTTATTGCTTGTTGCCTTTCCATGTTGACTGTGTTTCGTTGATATTGTGATGATTTAGTTTTGTGCCATATATGTTTGTTGCTGGTATGGTTAATAATTGATCTTGTCAATTAAAGTAGATGGGATGAAAATAATATGTTTCAACCTTAAAAGTAGATGTAGTTCGTAAAGAGGAGTAGTAGATGACATTGAAGCAAATGGGTGTGGGAAAAAATGTGTGTAGGTATGGAGCAAGAGGCGAGCAAATGGTTGCAATGTTGGTGGATGCTTAGCTTTGCTTATAGCGGTGAGGACGTTGATTGTGAACTTGATAGTTGCAGTGGGATCAAGTAGACCGAGGCACTTACCGGATAGGTCATATAGATTAGACTTTCATGCGAAGAGAGCGAATTTGAGGGCAATGGTATACAGTAGTGATACGACGTGTTTCAACCAAATTAGGATGTATCGGGCAACGTTTGATAAATTGTGTCACATGTTAGACACAATTGGTGGATTGAAACCAACTAATCATATGCTAGTTGATGAGCAAGTGGCTATGTTCCTTCACATCCTCGGCCATCATGTCAAGAACAGGGTAATCCAATTTGAGTTTGGAAGGTCGGGTGAAACGATTAGTAGGTATTTCAAACTAGTGTTGAATGCTACCATCCGACTACAATCATTGCCGCTTAAGAAACCGGAGCCTATTCCGAGGACTCAAATGATAATCGGTGGAAGTGGTTTAAGGTATGTAGCATGTGTTTTTGCAAATGACATGTTAAATTACTAATTGTTGAACAAATTATGGTTTGACCACATGCTTTATTCATTGGTTATTTTGCAGGGGTGTCTTGGTGCATTAGATGGGACACACATACGCGTACAAGTCCCTGTAGAGAAAAAGGCGAGGTATAGAAATAGGAAAGGAGAGGTAACAACCAATGTTTTGGGTGTATGCTCACCGGATGGTCAATTCATATACGTCTTGGTGGATGGGAAGGGTCACCGCCGATGGGAGGGTGTTGCGAGATGCGTTACGAAGACAACATGGTCTACGAGTACCACAAGGTATGCTTGATATAGTTTGTGAAATATAAGCAAGTATATATCCCTGTTTAGCTATTAAGAAAGCAAATCACGTGTGTTCGTTTGTTTCCACAGGGAACTACTACCTGGTTGATGCGGGGTACACAAATTGCCAGGGTTTTTTGGCTCCTTATAGAGGCCAAAGGTACCACCTTAATGACTGGAGACATGGAAGCCATCCGCGAACTCCGCACGAGTGCTTCAATATGCGACATTCGGCTGCCCGTAATGTAATAGAAAGATGCTTTGGCATACTCAAGTTACGTTGGGCAATCCTCCGGAGTGCATCTTATTACCCAGTGAAGATCCAAAAAGATACATCGTCGCATGTTGTCTTATCCATAATTTGATTCGTCGTGAATCGGTTCAAGATCCTCTTGATGAGCAGCTTGAGTCATTTGATGCTGGAGCTCCCACTATCGAAAACACCCCCACGATGCCAATGGAAACTACTGACGTGTGGAATAATTTTAGGGAGAGTGTTGCAAATGACATGTTTGCAAACTTTGTGACACGTAGTGATCATTGATGATGTTGTACAATAATGTTAATCGTTAGACTATGTTGTAATTTGATTGGTTGGATGTTTTAGATTGATCGCCCATTTCACTTGTGACTTTAATGAAACAATTTGTGTTAAACTTGGAGCAATTTGTCCAATGATTACTATATGTTTATGTTGCACCAAATGCATGTTAATGCACTTTGTGGTTTATTTGTCAATTTTTTTAGATGGAGCAGAGTGATCAAGCAGCAAAGGGCAAACAAAAGATGTGGACGCCGGTGGAGGACAAGGTGTTAGTGGAATGCCTTGTAAGTCTGAAGGTTGACCACAAGTTCATAGCTGATAACGGCTTCAAGTCCGGATTTGCCAATGCCTTGCGCCTATGATGGAAGAAAAGCTTCCGGATGTGGGATCAAGGCATGTCCCCATATAACATCCGAATTAAGACACCGAAGAAACCGTGGCAAACGGCTCACGACATGGTCTACGGTACCAACACATCAGATTCGGTTGGGATCCCGACACAAAATGTGTCACAAATGACAAAGAGGTGTGGGATGAGTATATAAAGGTATGTTCTTCCATTCCTCACCGTGATACGGGCAACTTTACTTCCAATGTCAATTAACTTATCCGCCTTGTTCTCACATATATTGTGAATTCACAGTCTCATTCAAGGGCGGCACAATTTCGCACCAAGTCCTTCCCAAACTTTGAGTCCCTCACCATGGTATGGGGTAAGGACAGGGCTGTGGGTGACGATGCGAACTCTCCCGGAGGGATGGAGGATGAGGTTAATCTTGAGGACGAGGATCTTCTGAAACGCCTCATCATGTCACTGCTGAATCTGTTCTCACACCACCAATCAATTTGACTTCACCAATTGAATTGAACGGAGCTGAACCATCTACCAGTCGACAAAAGCCTGGATCCGTAGCCTGCTGCAACAGTAGGTTTCAATGTAATGTCAATATTGTATTTTGGTTGATGGTCAGGGCTGATGGAGTTGTGTCATTATACTTTTGAGCCAACTCTGTCTTATGTTTTGGACACCAAACTTTGCACCATGTTCATATTGGGAAATTAGGTACATTGAACATGGGATAAATTTTGGTCTTCCCTATGTACATCTATGATTACTTTTGTTCGTCCCTACCATCTGTATATAGGCCAATGTTATAGGTCCATCGGGTGTATGTCACTTTAGCCGATATGACTATGTAATTGCCATGGGTTTGCAAATGTAAACCTGGGCTACCAATGTAGACACATGGTATTTTTGAATATAAATATATGGTTACCTTTCTGTTTTGTCCCCATTTCATTAAGTTTATGTTTCCAGCTTATCCTTCATTTACGCTACACTGAATTATGACACATTGCGGTGTTATGTTCGAACGTAACGCTTACGTTCGAACTTGTAACCCAAAATATTTAATGTACAACTTTTACACTTGACATGATAAAGTTCGAACGTGGTGGTTTGGTTCGAACTTCACTCTATTAACCCAGAAGTCCAACGGTTGGCTCCTTAACACATTATTTTAAAATATTTCAAATAAAAAAATTAATTAAAACACCTGTCAACATATGATATGAAGTTCGAACATACATCCACTCAATTGAAAACTGTCATCAAGTTGCTCTGTTTTTTGCAGAGTAGGCTTTTAATACCTACCACCGTCAGTTTGCAACCCAAATCCCAATCGACAGCCACTTCAACTATTTTCCCACCAGGCGAACAACTCACACAACCGCACAAACCCTAGGAATTTTACACTCTCTACCTGTTATCTGGAAGAAAATGGCGAGGGTGAAAATGACGCCTGATCGGTTGAAGGAACTGGGAATCACAATGGAGGATGTGAGGAACTACAGGAAGCATATGGGTACAATCAGAAGGTGTTCTCGGGAGGGGGGCAAAGGTTGTTGTCGGTGATGGTTACGGAGGCAACGACAGGGGTTGGAAGCCAAGTGATTCAGACCATGGATCATCAGAGGGAAACGAGGAAGAAGATGACATTGTCAGAGAAGATAAGAGGAGGGCGAAGTTATATAAGAAGCTGAAGAAAGTGGGCCGCCGGCCAAATATGGTGCCTGAAGCAAAAGCAGACTTCAACCAGTCTACACTTGAGGATTATGATGTGAGGTTAGTTGGTCGTAGCCTATGTAAAATGAGTACAATAAGAATGGATACATTTGAGGAAGATTTCCCATTTGGGATATCAGAATTCCTTATACCTTTCAGGGGGCTGCTAGAGTTGTCGTTGCCTTACTGTGAATCTGTTGTTAAGGTTTTTTACAGCAACCTTAAAATGTCTAGAGGGGGCGTAGTTTCATCATGTGTTAGGGGGCAGAGGATAGAAGTAAATGAGAAAACGTGTTACGGTGGTTAAATGTGAAGACTCCCGAGTCAAAGGATACTTCATTTAGTGGAGATGAAATGGACAACATCCTTCTAGAGGGTGGTAGAAGCGAGGATGATAGTGCTTTATGTAGACCGAAACAGTTGCCTTATAAATATAGGGTCCTACACTACTTGTACAGTAGGAATTTTGTCAACAAGGGCAAGCACTACACAACCTTGAGCGGTGATGACAAACAAATCGACTTGTATGATTCGGAGGAAGCCTTTTAATATGGGGAAGAGGATAGTCGACATAATGCTCAAAGCATCCGCAATGACGAAAAAAACAACGACCTACCTTATCCATCACTTGTGTCCACGATTCTGGATAAGCATAAAGTTTGGTATCTGCAAAATGGTGAGCCTCCAATGTGGAGTCTAGAATTTGATGATCAGGCCTTGCACCGAATGCAAATTCCTCTTGATGCCATTGACCGTCCAAGGAAGTGCGGGAGTGAAGGGGTAAAGGGTGTTAAGTGCAAGGCGGAGAGACCTCCAACTCCTTCGCAAAAGTGGACCTTCACATGTGGGTGAAGATGGAGCTGCGGAGTTGGGAGAACTTTTGGCCAAGTTTTGGATGAGAAACTTGGTGTTATGAAAGCCGAGTTGCGAGTCATTCATTGAGGACCATGTTAAGGGCCTTGCAGATTTAATCCACCAATACGGGCGGAGTATAGACAATTTGCATCGTTCAAGGCAACTCAAGGTGATGATGCTTTGGTCCGTCAACAAAGCATGTTGATACGAGATGAAGACACTGGTTCATCGAGCATGTGGAAGAAGACAATTCGGATGACAAATCAGCCACGGTGAGGATGAATCAGGCGCCAGATTGAGTCATAATGATGGTTTGCACTGATTATTTTCCTCTCCTTTAATTATGCAGGATATCAGTTTCACGTAATTAAAATTATATGACATGTTTAGCATAAATATTTTGAATGTGGTCTGTTTTATTCATACAAATTACAACTACTTGTGTTGGTTGTCAAACTGTAGTTATTGGTATGTAATTTTTCCAGGTTAGTTTTCAACTGAATGTGGTTTGCAATTTGTGTTGGTTGATTTATATTTAGAATTTGCAAGTTATATGCATTTTGACTGCATGCATATTGATTATGGTTGGATACTTGCATGCAACAGAAGAGAAGCAAGAGGAGGAAGAGGATTTTGATGGTGATGCCAATGGGAGTGAGGGGGACACAGATGCAACAGTAGAGGAGGAAGACAGTTACAGTGCGGCACCGGGAGTGAGCGGGACACACCTAAAAAATCAGGGGAGGTAGAGGTGTCTGCTGAAATTATTGGGAGTGAGGGAAGACAGATGGAGAAGAGGATGATGGCGATGTTTCGGTAGTGCCTCTAGGAGTGATGGCCACACACATGGAAAAGAAGAGGAGGAGGAGGCGTCGGTGGTGCCAGTGGGAGTGAAGCCGACACAAATGAAAAAGAAGAGGAGGAGGAGGTTCATGGTAGTACTAGTAGGAGTCAAGGTGACGAAATGAAAATGAAGAGGAGGAGGAGGAGGTTCATGCTTTGGTGGTAGTGGGAGTCAAGGTCACACAAATGAACAAGAACAGTATGAGGCCTTTCATGGTGGTAACAAGGGGACAGAAGGTGACACAGAGGACGAAGGAATGGATGAACAGGGTGGTGGTGGTGGTGTCAAGGGGACCACAAGTCAGACCACTGATGACAAAACCAGTGAGCAACAGCATGGAGGTCATGACAATGTGAACGAAGGTCCCACAGCTGAAAAGCAATTTGAAGAAGATCATGGTGGTGAGTACAATGCGAATGAAGCTCCAACGGTGAGGAATTGGAACCGTAACCCCACTCTCCCTTGTGACTCTCCCCGAACCTATCAATCCCCCCCTGCCCCATCTAGGAACATACTAGATCTTGTTCCCTTGAGATTCATACCCAGTACAAGTTTAAGAAGCACCACGGCGGCTCGAATTTGCCCCACATCTTCTCGGTGAAGAGCCTATTCTGCTCCATCCACTAGGCACCGCAACCCCCATGTACATCCCAGTTAACCTCCCCGGTTCACGCACTTCACCTCTAAGACGAACCGGTACTAGGAAGTCGCCAGCGAAGACAAGGAATAAGAAATAGATATTAGTTTGTCTTTTATGTTGTAATCTTTTTTGAGATGATTCAGTACAGTGTCTTGGCTCACATGATAAGTCATTAGTCCTGGTTACCTTTTTATATGTTTTTTGACATGATTCAGGATAATCATTTTGCTTTACTGTATTGGTTGATATTATGTCAGTAAGTTCGAACTTCAGTGTTAGGTTCGAACTTCAGTGTTAGGTTCGAACTTCAGTGTTAATGTGGAACTTAATGTGTTATATTACATCAACCTTCATGGTTTTGAATATAATTTACTGACTTGTTTTCATTCTTTGCCTACACTAGATGGAAGTGATCTTGTAATTGTTGGTCTCTGCGGCAAACTGTACCTTGCGACATACATGGCAACGGTTTTTTTTCCCCTAAACTTTGGTCATTGCAGCAATATTTTCACCATTTGTGGATATTATGCACCAATTTTTTGGAATGCAGTAAGGTCCTTCAATCAGTCATATGTTTTTCCATCATTTTGATGCGGCATTTGACCACCACATGATATCGATATTATGCGATATTGTTGATATGCGGCATTTGTGGATATGTTGATAGAATGCATCTTATGCTGATATTGCTTCAAGTATAACTAAGCCATTTTTTAGCATCACATTTGGTCATTTGTGGGGTGCATTATGTTTCTTGAAGGTAAGTTTTTGTCCATTTTTATACAGCATTTGAAAAAACCAAACTTGTGCATGACATTGCTGCACTTGCAATCACTTTTTGTCCAACCATAGACTGTGATATGCATTTTTTATACCTCAGTGTTTATTAAGTTGCTCACTTATCAACTATAATCATGGACTTGTCAACTTCTCCAAAGATATTGTTTTTTTCCCAAACTCGATAGTTTCCTGCATTTACCTCAACTTTATCAGATTACGTAGCCACTTTCAAAGAGGTCGGTTTGGTTATTCTTGTCTTGAAGCTCCTATGTTCTAATTAATTGTTACATCACACATTCCGGTCGTTTTACGCAACTCGTTTGCCTTACCAACTTCATCATTTCATTTCATGGACTTCACAATTTCAGGGTCTACCACAAACAAATTTGAATTTTCGTTTTACCCCTATCTCAAACCAAGACTGGTTCTATGTTGAAACATTTCCTTCGTTATTCCTCTTCCGAAATTCATGTCGAAACAAGATTGGTTCATATCGTGTTGTCCCCCTCTTTTTCCTTCCATTTCTCACTCCGGTGTTCTTCGCTCCTGGGTTCTATGATCCTCGCGGTTTAAAATTTGATGATGAGCTCTCCACCAACTTCCCCGTCGATGCGTTTCGACCTGCTCTGTTTCGGTAGAATTGGGGCAGACGACCCCACTTAACCAACACCCAATTCTTCTTACCAAACAGTTTATCTTCCCTCAACTTACTTAAATTCCCATGTCTACCAAACAGCTCAACTTTTTAAAGTTCCCTCTCAATCTTCCCTTCCCTTCCTTTAAGTTCATTTCCCTTCTTTAAGTTCCTTTCCCTCCTTAAATGTTCCCTGAACCAAACGGGCCCTTAATTTTCTCTTCATCGCACAAATTGCTTTCACCTCGTTGATTTTCTCCAATCATTCAAATGGAGTGCATGTTTTATATTAAAAAAGAAAATCCTTATTTATAAATCTAACTTGGGAAAAAAATTAAGTGGTGACACATGGACTATCCAGATAAGCATATTTGACCAACTAAAGGCTAAACTTATAATTTGGATAAAACGCGAGGTGAAATTGCTATGATTTGAAAACTTTTAAGGCAACTTTGTGCCTAAACCCAAAACAAAAATGATGCAAAAGTCATGTGGATTGTCAACTCAGCATATTTGGTTAACTAATAGTGAAATTTAATGTGGATAACAACTAGGACAAAATTGCTATGATTTGAAAATTTCCAGAGTGTCATTCCTATTAAAAAAACTTCTGAGGTAAAATTAAGATTTTTTTGACAACATCTGAGACAAAAATGGACTTTAACCCTTTATATACATAATACTCTCCTACTATATTAGTTTTGTTCATTACCTATGTACATTTAATTTAAAGTTTTGGAGGTTATTTGTATATAACTCAAAGTTAGATAAGATTATAGCACATAAATAGAAAATTTATGAGGTTATATAACGCTTGGGAGTTATTTGTATACACTTAAAAGTTTTAGAAGTTCAACATTAAGTTTTAAGGGTTTAGGTGATTATTTATAGATAATTCAAATTTTTAGAGTAATTTTATCTAATTTAAACTTAAAAAGATGGGAAATTGCTAACACAAAACACTTTCAACGTCTGTTTTATTGTCATGAAAATAGACGTGAAAACCTAGAGCCACGTCTGTTTTTACCTGGCTTAGGGATGTTATAATCACTTCTTCTTCTTCTTTTTTTAATAGTAGTGGTAGTGTAAGAAAAATACTCATTACAAAATTGTTGTCCAAAGGTAATTGGAATTAAGTACCCAGGTATAACCTATCTTTAATGGCTGCAAACTCTTCTTCAACTGTGTGCAAAATGGAAGACATTTAATTTACACATATATGAATTCAGGTTGGGATTTCGACAAAATCTTTAATACTTCTCCGGTTCTAAATGTGATAGCTAAATAATTAATTTACAAGTATTCAAAAAATTAGTTAAATTAGTTAATTGTAAAAAAATGTGTGTTGCTTTCCCTAAAATACGATTTTTTAATTATTTGCATTGGAATTATCCATTAATGGAAACCTCCTTAATATTTGTAACCAACAAAAATAGTTTGGGGGGAAAACAATAAATTTTGGAGGCAAAGTAGACTAAGGTCTTAATTTATGATGAAAGTAAACACTCAAACCACCTCCTACATTTATGATTGAAGGAAGATTTCATCATAGAGTGACCTTGATAGTTTTATCATCACAATTGTGAACCTAGTTGTCACAACTTGGACATACATTGCACACAGCTTAAAAAGAGTTACATATGCTAAATATGAGTTACACCCACTCGAGGTCCAAGGTCTTTAAGTACCTTTAAACAATAAATTCTATAATGGAGAATTTTTCAGCAATTTTCCCTTCAAAATTTAGGTAACATATAGGAAGATAGTTGAAATGTATTGAGAGAATCTCACTTAAGTCCCACGGAAGAGAGTTTATTTTCTTTAAAAATAGGGAAAACCACAGAAAAAGACTCTAAAAACTATAAAAACACAAATGAATCATTTCAATAATATACCAAATCCCATTTCAATATACAACTGGATAAATTTGGGATTATAAAATCTTTGCCAAAGGACGCCCTTACCTTGAGTTTTCACCGGTTCATCTCCTCTCTCCTCCCCTCTCTCAGTGCTCAGAATCATTGGCGTTTCTACTCCATATCTCAACCTTACTTTAGTCCGGTCACTCTTCACTCCCCATAAACTGTCTCCCCTAAACTCTTTTTGAATCTCTTGTGAGATACCTCTACCTTCCCTTCTCTCTAACTCTGTCTCCCCATGAAAGCGTTCTCTCCCGCTTTCCCATTTCTTGTCAAGCTTCATCCCAAGTGTTTCTCTTTTTAGGACTTCTGAAACTCCATTTTTAAGCGTTTAATTTGTCTGTGTCAAGCAAAACCCAATTTTGATAATGAATAGCTCGATTTTCTGTGGTGCACCACCGCGGAAGCAGAATGACGAGATCGAGTGGCAGATGAGGCCTGGTGGAATGTTCGTCCAAAGACTTGAGTTGGGGGAGTTCAACTATTTGTGTTTTGATTTGTGTGGATAAGCTGCCAAAGGATTCAAAAAATCGATATATTCCGTTATTTTATTGAATGGTTCCTTATTATATTGCTAACAAAGCTCTATGGACTTATGTTTGAGTGGACGAGTTCCTCTTGTTATGATTTTATTGAACAGTCTTGCGACTTTGTAATGAAGCGCCTTTCGGTGATGCAAAAGCCGAGGTATGGATATATCTCTTATTAGTTTCTCTTTTTCTGATATTTTTTCCCCTTATTTAATTTAAACCGTGGCTGATCAACACTAAAAAAAAAAAATTTCAGTGGCAACATTTGGCGGCGACTTTTAATGTTGCCACTGAAAGTCATACTTTCAGCGGCGACAAATATTGTCGCCGCCGAAACCATACTTTCAGTGGCGACACTTGCTTCCGTGGCTTTTGATGTACTTTCAGTGGCGACAAGAAGTCGCCACTAAAAGTCTACTTTCGGCGGCGACATTTTAATGTCGCCGCCGAAAGTATTAGCGACAACGGTTTCAACAGCGACTTTTTGTCGCCGCTGAAACACTTTCAGTGGTGACTTTTTGACTTTTAGTGGCGACTTTTGTCGCCACCGAAAGTCAATTTTTTTGTAGTGCAAGTGCTGATTAGTTCTTTAATTTGAATGGGAATTTCAATGCTCAAACTTAAATGATTGAATTGCTATCTAGAGTATCTAGATTAACGCTGTTCTTATTTTTTGGTTACAACCACTTTATCAATAATTAGTACACAAGTAGCTATATATCACTCGTCTTGATCCTTGCTAAGTCAGCCAATCTCTCACAAGTAGGTAAAGAAACCAAAGGACTAAGAGAACAATAGAGAGAGAAGCTCTTGTATAACACTTGCTTGAATTGCTTTTCGATAGTTACAAATGAGGAAGGCACCTCCTATTTATAGCCTATCACCTCCTCAATGAATGGTCAAGATTTAATACATCCTACAGTAGAGAATGGTTCTCTAGAACCTTGTCTCAAAATATCCAGATATTTATGCTTTATATATAAGTTCTAGAATTCTCTATACAATTCTACTATTATGTACATGTATCTACAACTTTATAGAATCATCTAGAAACCTCTATCAGAGTGTCTTTGCACAAAATATCTGGTGTTCATTATGGTGCGTGACACTGTCCCCCACCTAATTTGGTGAAGTCCTCGTCACTCACTTATCTCTGTACCGGTATAAGTTGTCTTCAAATTGCCAAAGATCTTCTTGAGGTTCCCATGTGTCTTCGCTCTCTGGCAATCCTTTCCACTTGATTAAGTATTGGGTACTTGGTGGTACCCCTCGTTGCCGTACCACTCGATCAGCTAGCACCTCTCTACGTCTCGATCAAATGACTTTGTCATGGTCGAAGGTGCTTTTGTCGAGATGGCTTGATCAAGATCACCCATGTCTTCATGAAATGGCTTTAGCATACTAACATGAAAGATGAGTTGAAACTTCAAGTTTGGGGGTAGGTCTAGCTTGTAAGAAACCTTTCCTACCCTCCCCACGATCTTATATGGGCCTTCATACTTACGAATGAGGCCCTTGTGTACCTTTCAGAACACTTTGAATTGTTGAGGAAGAAGCTTTGCCATAACCATGTCTCCCACTTGGTATTTGAAGGCTCGCCTCTTCCTATCCGCAAACTTTTTCATCCTCTTAGCCGCCTTGATAAGAAAGGATCTCGATACCTCAACTTATTCTTGCCAAGTTTAGCCATGTGGTAGGCTCCTGGACTCTTACCCTTATAGGTGGTGGCAAGGGCATGACGAGTAGGTGGTTATTGTCCCATCACCACTTCAAAGGGACTTCTTCCTATCGCCTTACTCTTTTGTTAGTTATAAGAGAATTGAGCCACATCGAGGAGCTTGGCCCAATCCTTTTGGTTGGCACTCAAAGTGCCGTAAGTAGCACCCCAACAAAGAATTCACCCCTTCTGTTTGTTCATCGATTTGTGGGTGAAAACTAGTAGAGAAATGTAGTTCAGTGCTCAGGAGCTTGAACAATTCAGTCTATAGTTTTCTAATGAAGTGGGGGTCTTTGTCACTGTTGATTTTCTTAGGTAGCCCCCAATACTTTACCACATGCTTGAAGAATAGCCTGGCCGCTTCTTCTGCATTATAATCTGTAGAGGCACGTATAAATGTTGCATATTTTGAAAATCGAACTACCACTACCATGATATAGCCGCACCCCTCAGATTTTGGTAAAGCTAAAATAAAGTCCATGGAAACACTTTTCCATGGTTGCCCTGGTATAGGTAGAGGCTCCAATAGTCCTCCAGGTAGTTGGTTTACTATCTTGTTTTGTTGGCATACAAGATAAGTTTTCACATAAAGCTCTACCTTGTCCCTCATTTGTGGCCAGTAGTATGCTGCCTCTAATAAAGTGAGTGTGCATCTTCGTCTCGGATGACCCGCCCACTTGGAGTCATGACACTCCTTAATGAGCTCTTTCGTAAATTCTCCCATTTTGGAACAAAGGAACGTCTCCCAATAGTATAGAGAAGATCATCTTCTAACAAGAATCTCTTGGTCTTCCCTTCTTTGGCCATCTCTACTAGCTGTTGATCAACGAGATCGTGGTCCATAACTTTAATGATGTTTTCCATCAAGTCACCCTTGGCTTGACTCATGCTTGCCAACTCTGTTTTTCGGCTCAATGCATCCACCACTACATTAGCCGTCCTAGGTTTGTACTCCATCATATAGTCAAACTTGGTTAGAAAGTCTTGCCAACAGGCTTGTTTGGGTGTCAATTTCTTTTGAGTTTAGAAATAACTCGTAGCCACATTATCAGTCTTGATCATGAACCTTGATCCCAACAAATAATGCCTCCAAGTACGCAAGCAATGCACTACGGCTGTTATCTCCTTCTCTTGGATTGTATAACGGCGCTCGACATTATTGAGCTTGCGACTGTCAAATGCCATTGGATATCTCTCTTGCATTAGCACCCTTCCAATAGCAAAGTCGGAAGCATCCGTGTGAAATTCAAAAGTCTTGGAGAAATTCGAGAGAGCCAATACGAGTTCCTCTATTATTGCCGCCTTTAAGTCTTCAAAGGCATCATGTCACTCCTTAGTCCATTCCTACGACTTGTTTTTCTTCAACAAATCTCTCAAAGGGGTTGCCCTATAGAGTAGCCCTTGATAAATTGCCTATATTAATTCACCAACGCAAGAAAGGATCGCAACTCAGGCACTCAAGTGGGTGGCTCCCACTCCTTGATAGTACGAACCTTCTCCTTATCCATCATAAGGGTCCCATTGTGAATTATGTGTCCAAGGAAGTGTACCTCCTCCTTGGAAAAAGAACATTTCTCTTTCTTAACATATAACTCGCTCTTGTGCAGGGTCTAGAACGCGGCCCGTAAGTGTTCTACATGGGCTTCCAAGGTGTCACTGTAAATGACTATATCGTCCAAGTATACCACCACAAACCGATCAAGGAAAAGATGGAAGATCTTATTCATCAAGGTATAAAATGTCACTGGTGCATTAGTTAGGCCAAATGGCATCACCAACTATTCAAAGGACTCGTATCTTGTTACACAAGTTTTCTTAGGCCTATCTCTTTCGGCAAGGCGAATTTGATGGTGTCTGTTGGTCGATTTCCTTGATGGCAAGTAAACAAGTCGAACAAGTAATAAAGAGTAAGTAAAGTATCGTCTCATAGACACTGAGATACCGATGATGAGACGAGTTTCCAAAGATAGTTGTGTGTAAAGGGAAAAGAAAAATATAGTTGGTTTGGGAGTTTTGTGATTATAACTATAAAACAGGAAAATAAACAATTGATCGTAGTCGCAAGAAGATATCAGTTAAAAGATCGATTGAGCTCAGATTTCATCCTAAACATATCACTCCCCCAGTTTGCCTCAATGCATTGCTATAGCAATTATTCTGCACAGCTTCCGTAATGCTACAACATAGCTGCATTTCACAATTATGTGATTAAGATGCGTTTGACATGACTGAATATGATAGATTGCATGCACAAGTAGGAATAATGGTTAGATGAATTGAATTGTTGCATTTTTATAGATATACCGCCTATAGACAGAATAAGGACTTAAATCTACTATATTTCTGAGCAGAAATAGTAATGCTATATTGATGCTATAGCACCGTACGAATAAATATTTGAATTATCATATTCTTTTATGCACTGGTCTTTTCTTGAGAAAATACCGAAGATACTTGTAGGAACTTGGGCCGAATGATTAGTGGGATCTAAAGCTAAAGAAAGATAAAAGAAGGCTGCTGACTTGAGGAAGATGGAAATCAAAGATGGCAGGAATTTATGAAGATATCTAAACATAATCTCGCTAATCAAAATAGAATCAATCAAGACAGAATCTTCCAGTCGGACCTGACAAAAGAGGAAAGCCCAGCTCACTAACGGCGGATTGGACGTACGGCATAAGAACCTCAACTATAAAAGGAAAGACAATCAACGCTAAAGTGATAGCTCACAGAGAGATATCACGACATGTTCTAGATTGCGCCAAAGAAAACATGCAAAGAACTTATCATGTAGAAGGCACGACAGATTACTGAAACTGAAGGTTGCTGAGATGAAGAAGATGCAGAGGTGTTACGTAACAGATGCTACCTGGGAATCCTTTGATAGTTCCTCTTCTTCCCTTAGTTTCCTTTATTTGTTTTTCATGGATATCATCATGTCAGTTTATGTTGTATTCTGTTCGCAAGCCATGAACTAGCTCTCCTTTGGCTAAGCGACGATTGAACAATGATTTGTACTTATGAACCAGATTGCTAGTTTTAGTTTAAATAATTTAGTTTTGTTTAATTGTGTGTGTAAAATTCGCCTTGTGAGTTAGGTGGCCACTAATGAGCAAAAGTTGTGATCTTAACTTACTAGAAAGGAGTTAAGGTTAGACATCTATTAAGCAGTGTGTGTCGGAAGAATTGTGCAAATTCTCTCTGAGCTCATAAACTATAGGAATGGGCTTACCTCAAACAACAATACACCTAGTTTTGTATGTTATTCTAAGCCTGAAAATCTACATAGGAATATGAGAGAAGTATAGTAAAGAATAAATGTACATGATTGCAAAAGCTTTTGTATACAGTTGTGGTAGCATTGTCGTAGCATTAAAGTAAAGCAATCTGGGGAAGAGTTGCAAATTAAAGGGAAGTCTGAGCTTTGCCTATTTTAATCCTAAAATCTCTCAATCCTATTCATGCTCTCTCTTTTGCATTCATTTTATAAAATTAGTATTTCGCTACCACAGCGCTAGGAACTCAATAGGGATTATTAAGTAATGACCCCCAACAATTGAATGCTGCTAGGTTCGCCACCTAAGGATTGTTGTCCATAGGCCCTACACCTCGCCATCAAGAAGCTAACCACATGGTCGGCCCTTTTCGCTCAATCGAGCTAAGAGTAGTGCTAGCCTCCACACGAGGTGGGACTATCACAAACATGATTCAGACATTCATACACAGTTATACTTAAGTTACCTCCTGACTGCTTATCAAATTTTTGACTCAACTCCAAGCTCTTTAGTGGCTCTGGGTGAATGTGAATTCCTATTATTACACATATGTGAACAATGGTCACTACTTTTTCCACCTCTACATATGTCTAAGGTGTTAGTATTGGTTAAATTTTCCTATTACGTGACTTTCATGCAAAGTTTCATGAGGTTGAAAACAAAAATTTTGTTTAATCATTGCGGAAATCCATAACTCATTACAGTCCTCATAAATTATTGACTTTAACTCATCACGCTAATTAGTTATTATTCATTAATCCATAACTTTTTACGGTACTCATGAGAACTCGTAACAATTTATGATACTCATGAGTTTTAGGATTACTCGTTAAAACAACTATTGGGGATTATGATTACTTGATAAAATGACTATTAGAGATTAGGATTACCTTAGATCACTCGAATACTTCAATGTTGTTGATGTCCTCTAACGTTGATCCACACGGCTATCCCTCGATTGCAACTAGAACTCTTTTTCTTGATACCTCCCACTCCTTGGATGCTTGCTAGGCGATGGTAAGGTTGAGGTTTCGTTTCCTTGGGTTTTTCCTTTTTTCAAGAAGATGGTGGTTTATTGGAATTAGGTTGAAGATATAATGAACAAGATTGAGAATTTATCTTTTTTTGAATTGGCGGCACACACCAATCAAATTGGCATCTTGTATTTCTCTTTAGAAAAACGTACAAGAAAAGGGGCACCCAAAAATCAGCACTTTATAAGAGTTTAACCCTAATTTAATTTATTACAAGAAAGGTTCAATCCAAGCTTGAATTTGAAAATCCAAATCATAATGAATTAAATTCATATCTTGATTGATTGATAGAATTTAAGATGATGAATCACATTCATATCTTGATTGATTGATTGAATCAATCATTTAAGATGATGGATCACATTCATGTCTTAGTTGATTGATTGAATCAATTATTTAAGATGATGGATCACATCCATATTTTGATTCTTTGATTGAATAAAAATTTAAGATGATGGATCACATTTATATCTTAAACAAAAATTCAAAATCATGTTTAATTCAATCTTTTTTTTTTATATACGTATACGGGGCAAAGCCCAATCAAACTGAAACTGGGACTACATCACTACGTCTCGTGGGTAAGATACTCCCACTTCATCTCTATACAAATAGCTATATAACCCCAGAGGGGGTTCTACAAAACTAGCATATACTTCATTCTGCATCAAACATGTTTAATTCAATCTTTATTTATTATCCTCTTACCTTCATCCAATCTTTATTGGAGATATATATAATAGATAATTCAGAATTATCTTTTAGAACCTAACCTCTTGAATTAAAATTCAAATTTAAATGTCAAACTTAAATTCAAAATTCAAAATCCAAATTCAACTTGGCCTAAGACCTTGTTGGGTCTTCCAACACATTTGGGCCCTTTTGTGGAGAAACTGATTTCCCATTTGAGACACCATATATGACGCCATTTTCTCCTTATTGGACTTAGAGTCCCACTCCAATCCAATTACACCTTTACGCTTGATAAAAGCCCAATAATTAGTCATTAGCCCCAATTAGTCACTGACATAAATAAACTTGTACCAATTAAAACTCCTTTAACGAGCCCAATTTATTTAATAACCTCATAATACACTAGTAATGACACTAGTGCAAAAAATGGCTTTAAAACCGCCTCATTTAGACCGGACTATCGACGCCCCGGTATTAAAGGTATGACCGGCGGCAGTTTTGTAAATATAAAGAACTTCTTATACTGGATCATTTTTTCATAGGTCTTAAATATATTATCCATACCTGTTAAAAAAACAACCGGTCTTAAAAATGTTATTAAAAAAATTGAAATATCAATTACTTTATGGAGAAATCTCATACAACCAGAATTATATTTTCTGCACTCCAAAATAATACGAAAAAATTTAAAAATAAAGGTATTAAAGTTTTAAGACCGAACATATATAATAGCCAGTCTTAAAAGTTATTCTTTTAAGACCGGACATTAAATGCTACCGGAGTTATAGAAAGACCGGTCTTAAAGGTTAACTTTTAAGACCGTGTACTAATTTGTCCGGTCTTAAAAATAAGGCGCCAAATATATGTTTCTTTGTGAGGAAGCTTTTGTTACTCTCACTGAAGAACCTCTATTCATGTTATGAAACCCTTCCTGATGCATTACCTCTCTTCCTCGCTCACGTACCATTAGCTTGTGTTACTCTCTCATTTGCTCAGGCATTCCTCTCTTACTGTCTCAAAAATGAACGGTGAAAACGATTCCAGTCGTGTTCCTGGAACGCCAGTTACTGGTGTGACTAATGTGTGTCAGAATGAACCCTCTTCATCTCACAATGAGCCTCCTAACCGCTATGCACGCCATGGTAGAAGTGGCACACAAATGATGGATGTATCCCTAAGTCGGACTTTTGGGACAAAGCTCGAGATTCAGTTTGATGAAAATTTGCAACCAGTCATTCCTAATCAAAGCAAATATACTAGTTTTGTCGGCTGTCTAGCACACAGCAAGGTTAGCATCTTAACAGTTGAGTGGAAAAATGTGGACCTTCGCATAGTAAAGGATCCTATTTGGGACACTATCCGGCTTACATACATCGTCCCTGTCTGTCAGAAGTTGAAAGACTCAACATTGTCTTATTGTGCTGATCGGTGAAGGAAGTTAAAGACATTTCTAGCTAACAAGTATATTTTTGTCGAGGTTTGGCCTGAACATAATCCCTGGGACAAGTACACATTTATTGATGAACAAACTTGGCAACAATTTGTTCATCTGCGGACCACTCCTGAAGCTCTGGTGAGTTTATATTTAGTTTTGTTTGCCCTTTTGTTTTCTTATTAACCTGTGCGAATATGTGAATGTTATTGTGTTCATCTAATCCTGTTAGTTAAATGGTTTGGTGTGTGAATAAAAGTCTACATTTCCTACCTTTGTCCTGCATCAGAGGAGCATGTCCTAGTTCTATGCAAGTTTGATATGTAAACTATGTAATGGTTAGACATTGTTGTTAGTTAGTTAGTATGTTAACTGTGTAATGGTGGTTTCGGTGCAAGGTGTTATTGGGCCTTAAGAGTCAAGCACCCAACTATATATAAGAGGTTAGTCTAATATGGGTAGGAACCAGTTATGATGAATGAATGAATTGACTGAGTTGGCAGCAATTCTGCAACTCCCTTTCCTTTATTTCTCCCAATTTCTTTTACAATTCTACATCTTCCTTAAATAAAATGTTGAAACTTGATGAAGTGAATTTGACTAATGTTTGACGTTCATATCAAGCAAGAGTTCTCTAATTTCTGTTAGTGACATGGCTGGAATTCATAATTGATAGTTGTTTTCAATCCTCATTCACAGAAAAGAAGGGAACCGGCACAGGAGATCGGGAGAAAGAATGATTGCCTGAATAGGGCTTCTTGCGGCAGATATGAAAAGGCCGAAAAATATTTGATGGCAGCCAAGCGGAAGAGATTGGAAGATGAAGCCGAATCCAATCCTTCTGCGATAGTTGACCAGCCATTTCCAATACGTCGCGAGGAGTTATGGTTCTATATTCGGCAAAAGCCAAGCGACACCTACACGAGTGAACAAACCCGTCTAGTTTCTGAAAGAATTGTAAGTATCGATATTGTTATTTTTTAGTTACTAAACATGTTTCATTACTAAGCTTCTCGTTATCTGTTTCTTATAGAAAGATCCCAAAAAGAAAGAAGTAGAGGGATCTTTTGTGTCGGATAAGAGGAATGATGTTCTGACCAATGCGACCGGAAAACCGGATCACTCGGGGTGTGTAAGGGGGATTGGAGGACGGGTAGGCCTAAAGCAATACTTTGGTAAATCCAAACGCCATAAACAAAGTATGGTTACCCGGGAGGAGATGGATCAGACGCTTGCCAAATTAAGTGAGGAAGCAGCGGCTAAAGAAGCTTAATTGACTGCAATATTTAAATCTGAGATGAGCAAGATGAAGGAGGAGATGGAGAAAATGAAGTGTCTTTTGAGCTCTCAGCCATAGACCAGTGTTCCCTTCACACATTCAGTTGCACCTATGCAGCAGAGCACTAGAGGGAGCTGCATTGTTGGACAGTCAGAGCAACCTTGTGACCTGTATGTTGAGGATCGTGATAGTCATAGACAATTAGTTGCAAAAGGGACTATCCACAACTTGGGATCAACTTTAAACCACCAACAAATGGCTGATGATGAAGTCAGAGTGTTAGTTGAAGAGGTGATCATTGATGCACTTGTCCCTCTTCCAACTGATGAGCTGAAGCTTATGAGTGATGTCAAGGGAACCATCATCTCTTGGCCAGTGCAGCTTGTAGATGTCTCTACTCCTCCTCAAGCTACATCCCCTACTGCTAAGTTCACTGCCAAGGAAAAAATATCCGATATGGTCTTATATATATTTCTTGTTCTTTTTAGACCCGCCGGCAACCAAAGAGGTCCAACTTATGTGGTCCGTACGTCATGAAACACATATATGATATTATCACGGAAGGAAGGACTAAATTCACTGTAAAGGTAAATGTTATGGATGAATTCAGTCTCTGGCTTAATGTTACATATGAAATATGCACGTAAGTTACTTCTATTTCTGTCTTTGATGTTACAGAGGTTTGCCTGTCTTGATCCCTTTTCTAATGATGAAGTGGAGCACATATGCAATGTGTTTTGTGAATATTTGTATAATGAGCTCTTAAAGTTAGAACAATAATTAATGTCCTAAATTAATTCATTTGTAAATATATGTTGTAGCAACAATAATCTTCTGTAAATTTGTTTATTTTTTCGAACAATTCATTCATTTGTAAATATAACGCAATGTGTAATTCAATAATAAATTTGTTTATTTTTTGGAACAATTTTTGTGTGTCCATTTTGGGTTTCTGAAAGAATGGGATGGTGGATAAAGCTATTTAGTGCTTAAAATTTGAGGTACAGACGGATGTTGTAAATGAGCCGTAAGAGACTCTGAAAAGTATTCGCGACTTTTCGGACCGGATGGTTTTTAAAGATCCGGTCCTAAAAGTCTTCGTCTAATTCTAAAAAATATGGCTAGACTTTTAGGACCGTATATTTGTTAACAGTCTGGTCTTAACAGTCTTTGTCTAATTCTAAAAAATATGGCTAGACTTTTAGGACTATATATTTGTTAACAGTCCGGTCTTAAAAGTCTTCGTCTAATTCTAAAAAATATGGCTAGACTTTTAGGACCGTATATTTGTTAACAGTCCGGTCTTAAAATTCTTCGTTTATTTTAAAAATATGGCGAGACTTTTAGGATCGTAGATTTGTTAATTGTCCGCTCCTAAAAGTCTAATTTTCGTTTATTTTAAAAAATATTGCTTAACTTTTAGGACCGTGTATTTGTTAAATGTCCGGTCTTAATAGTCTTCCTTTAAATAGAAATGGTGACTCACTTTTCAGACAAATCATTAGGGTTCAAGACAACCGAGGTTCTGGCGTTCTGCTCAAGCTATGTGCTTCGTAGTCGTCATTTTTACCTCTCCTGTTTTTGAGCAGCATTATCGGTCTCCCTTTTTTTTGTCCTTTTTCTTTTTGTCAGAAAAAGAAGGATGATAATGAAAAGGACACTGAAAATATTCAAAGCAGGGCGAGGTAAAACTGATGACAACAACGGTCCAACCTTGAGAAGAATTGTCACTGTCTTTGTTTTTATTCGAATAAGGTAAACAATGTTTTTTTTGTATGGTCTTAACTCTTAACTGTATTCTGAGAATTTTTAATGCTGATCACACACGATGAGGACAATGTTTTGTTTGTTTCCTTTTTGTCGAAAAAAAAGAAGATAATGAAAAGTACAAGGCAATCGAAGATGGAAACTAAAAATTGTATTTATTATATTTTTTTATGCTGCCTTGTGAGGGGCAGCGGTAGTACATAAAAAAAACATAAAAATATCTAATCCTCCCCATCGTTGTCAGAGGGGGGAAGGGTCGGAGACATCGTCATCAAAAGTATGGTATTCAACGTCATTGGCGTCATGTACCGCGTTCAGCTTGTTGTTGATGGCGTGATAGATCTGAAACAGTTGGCCCAAGCGTCGGTCTATATGATCGACGCAGGCCATGAGGTGCTCCATCATCTGGTAGAATGACGGGTTCAAAGGCAACAGAGAAGGGTACGGAGGTGGAAGAGAATTACGCCGAGAAGGAGGACCTCGTGGTGGTGGAGCAGCCATTACGATGGAGGTTGTAAAAGTGATGGAGATGAATGTGAAGAAAGTAAAGTAACACAGTTTTAAATAGAGAACCCATCCTGAACAATGTGAAATGCCGGAAACTTTAACGAGGAGACGCATAGTTCCTCAGAATACGAGGAGACGCCTAGTTGGGAAGTTTATGTGGAAGCTGAAGAGACTCTGAATCATTCATTTCAACATAGGGTAAGGATACGACTCTGCTATATGAGTAATTTGAAAAGAATGAACTTTTAATACCGGATACTGTAAAAGATCCATTCTTAAAAGTAATATTTTTTAAGAAAAAATTCTTACTTTAAAAAAATTGAATTGAAAAAAATGAGTTTTAGGACCGGATACAAGATAAAAGGTCGGTCTTAAAAGTAATTGAATTGATTGAAAAAAATAAATAATAGACTTTTAGAAATGGATATTTATCAAAATACGCTCTTAAAGTAGAAACACTAAATTCATTTATACCCATTGAATTCGAATTCTCATCATTAGTTGCTTATCTATCCTACTCCCTGCCCTTATTTTTTTGCTCTCTGCCCTTATTAACTCCTCACACTATACCTCTCTGTCCTTATTAACTCCTCACTACCTCCTAACTCCTCACTACCTAGCTCTCTGCCCCAACTGCTCAAAGCCTCAAACCATGGTTAGATACAAGAGAACTCCTCGTAGGGGTGCTCTTACACCTGAAGCTCGTGCCATCGTTATATCGTTATACGGTGCGCCTCCTCCAGTGAGAGTGCGTTCTATTGTGACCAAAGAGTCTCGGGTCATTGGACCCATTGTTATTTCGGATGATGAAGAGATTGCCGCACCCCCCTCCATCCTTCTGTCGACCCTGTCCTTGCTGAGTTCCTCCGTACTCTTGATGGTGAAGAGATTGCTAGCCTCCTCCAGCCTTCAGACCATGAAGAGGTTCGTGCTCCCCCTTTCCAACCTATTGGCCCCAGCGCGCCTACCTCTGACCCCTCTCCTCTTTCCTCTAATGATGCATTGTGGCTGCTGCAACAAAGATAGGAACTTGCTGATCTCTGACGGGAAATTAATGTTGTTCACGCCGATATCGCCAAGGCATTGGACGATAATAAGCTTTAGGATGTTCAGTCAGATTCTTGTTTTTGATAATTTTCAGCTTGTGTTTCTTTTGTTTTTTTTTTTTGTATGTGCATATTCTCCAGTAATGTATGAAGCATTAAGAACTAAGCTTGTGTATTTTTTTTGTGGTTGTTCTCCAGTAATTAAAGAAGCTTATTCTCCAATTTTTCTTTATTTTATTCATTCAGTTGCTACTGCGCTCGCCAAAGCCGTTAAGACCGGATACTTTATAAGTAACTGGTCTAAAAAGTATTTGACTTTTAGTACCGGATTTTTTTATAAAAATATGGTCTTAAAATTAAATGAATAATAAAAATTTAGGACCGGAGACTTTTAAACCTCCGGTCTTAAAAATTTAATTATATCTTTAGGACCAGACAATTTATAATTAACCGGTATTAATAAAATCCAAAGAGCTTAATAAGTGTCTTTATCGCGCGGAAAATTAAATTTCCCTCTCTAAACTTCTCTTGTCGCGCCGAAAGTGATTACTCATGTTTTGTCTCTAGGGTTTGTGTGTTGCTTCGTCGCTGCTTCGCGTACCTCTCTCGACAATCACTTTCTGGTTCCTTAGCTAAACGTCTATAGGCCAAGCTGTAAGAGGTGTTTCGGTTATATAACTTTATGATTTTCCTGCTTATCATTCTGGGTTTTTCATGGGTTTAATGAAATCGATGAAATGTTCTTGTGGGTTTCTTTGTTGTTAATGAATATTGTATTTTGAAGATTATATTTGCACTTTAGACCTACCCAACTGACCAACAAGTGTTTTTAGGTTACTGTTGATGTCTGCAACATCAACGTTCGTGGCCGGAGAAGTAAGACTCAGCAAACGCTTTTGAATTTATATGCTACAGGTGAGTCCACAAGACCTTCATGCCATGCATTTAATTTCCTCGCCATGCATTTATTTTGCTTCTTGGATTCACTATGATACATTTATGACCAAAAGTGATTCTTTGTTATGCATTTAATGGGCAAGTTTCTCCATAAAAAAAAAATAGAAGACATAACCAACATTGAGCATATATTTGCATTTGGAGTTGGCTTATTTTATATGCAAGTTTCAATTTTTTCGGATTATGTATGTTAAATCTTTCCGTCTATAGGAATTCTACTATGGATCACAGTTGGATAAATGTTTTACGGACGAGTGTTGAATATCAGAATGAGGTGAGGGAATTTATAGAATTTTCTAAAAAAAATGTCCATGATGATAGGGAAAAGTTTTATTGCCCTTGTGTAAAATGTTTGAATGAGAGGCGACTAAGTCCTGACGTTATACACACACATTTAATTTGTGAAGGATCTTGTAAGCTTATACAGTATGGGTATGGCATGGTGAAAGAGTGCCAAGTGGGTCTCAACATGGGGAAGTAGCCTTTGATGATAATGACACGGATATGGATGATCGCATAGAGGACATTATCCATGATGTAGGAGAAGAGGCTTTTGAGCAATCACATGCATATGGTAATATGTGCAGTGATGCAGAGACACCGCTATACCCTGGGTGTAAAAAATACCAATTGTTGAACGCTGTGTTGAAATTGGTAAGCTTGAAGGCACGTCATGGATAATACGACAAGAGTTTTTCAGAAATGCTTGAGGCTTTTAAGGACATGCTTCCGGATGATAATGTGTTGCCGCATTGATACTATGATGCTAAGAAAATACTTTGTCCACGGGGGATGGAGTACAAAAAGATCCATGCATTCCCGAATGATTGCATATTGTATAGAAAAGAGTTTGAAGAGAAGCAGACTTGTCCGATATGTGAAACCCCACAGTACAAGTCAAATATGAAAGTGGAATATCACCTAGAGGGGGGTGAATAGGTGATCTCAAATTCTTCTTCGAAGTTACACACAGAGACAGAATTTAATCTAAGACAAAATGAAGAAATGGACACTGAGCGTTTTATACTGGTTCGGTCTAATACTTCAACCTACGTCCAGTCCCCAAGCACACCTTGAGATTTCCACTAATCTTTTCAAATACGATTAAAACTTAAGGATGATCCTTTCTCACTCGGACTCACTCCTCCTTACTGGTTGCAAACGTACACCCACTCTTAAGGTTCCACAACCTTAAGCTTTACCGATTAAACAGTAATCAAATAAATGTTTAAGAGAACTCCTCACTGAGTAGATAAGTGATAATCACTGAAGTGCTAAATATCCGAAGATATTAATGAAACAGTTGAAACAATAAATACAATAAACTCGAATTGAATGCGCAAGGTGTTTCGGTAGTTGGCGGAATTGAATGTGATGAGCTTTTATAGTGTATGCCATTAATGTCATTGTGAAGCTTCAAGATATAGCCGTTGAGACTCTTTGCACTTCCGTTAGACACAGAAGCTGGATGACCGGGAATATCCGAGCGTTGCTTCATTAAATGTTCTCACCTTGTGGAAAGAGATATCAGAGTTGAAGCTGGAATAAGTATTCCTCGGAAGAATGTTTTCGTATGCTGTACTCTTTAATTCCTAATGTTGCTCTATTTCTCTGTCTTGCATTTAATGTACTGCCACGTTGGATCACATTTCGCTCGAATTCAAATATAGCCTGGTTAATCACTCTAAAACTCAAAAAAAGAATGATTAGATATGACATAAGTGAGTTTAAAGATTATTAATAAACATTGGTTAATAACCCATGAATTTCCAGAAGATTTTAAAGCTGCGTAAATTCATCGTATATTTTTCAGAAAAACATTCTCGAGAATTGATCTAAGCATTTTCGAGAATCAAGTCAAAGACAAAGAGTTGAGAAGGCAAACCTTTAAGAGTTCTCGAGAATTGATCATGTCATTCTCGAGAATCCTATGTCCAGAGAACTATTGTGAAGATTTATGATACCATTCTCGAGAATTGAACTATCATTCTTGCAAAACTTACGTTGACTGTTAGGGTTTCTAACGGAGTGGCAACATTGCTCCGTTTTTTATACTTCAGGGGTAACATTGCTCCGCCTAAAACTTAAGGGGCAAAATTGCTCCTGGGCACGTACTTCAGGGACAAAATTGGTACTTAACCCTAAAAAATTCAATTACATTTCATGATTTCACAATTCCTCCAATCAAAATGTCCCATGTACATATTCCATTTCCTTCATTAATTTCACAATTCCTCCCATCAAAATGTTCCACATATGGTTTGGGTTTTAGGAGGAAAATATTTATTTTCTTGGCCCAATAATAAACATGGATTTTAAAAATTTCATTACCTGAGATGTAACTTTTGGATTAGTTAATTCAATTCAATCCTCAATAATTATTCCCCACTTTTTTCCAATTATTTGAGGCCTCTTAATATTTTTCATAACTAATTATCCTTTTAATTAATCTAATAATTCTTTAAAATTCCTTTTTAAGGCAACTTTCTCATTTATACCTCAATCAAGCCTCAAATATGGTTTGATAAATTATTTTCTACCTTCCTCTGTCTCCAGGAATTTTTCCTAAAATTTTGGGCATAATTTCCAAATTTACCCTTACATGCCCCTTCATAAATTACACTTTTGTCCATACCCAAGACAATAGATATGTTACCATTGTCTATCCAATACATTTAGCCCTTATATACATTTTGGGATATTATATAGAAGATGAGATTTTTTTAATATTGATTAATAGTTGGATTATTGATACTGCAATTATTACAATTAGGGTATTAATCGAGAAATTTAAAATATTTCAAAATAATATTGTTCACTTTAAAAATCAATTGGCTTTTGACTTTCATAAATGATACTTCCTCCGGTCCTAATTATAGGAACACATTTTGGAGTTGGTTTTGATCCTAATTATAAGAGCAAGTTTTAACTTTTATCAATTTTTTCCTATAATACCCAAAGTATCTAGAGAAAGAGACTTGGTCTTCATTATGTTGTGAAATGATGCATGAGGCAATGAAAAGCGCAGTGACCATGAGCAGGAATCAAATAAAAAAATGGGTTCAATCAAAAGCCATCCGATTCCGTCGTTGATCAAAATACGATGGCATTGACCATATATATAGGGCTACCGATTCATCTAATTTTGCCTTGATGTAATTTTCAATTTTAAGCAGGGGTATTTTCAGAAAATAATTATAATTAACTAATTTAACTTCTCTCTTTAATCTCTCAAAATTCTGATAAATAGTTCATATAATTAGAACCGGAGGGAGTATTAACTATTGCATGTGCAACCAAATAGACCTCATAAAAAGGAATTTATTATTTTTCAAATGCAATATAGATTTTTGGACATATATAAAAGGAAGTTTATGGAACATTTTCAATTAGTTTATTAATTGGGATACTAATATGACAATAACTCTTATTTCAACTTTTGACGAAAATTAGATATTAATTGAGATATAGGTAACTTTAAAATTAAATTTTCTTTTACGTTTCAAAAATTATAGTAATTTAAGCAGTCAGATTTCTAAATAATAAATTCATAATTTTTCAAATGAACAGAGATTCTCACTAAATTTTATTCTTATACGTCTAAATGAAACCAATAATGTTCTGGTATGTCTCATCTCGAGCAACACTATTGTATTTTCTCATAGCACTCTACACTTTCCATACTCAAAATGGTCTCAAGCTCACCGATGGCACTTACAAATGTGCCTTTTAATGGTTGTGTCGGAAGATATATATATATATATATATATATATATATATATATATATATATATATATATATATATATATATATATATATATATATAAAATTGTCAATCCTTATGAAGCTTGGTCATTCCTCCTTAAATTTCCACTTTTAATGGGTCCTCCTAGTCAACTGTCATTTCCCATCGTAAATCTCGCCAAACTTTGAATTTGGGAACATCATATTAAAGATCGTGGGACCCGTCGAGAGCCATCAAGAACATAAGGATGGTCAATACCGGCGTGCAAAGAATTTTCCCCCAAGAACATCAAAGCCAAGAAAGTAAACTCCAATAAAAATTCCTCTGGTCCTATCTAGGTTATTTTTTTATGAAGAAAAATTTCAATCAAAGCCAAAAAAAAAAAAACTCAAATAATACTTTCTCTGGTCCTAGGTTATTTTTTATGAAGATATGGAATGAGTTCTCCTATTCTTTTCTTTTGCATTTTCTTCTTATCATCTCATATTTATTGTTAGATTGAAATAACATATGGTTCAGATTCAATCTTTTATAAAATTATTTCTATAAACATAAATAAGTAGATTTAAATTCTTAAAATCTGATTTATACCCTTCATAATTACAATCCATAAAAAATAAATAAATTTTAATTTATAAAATATTATAATAATAATTTTATAAAATATTAAATCTAAACATCCATTTCATGATATAAAGGTGAAGATTAGATTATGAGAAGATAATGAGAAAGATGACAATGAGTGTGTTTCCTAAAATTTTTGTGCTAAATATAAGCCAAGTTCGCATAGCTAATATGTGAGAATTAAGGTTTTTAATAATTATATTATAATTTTACCCTTATTAAATGAGAAAATATGTCAGACAAAATGTATAACATATTTTTTTCAATAGAAATTCTTTTTAATATGGGAAAACTTAAACAAAATATAGATTTAAGATATATTTAATGACTTAACCATCCATATTTAATATGTGAGAAGTAGTTAAAATGAACTTATAATAGACCGAAGTGATATATAAAATACAATTTTTTTGGTATGCATAGTCATAATTTTGTTGAAACATAAGGTACATCTTTTTACAAATAATGTACTATTTCATTTCACCAATTTTAACTAATTTTCTTGTCTACATAATTATATTATTTGTATTTCAGTAAGGTAGATCACTTATTCTTTCGGAAACGTATATTATAATCTAACAAGGCACTGGTATTTTTTTAACTTAAAATGACGTGTTTCGGTGCACATGGCCACATGGGGTAGTTATATATATATATATATATCTCCAAAACTCTTGATTGGAGTAGTTAGAAAACCTAGTTCAATGGTTCATTGATTCAACCAACCCGTATAGAACTTTAGTACTCTCATGTCACAGAGATAAAAGCTTGTCGCCAAAAGAGAAGTTAAAAGAGCTTTCTGTTCATCATCTATTCATCTTCACCTAGTTCAGTCGTACGTCTTCCTCACTTCTCTGCAACATTTCATTTCCATGGAAGTTCCACCAACAGTCACCTGCCACGTGGTGGCCATGCCCTACCCAGGTCAAGGCCACATCAACCCCATCCTCAACTTCTGTAACTTGCTTCTCTCCAACAACCCCAACATTTTCGTCACCTTCGTCGTCACTGAAGAATGGTTCGGCTTGATCGGCTCCCAAGCCACGCCTCATAATTTTCAGTTCATTACCATACCCAATGTTATCCCCTCCGCGCTGGACCGCGCCGCTAACTTTCTCAGCTTTTTGGAAGCTGTCATGACAAAAATGGAAGCTCCGTTTGAGCAGCTCCTCCATCGGCTTGAGCCGCCGCCTACACTCATCATACATGATGCTCTTCTCTCTTGGGTCGTTGAAGTTGGAAATAGGAGTAATATCCCACTTGCGTCGTTTTGGCCAATGTCTGCATCCTATTTATCTGTCATCAAACACTTTGATCTCTTTGAGCAACGTGGACATTATCCCATAAACGCATCAGGTCAGTAATTTTTTTCCTTGGTTGAGAAATTTGTAGGGAGTGAATGCTAGAAATTTACGTTTTTTTCTTGATTTTGTTCAGTATACAACAATAATATATATATATATATATATATATATATATATATATATATATATATATATATATATATATATATATATATTCAACTAATAAAACTACAGTAAATTGAAAATGACACAATAATTCTTGACTTTTCTTGCTCTTGTAGTCTGGTAAATATATATGTATGTATATGGAGTCCACATTAGGTGCACATAATTATGTGCTTATTATGTGCTCATACCTCTAATTAGAGGTATGAGCATATTTTTTTTTAATTTTTTTCAATTTTTTTATATATTATATTTATATATATTTAAATTATATGCTGTTTTTGGGATGTTTTTTACACCCAATATCTTAAATTAATTAGTTTCTAGTTCTGCATCTATCTGTAACACCAGTTTTATGGAAATTAATTAATTTGATATACTAAATGCAAAAAAATCCAAGAAAGCAACATATAATTTAAATATATATAAATACAATATATAAAAAAATCTAAAAAAATATGCTGCTCATACCTCTAATTAGAGATATGAGCACATAAGAAGCACATAATTATGTGCACACATAATGTGAGCTCATGTATATGTGTGGGCACGCATTACGTTGTTGTTAAGAAAATAGGTTGGATCTATATAAATCTAAGACTTGTTCGGGCCAAGATCAGCTTTAAACAACAAATAGACTTGTGATTGTCAAGGCTGATAGTATAAATGGATCAAGGGCATTAAAAAAAACAAAAACAAAAACAAAACAAACAAACAAAAAAAAAAAAAAATCGGCCCTTTAAGATAGAGGGATTAGCCTATTTAGATTCATTTATTATTTTTTTAGTTAAAAATTGTTGGTTATGCTGATGCCGTGGCTGCTATTATTATTATATGGTGATGATATTGAAAATATTTTGTTGTTAGCTAATCTATTTTTAGAATTCAATTTTATATAATGCATTGGTTTTTTTATTACTCCTCCGATCCTTATAATATAATATATAATTGATTTTTTTTAGAGATTAAGGAAGTTAAATAAGTTAGTTAATCATATCATATGTTTTTGTATCATTTGATTCTATATCAGTTCATAAGTCAAACAAATTAATTTGATTAAAAAATATCAATATCAATATTTTAAAATAATTTATTTAATTTTCTTAATCTCTCTAAAAAAATCAATTATTTCCACGGATGAGTAGTTTTGAACAATGCTTTATTGACATGAACATTAAATAATGATTTGATTTTTTTATAATGATTTGATTTATGTTATATGTTATAATAGAGTATTTTTATACTAATATAAATTGTGATGTTATGAATCGAATTTGAAATTTCTGTGAGTTTTAATATTTTTTTATTAAAATAAAAATAGACATATACGTATATAAGAGGGCCTGAAGCCTGGCCTAGGCTCACGAGGTCAAGGACCAAGTTTTGCCCACAACATCTTTTTCCTGTAAGCAAGCCTTTTTTAGACCCTGAGCCCATTTTTGAGGTATGAATACACTACTAACACAAACTTATTATATTCTGTTTGATTTGCTTGAATTTTTGCAACAGAAGTGGGTGATAAACGTGTGGATTATATTCCAGGAATTTCCTCAACTCGTTTGGTGGATTTTCCTATTGATGGAAGCTTTCCCAGAGATAGAACTTTGCAATGGCGGTTAAACTTCCTTTCTTCTATGTCCAGAGTACAGTATCTATTATTGTCTACAACTTACGACCTTGAACCTAAAGCCATTCATGTCTTAACATCTGAATTCTCTTTGCCCATTTACCTTGTTGGCCCTGCAATACCATACTCAAGCCTCTCTTCTTCTTCAACCTCTGAAAAACCCTACTTTCAGTGGCTGCACAAACAACCCTCTTCTTCTGTGCTATACATCTCACAAGGAAGCTTCCTCTCAGTTTCAAATTCTCAGGTCGAGGAAATCGCAGCCGGTTTACGCTTAAGCGGTGTTCGATTCCTTTGGGTAGCACGAAAAGAGACTCGTAGACTGAGAGAGATTTGTGGAGATAAGGGTTTGGTGATAGAATGGTGTGAGCAATTGAGAGTGTTAATGCATGATTCTATAGGTGGATACTGGTCTCATTGTGGCTGGAACTCTACTAAAGAAGGTTTGTTCGCCGGCGTTCCTTTCCTTACTTTTCCGATAATGGGGGATCAAAAGCTCAATAGTAAGATGATAGTGGAAGATTGGAAAGTTGGTTGGAAAGTGAAGAAAGATAATGTTGATCCTCAAAGTTTGATAAGTAGAGAAGAGATTGGTGGGTTGGTGAAGAAATTTATGGATTTGAATGATGAAGAAGCAAGAGATATGAGAATGAGAGCCAAAGAGCTTCAACGTGAGTGTCAGGTTTCAATAGCAAATGGTGGCTCTTCTGAAACCAACATCAATGCCTTTATCAATGATATCACTAAATAGAGGCTTGCAAATACTTAGATATGAAACATGTCGCTCTTATATATTTAATATTCTGGACAATATATTTGTGCATGGTCATTAGTTATTAGTTTTAAAAAGGCTAAAGTATACGTTTGGTCCTTTATGTTTGCTTCTGGTATCATTTTAGTCCCTTAAGTTTGTAAAGTATACGTTTGGTTCCTGAAAGTTAACACCGTTAGTTTAACTTAACGGAAAATACTAACTCAACAATTTTTAGCGATGACTGTGCAATTAAATGCTGACCAAACATGCTTATATGTTAGTATTTTAATAAATTAATATTTTAAATCCTATTAATTGAAAAATATTTAATTTTCACAGACTATTATACGGTTTTTCACTGTTTATAAAGATTAAATATAATTTTTTTTTTTGTCGGTGAAGATTAAATATTTTTCAACTAATTGGATTTAAAATATTAATTTATTAAAATATTAACATATAAGCATGTTTAGTCAGCATTTAATTGCACAATCATCGCTAAAAATTGTTGAGTTAGTATTTTCCGTTAAGTTAAACTAACGGTGTTAACTTTCAGGGACCAAACGTGTACTTTACAAACTTAAGGGACTAAAATGATACCAGAGGCAAACATAAAGAACCAAACGTATACTTTAGCCGTTTTAAAAATAACGTGAAGTTTTAACAGTATCTTGTAATATTTATGTTCCAGATCTGGTTCTTTTACATTTGACCCTAGCGTTTTACTCCGTAAAGATACTCCTATGAGCTGCATGCATTTTTCTCTCTCATTAGTTTCATGAGTATTCAAAGCTTATTAGTTGTTTAATACTCCCTCTGGTCCTTAATATCAAATAATTGGAGAGTTCATTTTGGTCCTAAATATGAGACAGTTTTCATATTTGTCATTATTTTCCTAATTTACTCATAGTGATACTTCCTCAACAATAAATAATGAGAAGAAATTAAGGAAGATGACTAGGGTATTTTAGATAATATGTGTCATATCAACTAACTTAACTATATTAATATAATCAAATTAGATAAATATGTCTTAACTATATTAAGAATCGGTAGAGTAAGTTGTTTGTACAAGACTATGTGCCCATTTCGATGGAAGAAAATTGGGCGCAGGATTGGAAAATTTGAATTTCCATCTAGCGGTGGTTGTTGGATCGAATTTTCCATAGGAAAATATTTTCCCATCGGCACACATTCTCCCACCTTTAAATGAAAATGGGTCCCCACAAAAAATGGTGGAAACCCATTTTTCATAGCCTCTAAAAATGGCCGAAAGCCCATTTTCCTCTGATGTGCCGGCGACGTGCTATAAAAAGGAGGAGGATTTGATACCAATTAACATTGGTAGAGCTAGAAAAATAGAGGGCGGTGAAGAAAAGTTGGGTTGGTTCTTCTCCGTCTTTTTGTTTGTTCTATTGTTTTTGCTTTGAGCATCCCTGGGTTTTTTTTTTTTTTTTTTTGAGTTAAGCAAGGACACCATTGATCACCGATATGAGTCATACTAGCTGGCAGTGGTGGAAACTTCATGGCTAGGAACGTGGGTTAAATCTATCAAGTGAACACTGATCATGAAGTACCCATGTGGTGAACGTGCGTTAAATCTATGATATTGCACAAACAGGAAGTGGGCTTGCCCATATGCCCTTGGTGGGTGTGCAATGGTTAACATCAAAGTTATAAAACTATCCCGTAACCATGACATCCACAACAGTTAAATTACACCACACAAAGTGGGTGTGACCATATGTGGGTAATGGGTATGTCACGATTAATAGTAAGATTTTCTTAGCCACGCATAACCATGAGCAACCTATTAGACGCAAGTGCTTAACGTTGTTTACATATTCATGTATGACTGACAGCTAGTGGTGGGTATGTCATGGGTATGATCGAGTCAAGATTGTTAGTTAAATTTTCCTATTACACGACTTTCATGCAAAGTTTCATGAGGTTGAAAATAAAAATTTGTTTAATCATTGTGGAAACTCGTAAATCCTTTCGGTCCTCATGAATTATTAACCTTAACTCATTACGTTAATTAGTTATTATTCATCAATCCATAACTTTTTATAGTACTCATGAGAACTTGTAACAATTTATGATAATCATGAGTTTTAGGATTACTCGTTAAAACAACTATTAGGGATTAGGATTACTTGATAAAACAACTATTAGAGATTAGGATTACCTTAGATCACTCGAAGATTCAATGTTGTTGATGTCCTCTAACGTTAATCCACACAATTATCCCTTGATTGCAATGAAAACTCTTTCTCTTGATACCTTACACTCATTCGATGCTTGCTAGGCGATGGCAGGGCTGAGGCCTCGTTTCCTTGGGTTTTTCCTCTTTTCAAGAAGATGATGGTTTCTTTGAATTAGGTTGAAGATAGGATGAACAAGATTGGAAACTTACCTTTTCTTGAATTGGCGGCACACGCCAATCAAATTGGCGTCTTGTTTTTCTCTCTAGAAAAACGTACAAGAAAAGGGCTCCCAAAAATCAACACTTTATAAGTGTTTATCCGTAATTTAACTACTTACAAGAAAGACTCAATCCAAGCTTGAATTTGAAAATCCAAATCGTAATGAATCACATTCACTACTTACAAGAAAGGCTCAATCCAAGCTTGAATTTGAAACTCCAAATCATAATGAATCACATTCATATCTTGATTGATTGATTGAATCAATCATTTAAGATTATGGATCACATTCATGTCTTGATTGATTAAATCAATCATTTAAGATTATAGATCACATTCATGTCTTGATTGATTGAATCAATCATTTAAGGTGATGGATCACATCCATATCTTGATTAATTGATTGAATAAAAATTTAAGATGATAGATCTCATTCATATCTTAAACTAAAATTCAAAATCATTTTTAATTCAATCTTTATTTATTATTTCTCCTACCTTCAACCAATTTATTGGATATATATATATATATATACACACACACACACACTTCATTTGGTGCTTCCATCAAAAACTGTAAGTTTAATCTTCACCCAAATTGACAATGAAATCTTCATCATCACTTTGGTCTGGATCTTGATTTTTTGAAGAACTTGCTTGATTCTCATTTTCGCTTTGCTGGAGTTGCTTAAGCATGACATTGAGTTGTTGGATGTAATCCTTTTTATTTGAGATCGCAGCAAGGGTAGTTTGAGCATGGCTCTTTTGATTTAAGAACCTGCTTTCCTCGGAAACAGTAAGAAAACTTGGGTTGTCTTTGAACCACTGTTCTACTGCATTGGAGTCGACCTTGGACAGGTTGAATTTTGCCCACCATCGTACATAGGGTACCCTTTGTAGGACTGGCAAAATTGGGGAACTCCTATTATTATGGGAAAACTGTATTGCCAAGAGAAAATCCAGGATACAAGTAATTTGGAAAAATAGTGAAGATCAATTGGAAAAGGAACAGTTGGTGGAAGAATTTCAGGAACTGGTCCGTAGAAAGCCCACCAATGTTGAAACCATTGAGGAAAAGTGTACTTGGTTTTTGGTTTAAAGTAAATAAACCAAGTATGTTTGAAAATTTTATTCTGATCCCAAAAGACATAATACCAGGCGTTATTATAGTCCCAGTAATTGTATCCTTTAGGTTCGTATTTAATGTCAAAATATTTAGGTTTTGATAAATCTTGTCCCCACTGGGAATGTGTGAGGACCTTTACAATTTGGAGAGTAGAATGAGTTATTAAAGTTTCATCCTCTTTTGAAATGTACCGAGTTAACTCGATAGATTGAGAATGAACCAATATTAGCTCATAGTATTCTCTAGTTTTTTGTGAATTGGTAGGAATGAAATGAAATCCTGAAGGGAAAACTTTCAATGCTACCTCGTTGGGTGTTCCAAAGAAAAACTCAGGTTCAAGTTGTAGGACAGGCTTTACTTGTTCAAGTTTTGCAATGTAAGGAGTGTCCATTGGGTTATTGGCTGGAGTAACCAATAAAGGTGTTGGAACCTGAGGAGGCCTTTTCTGGGCTAATTCAAGAGCAAATTTAGCATTGGCTAAATCATACTCTTGTTTATTGATTTCTTGTGAAGAAGAGGCAATTAATGATACAGCAAGTGCTCTATCATGTTCAAGGGCTTGCGTTTTGTTATCCTTTTTGGCCAATACTTCCTCCCAAGTTTGGTTTGGAGGTTTCTTAGTGTAGGAATCAGTGGTCTTTCTGCCCGGTTTGGAGGAAGTGAGTCTTTGGGTTTGAGACTCAGTTTTTGGAGTGGATGACTCCGGTTTGGGGGTGGATGACCCTGATTTAGTTTGAGATCTTGTTTGCGGTCTGGATCCCCGTGTTTGGGAACTATCCGACCGGATCCCCGTATTTGGGGAACCGTCCATTGGATCCTTGTATTTGGGGAACTATTTGACTGGTTGATCCCTTAGGTGAAGGAGTTTGCTGTTGGAGCAAATGTTTGATAATCTCCTGCAATTCTTGACTGGAGATTGGGTTTTGAGCATCTTGAAAGTAGCTCTGTTGATCTTCTTCCTCCTCATGGAGGGGTTGCTTGTCTTTTGGCTCATCGCCAGGTTTTTTCTTTCTTGGCATTTTCTGGAGAGAGAAAGGGTTTGTGGATTAGTTTTACTCTCAATCCTAAGAACTTCTTTTTTGATCGTAGAATAATTCTGCTGAGCAGGATTCCAATGTTTAGACGTATAAGAAATGATTTGTTCTTTTCCGTCAGAACGTTGTTTAAGAATACCTCCATAGCCTAATTCAGAAGCATCTGTTTCAACTATTTTGAAGGCAGATGGAATGGGAAGGTTAAGACACGAAAGTTCTCTAACTTGTCGTTTGATTTGTTTGACAATTTCAGTATGAACATCAGTCCAGGGAGAAGGATTTTTGTTTAGACGTTGGTGAAGGGGTTTAACAAAGTTGCTAAGTTGGGGGATAAACTCAGCAACATTGTTTAAACATCCCAAAAATCTTTGAAGTTGGTTTTTATCAAGAATTTGATCAGGAAATTTTTCCGCAAATTGGATTGCTCTTTCAATGGGAGTTATGGTTCCTTGACAAATCCAATGTCCAAGAAAACGAATCTTGGTTTGAAAAAGACTAATTTTTGGTTTGGAAACCACTAAACCATTTGTTTCTGCAGTTCGAATAAATTTTAAAACATGTTTGAAATGATCTTCTAGGGAATTTGAAAAGATTACTGATATTTCCTACTGGTCCTGGAATAGGTTGGACAGCCTTGTCCATCACCCAGTCTTCAGGGAGGGTAACATCGTTCCACATAATGGTTCGAGGAATTGTGATGTTTGTGTTTAAATGAACAGTGAGGAAGACAACAGTTTGTCCGTTATCAGGAGGTTGTTGAACATTTGAAGCTGAGGAGTTTGAGACCTTATATTGTACCCTATATATGTAATGTCTTGCATCTCCCAAGCAGACTAAACCGGAAGCATTTAAGCCTCGTCTGACAAGGGGTTTGAGAGCAACTTGTACACAACCAATGTGCAAATAGTTGTATTCCTCTCGGTGTTTATAGATGGAATTTGGAGAGAGAAGAGAAAATTCCTCTTTCTCAGGTTGGATAGAAATGGATTCTTCGACAGTCTTGATTACATAATCAGACTTCTTTAACCAATTCTTTTTTTATTATGAAGACATCTCTGTTGTCAATGACAGGAAAGATCTCTGTTGTCCTAAGACATCTCTGTTAATACCCATACTTTTACAATTATTAAACATTTTGTGGGAGATCCAAATGTTTGGAAAGATCGCTCCTCTGAACTACTCTCTAATATCCGTTGTCGAACATTATCCGGCTTCCGATTGTACAAAGATACTTTCCTAAGCCGAGTATACATAAGAGATGATGCCAATCAAGGTTTTTGGAAAGAAAAATTCTATTTGGATTACCAAAGTCTTTTGGTGATAAAGTTAGGGATAAACTTAGACATCAATATGATGGCAACATTCCTTATGGAGATTTGACATATGGAGAATTGATCTCTTATGTTCAGAAAATTGCTTTAAAAATTTGTCAAGATGATGGAATAAAACATCAGCTTGCCAAAGAAAAGGGTGTCAATAGAAAAGAATTAGGATCATTTTGTGAACAATTTGGTCTTCCCTCTTGTAAAAAATCCAAACACAAGTCTTACAAAAATTCCCGTTTTAATCCCGCTTTTTCAAAAAATAAATGGTTTATAATAAGCGCCCTTATCAAAAGGATGATAATTACACTTCATCTGAAGGACAAACTATTTCTTCAGAAGTTCCTCCAAAAAAGTCATATCAGATTCCTGGTCTTTCTGACATTAAGCAACAGCCTCTTGTAGCTTCTCCTTTCAAAACCAAAATCTTAGAGGAGCCTGTTGGCCCAAGAGATATAAAAAATCTCATGGAACAAAATAATTATACTAATCAGTATCTTCAAATTATTGGAGATCATGTCATCAAAACACCTTCTTCACAAAACTCTTCCAAACCAATTTCTACAACCCAGCCTCTGTTCAAACCATTTCAGCTTGATCCAAAAATCAAGGCATGTATACTAGGCAAAAATAAGACCAAACTGGTTGCAGAAATTGAGCATATATATATATATATATATATATATATATATATATATATATATATATATATATATATATATATATATATATTATAACCTAACCTCTTGAATTAAAATTAAAATTCAACTTGACCTAAGGCCCCATTAGGTCTTCCAACACATTTAGGTCCTTTTATGGAGAAACTGATTTCTCATTGAGAACACCATATATGACGCCATTTTCTCCTTATTGGGCTTGGAGTCTCACTCCAACCCAATTACACATTTACTCTTGATAAAATTCAATAACAATTATTAACCCAAGTTTGCTAATTTTAAGCAATCGGGAATAACCTTTGTGTGTGATCCATTAAGCCCAATTAGTCACTGACATAAATAAACTTATACCAATTAAAACTCCTTTAACGGGCCCAACTTATTTAATGACATCATAAGACACTAGCAATGCTATGCGGCCCCAGAACTAATTGAGTTGATCAAGTGATCTACCTTTCATATTTTGATACCGCGCAAACATCATCCCTCACATCGTCATTCTTATTTAGTCGAGAGAAAAGATAGAGTATCATCTCTCTTAATTGACTAAATGTAGCTAATTCACATAACTAGGAATATTCTTATATTAATTCTATGATGGATCATGACTCTTCATGATCACTTGTTGTGTGCACAGACTCCTAAGTTGATTAGAAGTTATTCAAGCTCTACCGATCTTGTGAATGACTAATCCCTTGTAAGGGACTGTGAGTCCTCTCGGCATGTCCACTAATACTCATGTATTCGAGTTATACCCAAGAGTACCACTGTTCTCCCCTTTTTCAAGCGGATAGAGTTGTACAGTCAAAATATAACCCTAGGACATAATGTCCGATGACATCCTTAAGTCCAAGACGATCTGCACTACCAAACAATGAGAGACTTTACATATCCAATGATATTCTCTACAATGAATCTTTATGGCGTCTCTCGGCGGGTTTGTTCGGTGCTATTTGTTCTCCAAGAAATCTACCCACGACATCAGCTAAGGCATCACCATGCCTGTATTTCATGAGGTCCCTACCTTGTATCTTATACATGTAGATGATGTCGTACTAATCTTATTGAGATCGTAAATGCCCTTTCTTGGTGATTCAAGACTAGGAACAAGTTTTAGAAAATAGATATCAAGTGTTCTCGAGTCCTCATGATCATGATCTCTATCATTGATCCTCAAGATTAACACATGTTTTATTGCCAGGGCTTTTATCTTCAAATACATATTTACCTTAAAATAAAGGCGAGACATAAATATGATAAAGATAAAATGTGCTCATTTATTAATAATGAAATTCTACAACGTAAAAATGGTGTTGATCTGTCCTTACAGATTGTCTCTAGGACACCTAAATACTAACAACTTTTGCTAACAATAGTGTTTCCACCTTTTAGTATATGTTGGATTATTGTATATTGCCACGTTAGGGCTCATTTTGCATACTTTAGTTTATTTTGAATATTTTGATAAATGATGATTGGTTTGATCAAATCCTTGATTAGTTATTATTATTTTATGGAAAAATAGAGGACGTTACAATAGCAAGACATCGGGTTCTTTACCTAGTCTAACTGAAGTTCCTAGAATAGAAGTCAAGGAGCACATCAAGGTCATCGAATTGAGGAATGGGACATCTGTGGAACAACATAAGGTAGTGAAAAGATCAATTGTAGATGTTGAACCCCTGTCAAATCAAGCAAAGAAAGGTAAGGAAGCTACAATAGAAGAACAGAAAATTGACCAGTTCACCCTAGAAGAACAGAAATCTGGTAGCACACCCAATGCTACAACAATGCAACAACATAGCATACCAAAACTGCAGAGACTAGGTGGAATACTTGATGCAGTAGCATTTGTAATATCCTAAACTTTGGGCCTAGAGACTTGAGGATAAACTTGTATCAGGAAGACAACTAAGCCTAGCTTAGGAAGTGTGAAAAATTGCATGTCTGATGTATATGCATTTGGAGAAATGAAAAGGTGAATTTTGACTAAAAGGTCAATTTTACCCGAAATATCTTATTTCGCCAAAACCGAAAATTTTGAGACATATGTTTACACCAATGGGATATATGTAATTAATGCTTCTTTGTTCCATTTTAGTGCCTTTAACTTGACTAAAAATGAATGAGAAAATTTGCAAGAGATTTATTAGGAATTATGAGAAAATTTGAAGGAAGATTAAAATTGCACCTTTTACAGAATTGTGCCACATGTCTCATAATTATTTAAAATTTATGGGAACATGAGCATGGGTTGTAAGAAAATAAAATAGTTCAAAGTATTCCTAATAATGGCCCAAAATTCCGGCCAAATTGAATTGAAAATGAGGGGAAAAAAGAATTGGTTGAAATTGAACTGAATGGCAAACCGGTAATTACGCAACGAGTGAAGGGAAAAACGGTCATTTGCCCCCAAACTTCCTTTGACCCTTAATAATAATCCATTACCTTCTCCAATCACTCATTCATTTGTCCATATTCATCCAAAGCTCTCTAGGTTGACGAAATAAAGGAAGAAGAAGGATAAGAGAAAATCCGCAAAACCGAGGTAATCTCTTAAGCTACAGACTTGTAACCTCTAGTTCTTCCTTCCTCCTACTCTTTAATCACAAAAACTCTCTTGTTTAGTGTGTTTAGAGGTTTTGGTCGAAATTTTGAAGGTCAAGGGAGGAAGGAATCTTGGCAAAAACACCGAACAACGATCACAGTAAGCGATTCTAAGCTTCCCTGTGGTGTACTGAAACTGGACTAGTGATTTCTCTGGTTTTTGTAAATTTTGGATTGTTAAAACAATATGGGAAGGTTCTGTCCACAATGATAAAGTAGGTTAACATGAGTATATGGTTTAAATAAAAAGATAAAATGTGGTTAGGAACCGAAATTAAGGTGTTTGTGAAGTGAGAATTGTGAAATTGTGTTGGCTACAATGAACCTAGGTTCAACAAGATGCAAGGAAAACCAGGGGAGTTGGAATTTGGCTATTTTGATGATTCCATAGTGTTTATCATGAAAATTTGTGTAGGATATAGGTTCGGTAGGAATTTTGGAAGCTTCGGGATTAAATTATGTCAAAGCGTGAAAACTATCTTGAAAAATTCTATCTGGGCAATAAGATTGTCACGTATGTTTGGGAATGTAAATGATGTCCAATTGCAATGAAAATTTTTGGGATTAAATTATACATAATGAGATTTAATTTGATATGTCATTGGTTAAATTTGGATTTGTGTACACTGAGTTATGAATTTTTGAAAATGACCTATGGTTCTGGAACGCAAACTGAACAACGGTCACTATTTAAATGATTCTGATTTGGTATGAGGTTGAATGGCTACCGGAACCATTTTTATTTGAAATTAGACTTAATAATGAGTCTATAGGTTTTGGAGTCACCACAATTTGACACTTGTACAATGAGATATGAAATTTCAAAGTTAGGTGGAAAGTCTACTAGTTTTGACTACTTGTGCAGAAATGAGAAATGTAAGGGCAAAATGGTAATTAAGTGAACTTTTAAGCGTTAAGCTAAACTCTTGGAGTTAGTATAGTCACTTAAGCTTTATGAAGATTTTGGATAAATAATAACCCGTTGTCTGTGAAAATATGTTTAAAGGAGTTGACGATTGCCCGGGTGACGAAAGGATTGGGAGCCAATTTTGGTATTGGTAAAGTGTCCAAGTGGTAACTCTTCTTTTACATTTTATGTGTGTCTATATATGTAAGTGTAAACTATGTTGTGTCAATATGTGTGATCCTTGTTTGCATTCGGTAACATTTAGGTTATATACTTTTTGAATGCTAGTTGGATGGATTTATGGTTCTTTATCATGTACAGTGCATGCATATTATGTGAGACTAAATGTTATCTTGGGATTGTTCGTGATCCCAGCTCTTGTCATTATTGGTAAAATGAACAATGTGCTGGACACGGCTCCTACGGCAAGGTAGCAGATGTTGGCAAATGGAGATTTTGAACCTGTTCCGGATTGGTTGCGGGTTATTTGTCAAGGACATTTTTGTAACTATGTTTAGAGGTTGTAAACATCATGTATAGATCTTGTGGGTAACCTTGTAATGTAATCAAAAGCTTTATATCAGTATAATGTACTATGTATGTTTTTCCTACTGAACCACGTATAAATACTTTGATGAATGTTGATATACCATTGGCGTATTACAGCATCACCGCAACAAAAGTCAACAGAACCAGGTGAAGATGGAATATCACCTAAAAGGGGGTGAATTGGGTTATTCCAAAAACTTTGCAACTAGCCCCTAAAATCAAAATTATAAGGTGAGGATAGAAGAATAATGGACACAGAGAATTTATACTGGTTTGATCCAATCTCTTGACCTACGTCCACTATCACTTTCACGATTACACACTTTGTGTTTCTTGAAGTAATTCTCTCACTAGGATTTACTCCCTCTTACAAGTTGTAATTTAATACACCCACACTCAAGGTCTCTCTACCTTGAGATTCTATAGATAATCAATCAAAGAAATAACTCTATTGCAGAGTGAATTTATAATCACTGAAATACAAAGAATATCCAAAGATATATCACTAAGTTAATTTGAGTAGAGAGCAATAAATGAATATTAGCATTGGTAGTTTCGGTAGTTGCTCTACATTGAATGCTCTTCATTTTTATAATCGTCACCATTAATGACCATTGATGAAGCTCCAAGATAGCCGTCAAGAGACTTCATCGTTCCGTTAGACATAGGCCATTGTCATTTGAAGTTTCGAGAATAAGTCACTTTTGGATCCCTATCACAATCTTCATATGACATGTCTTTGGTCAATAGTTGACTTAGGAGGTGTCGTTATCACTTTCGTCGGAATGGTTGTCTGCGGAAATGATCATTTGACCTTCTTTGAATTCGATTCTATTGTGTGCTCTATTTTCTGCAACATATTTAATGTTCTAACACATTCATTGCTTTTCGACGATTTGCATGAAAACCTTTTGTTCATGATCTGAAATTCACTCAGTAAGATTACTAATAGCATTGTAAATGATAATGAGTAATATTCAAACGAGATTAGATGTTAATCATATATATTTGAATTTACGAACACAAACAAGACGAAGTGAACGAAGTCTCTGTAGGAACTGTGCTCGAGTACAATTCTTGTCTGCTCAAGTAATATTCAAATACTTAGAGAGAAGAGTCAATCCATAGGCTTGCTCGAGTAAGTATTGGACCTGCTCGAGTACCATGCTCGAGTAAGTTTTATAAGGTGCTCGAGTAACCTTTGAAATCAACATCAGATCGAGTACATATTTGTCTGTGCTTGAGTACCATGCTTGAGTAAGGGTTAAAGTCTGCTCGAGTAAGCCATCTACTTGAATAACATTGATTCCCTGCTCGAGCATCATGGTTGAGTAAAGCCATAATAGCTTGAAATGAAGGGAGCAGCTTTCAGCAATATCATGCTCGAGTAACTTTATATCTTTGCTCAAGCAACGTGCTCAAGTAAACCATAGACTTGCTCGAGTAATCTATATTATGTGCTCGAGAAGCACGCTCTAATAGTCTTCTGGATCTACTCAAGTAAAGACCTGCAATCCCTTCAACCAAGACAATTAGCAACACTTGTTCGAGTAAACTTCTAAACGTGCTTGAGTAAAAAGTTTGCTCAAGCAATTACTTATAGCAATTACTTATGTGCTCAAGGAAGCTCTTACTCGAGTAAGGTATCACTTGCTAGAGTAAGCTTTTGACCTTTGCACTTTTCACTGATTCAAAATCTTATTCATTTTCAAGTCTTGTTATCATCAAAACATATAAACCGAGAACTAACATTCTCCCCCTTTTTGATGATGACAACACTAGTTAATTTTTGAAAGCTCTTTGAAAAAGTTATGAGATCTGAAAAGAAGGATATCAAATGTAATAAAATTCAATATAAGAAAAGTATGCTCAAAGTAAGAACTCTTTATTTGCATAAAATATAAGTGTTACTACATAAATTCATTAGGATTCAATACATAACCAAATGATAAAAACATTGCAATAAACAAAAGCAATCCAACCATATGTCTAAGTTCTCTCTCCCTTTGTCATAAAGCAAAAAGGATGGAAAGGTGATGTCAGATGGAGGAGCGAGAGAAGATGAAGGCTGAGGAGGAGGAAGAGGTGTAGTAGTAGAGGATGAATCCTGGTGAGGAGTAAGTGTAGGAGTAGCAGAAGTGGAAGGCGCAGATGGTGAATGAGAGGGACGATCAGAAGGAGTGATGGTAGGTACAGATGGTGGAGAAGTGGCGACAGGTACAGAGGGTGGATCAAGCAAAGGCTGAGAGACAGGGATAGGCTCAGATGGTGTAGTGGAAGGAGATAGAATTGATGAAGCTGAGTAACGGTCATGAAGAGTAAAGCCAATAGCATCGAGTGCAACCTCATACATAGTGATCTTTTGGTGCAGTACATTCTGTTGAGTGATGAGGGTCTTAAACTTCCCATTCATTTCAGTAACTAGATAAGTCAAGTGCACCTCTAAGGTCTTAATCATAGAAACATTGGTTTGAGCCAAAGTCTCCAATCTGTGATCAACTGAGGCCTAATAGGTTTCATTTCTCTAAATGAGGGGAGCAAGGGCAGCCTAAATGGCCTCACTGATGGATGCAGCAGCAAATGAAGGTACTGGAGCAGAGGTAGCAGAATATGCAAATAGAGATTTATACTGATTCGGTCAATCCTTGACCTACGTCCAGTCCCCAAGCTTCACTTGAGATTTTCAATCCACTATATTCTTTTAACTTGATTACACACTCTGTACTCGAAGTAATCTCTCTCACTAGGATTCACCCCCCTTACAAATTGTAATCAATACACCCACTTGATTACACACTTTGTACTCAAAGTAATATTCTCACTAGGATTCACTCCCCTTACAAGCTGTAATCAATACACCCACTTGATTACATACTCTGTACTCGAAGTAATCATCTCATTAGGATTCACCCCCCTTACAAGCTGTAATCAATACAATGTGTTTCCCACTCAAGATCATCTAATTTTGAGTATCACTCAGATAAAATGATAAGATGATTACAATGAATCTTCTCTCTCAGAAGTAAATGAATAAACACTGAAGTACAATACAAATCATTTCACTCTCTATGATGAACTATACAAGCATTGAGAACAGAGAACGTGTGAGCTAAATGTTGGATTCAGAATATCAGCGACAATGCAAGCTCTCATCGTTAATATCTCCATTTTGAATGTGTCTCTACTTATAGACAACTGAAATCAATCCGTTGAAGCATTGGTATGTTGTAGAATATTACCGTTGTAAGTTTCAGTCCGTTGGAGAAATAGTCGTTGAAGCTTCTGACGTCATCATCTGCTTTTTGTAAATTGTTGTTAATCCTTCATGTAATCATTTGAAACTTATACAAAAATTATATAAATAATGTTAAGAAGTAGTATAAGTTCTTTTGGAATTCATCTGGATGTTCTTGATGAGAAGCCAAGATTTCGAACACGGTGATTTACAATCACAAAAATATTGGCTCGAGTTAAACTAGTTTGGCTCGAGTCAATTAGTCTTCTCCAAAGATCTTTGCTCTCTGACTTGCAATTGGCTCAAGTTAAAACAAATTTTGGCTCGAGTCAATCCATCGTTTAAAGCATAGAGAAGTTTAACACAACACTAACTGACTCGAGGCAGCAATATCCTTGGCTCGAGTCTGTGCCCAAACTCAAGGCAACCAAAATCCTGGCTCGAGTCAATCATCAATTGATCCATTAGCTTCAGAAGCATTTGACTCGAGGTACAAACAATCTTGGCTCAAGTTTGTGCCCAAACTTGAGGCAACCAAAATCCTGGCTCGAGTTAGTTCTTCACATTTGTGCTTTATCAGGTTGTTTTGGCTCGAGTCTTCACTTACTGGCTCGAGTCAAAAAGTCTTCTTCATTCTTCAATCTCTCGGGTTGGCCATTCACTCGAGGTGTGCTTGTTGGCTCGAGGTAAAAACCTCTCTCAAAATGCCTAACCCTCTGTCTGACTTCCACTTGAGTTAGACAAGTCTTGACCCGTGGTAATAAGAGCTCATGAAAATCGGTTGCTTCCAAATTCTATGAAACACTTGCTAAGTCTAGATTCATATGGAATTGGTTTCACTTCATTTGGTTATGTATAGTGTGAGCTATATCCAGGAAACCGAGCCTATGCTGAAATCAATCCAGAATTTCAAGTGTCGAATTTCAAAGGCCATAACTCCCTGGTATGAACTCCGTTTTGGTTGGTTCAAGTCTTGATGGAACTAGTTTTGATTCTACTTTCAAATGCCATTGATTTCACCTCAATCAGATTTGTAGTTTGTGATATACACTCAAAACATCAAAGGTTGGTCAGCTGTGTGACGTTAATTGATGTACCAACTTGTGAAATTCATAGCTCTCTCATCTAAACTCCTTTGGTCATGAAACTTTATCACAATGACGCATTAGGAGTCTAGTTTCATAAAAAATTGGTTTCACCTCCATCCAATCTCTTGTTTGGGAGATATCATCGAATTACCAGACATTGCCCGAGCTGAACGTGAAACAGAGTAGAACAGAGTTGCTGAAAACACACCTGACTTGAGTCAACTGAAGCCTGACTCGAGTCAACTCGTTCTAGGGAGCGAAAATGGATTGAAAATCACTATTGGCTCGAGTCAAAAAAATGGCTGACTCGAGTCTAGACCCTGGCTCGAGTCAATGGTTTTCTGGCTCGAGTCAACTCCTATCAGATGCCCAAAACACGGTAGAAAAACGTTCTGGCTCGAGTTAAATCATCCCGAGCTTGATTTTGCTTATTTTAACTCTGATTTGAGTCATTTCAACTTCCATTTGATCATGGATACTTCTAGAATCAACCTAAAAACTTGAATAATGATATTCTCAATCCATTCAGCAAGTTCTTCCTTTTTTTTCTCTTCTCTTGATCATTCTCCACAATTCAATTTTTTCTTTCTTCTCTTCTCTTCTTCTTCTCTTGATCATTTTCTACAATTCAATTCTTTCTTTCTTCTCTTCTCTTCTCCTCTCTTCATCATTCTCCATAATTTAAGGTGGACTAATCTTTCTCTGCGAGTTCTTCCTTCTTCCATATCTCCTCTTCTTCTTGATTATTCCCAAAATACTTTGATAACTTCTTGCTTCATTGACATTTTCTGCAAGTTCTTCTTTCCGTAACCTCTTATCTCCTTCTTGATCAATCTCTATAATTCAAATTGAAGTAATCTACATTAAATATAGAGTAAATACCCTTTCTAGTCCCTAACAAAAAACACGGACCCCATTTTGGTCCCTGACAAAAAAAAAAGACCCTTATTCGTCCTTTTTATGGGACTAAAAAGGACCTTTTGGAAATTTGTGAGGGATCAAAATGTCCACCAATCGACCCTTATTCGTCCTTCTTATGGACTAAAAAGGACCTTTTTATTGTCAGGGACCAAAATGGGGTCCGTGTTTTTTGTCAGGAACCAAAAAGGGTATTTACTCTTAAATATATAGGAGTTTGTCAATGTAGGAGATAAATATAGTATACAAGCTTTTTGCTCTTAATAATGGCATCTATATAAGACATCATCAAAACTAATCATATTCAACAGAGCAAACACTAATCTAATCGAGCATGATTGCTAAAAATGCAAAACTGCTTGAATACCTTTCTTCAAGTGTGTTTTGTGAACACTTGAACCCCTTTAAAGAGAGATTTGATCTTTATGAGTTTGTTTGGACGTTCAACGATTGCATTTATCAATTTGTTGAAGGATTGCTCGAGTATATCTGTGAGTTTGCTCGAGCAAGCTTTGATTTATGGCAAACGCTAGTGCTGCTTCATGACTTTGCTTAAGCACAGCTTTCCCTTTGCTCAAGCATGCCCTTTGGTTTGCTCCAGTAAGCCCTCGTCTGTGTAGCTTCTTATGCCTTGCTCGAGCATACCTGACTCTCTGCTCAAGCTTGCTACTCGAGCAAGCCTGATCCTTCCTCAAGCAAGCCTACCAAAAAGAACCAAGAAACTCATTAAATCTCAATATTGCTCGAGCATATAACTATTATGCTCGAGTAAGATACTAATTTTTGCCCTTTTTGAGTGTAAGTCTCCACGATATTGCTCGGGCATCTAGGAGTCTGCTTGAGCAACATAGCTATTTGTTTAGCTCTGTTTTGAGTCGAAGAAATAGAACATCCTGCAAAATAAAATTTCAGAGACTTCGATGCTAAAGTTGGTAATGATCTGTCAAATTAAACTTAAAATTGACTAGTAAGAAAGAGATTGCATATAACTCATTGAGGTTTACCATACCCAATTCTCTTATGATGAATAAGAATTGATCTTTTGCCAAGGGCTTGGTAAAGATATCAACAAGTTGTAAATGAGTAGGAATGAACAACACCTTGATATCTTTCTTCTGCACATGATCTTTGATGAAATGATGTCTCACGTCAATATGCTTGATTCTTGAGTGTTGAACTGGATTCTTGGTCAAATTTATTGTACTTGTGTTGTCTCACAGAATTGGAATTTCCTTTAGATGGATTCCCAAGTCTTGAAGTTGTTGTTTAAGCCAAAGTACTTGAGCACAACAACTTGAAGCAACTACATACTCAACTTTAGTGGATGACAGAGAGATAGTATTTTGTTTCTTGCTAAACCAAGACACAAGAGATCTACTGAGCAACTCACATTGTCCACTTGTACTCTTTTTTTCTGTCTTGTAACTAGCATGATCTAAATCTGAATAAGCCACAAAATATTCGCTTCCACCTTTGGGAAACCAAATTCCAAGTTCCTCCATGTCTGCAAGGTATCTGAATATTTTCTTAATTGTCTCAACATGAAACTCTTTTGGAGCAGATTGATACCTTCCACACATTCCTATGCTGAATTGGATATCTGGTCTACTTGCTATCAAGTATAGTAATGAGCCGAGTACCATGCTCAAGTAAGTCTCATAAGGTGCTCAAGTAACCTCTGAAATCAACATCAGATGTTGTGCTAGGACATGTTTACTCAAGTACATATTTGCATATGCTCAAGTACCACGCTCGAGAAAGGGTTAAAGTCTGCTTGAGTAAACATCTGCAGGGAAGAGATATTAGTCATTAGAAAACATCTGCTCGAGTAACAATGATTCCCTACTTGAACATCATGCTCAAGTAAAGCCATAATCATGTTCGAGTAAATAGTTTGAAACGAAGGGAGTAGCTTTTAGCAACATCATACTCCAGTAACTTTATATCTTTGCTCGAGCAACGTGCTCGATTAAACCACTAGACTTGCTTGAGTAAGCATCTTGCTTGAGTAATCTATATTATGTGCTCGAGCAGCATGCTCGAGTAGTCTTCTGGATCTTCTTGAGTAAAGACCTGCAATCCCTTCAACCAAGACTGTTAGCGACACTTGCTCAAGTAAACTTCTAAACGTGCTCGAGTAAGAAGTCTGCTCGAGCAATTTCTTATGTGCTCGAGCAAGCTCTTGGTCGAGTAAGCTTCTGACCTTTGTTAGTTCTCATGTGTTTTGATGATGACAAACAAAGATCTTTCAAATTAAATAATTAGTTCAAAGTTTTAACAAGAATTTAATGGTAAAGTATACTCGAGCAAGGTTTTAGCATGCCCGAGCATCTTCGTTACATAAACTGAAAGTATGTGATTTAAAATGTACTATGCCCGAGTAACATAATAGTGATGCCCGAGCATTATCGGGACAGAATTGAAAGTAAAAGATTTTATTTGCTCTATGCCCGAGCAGAGTATAAGTGATGCCCGAGCATAGGTAGAAGAATTCTCAAGTAGGCAACCAAGGTCTTAAGTGTTTTTAGAATTGTTGACTCATGCCTAAGCATAAATTTCTCATGCCCGAGCAGCATGCTTGAGCAGGAGTAAAGTGTTGCCCGAGCAACGTTACTCAGCGTCTTAACATTCGTCTTTGGATGGATGTTGCCTGAGCATGAAATAGTCATGCTCGAGCAGCATGCTTGAGCAGCGTCTCTTGCCTTCTTTATATTCTTCTCTGGAAGAAGCTCACCCGAGCATGAAATTAGCATGCCCAAGCAAGGGCAAAAGCATGCCCGAGCAGCGTCGTGACTTTCTCAGTTCTCGCTCTCTGTATGCTCTGTGCCCGAGCAAGATATTATCTTGCTCGAGCAGACACAAAAGTATGCTCGAGCAAGCCTGACTCTTTGTATTCAAATACTCTCTGCCTTACCTTTGCCCGAGTATCGCTATCACCATGCCCGAGCATGAGTGATATCATACCTGAGCATGATAAGTAATTTTCCCGAGCATCATCGATTACTGAAACATTTTCTTCTTCAAAAGACACTTTGCCCGAGTAAGTCTTTTGAGTGCTCGAGCAGATGCTCTGGTGTGCCCGAGCATAGCTCAATGCTTTCACTTTCTGACATGCTTTTCTTGAACGATGCCCGAGCAAGTTTAATTCATACCCGAGCATGAATACCCTCTGTTTTGAAAAAGGATATAGATTCCAATTCAAATCTCATGGGTTATCTTCTAATTACTTGCTTAATACTTGAATGATATTTTAACATAGCACTAATCATTATTTGAGTATGTTTCAGGATATTAACCACTGTTTTAGCATAAAAGCACGAACTCTGACAGAATCATTAAATGCAAATTGCTAAAAACGTTGATATCCTCAGTAACCAACTTCTGAGCAAGTGTAAAGCAGTTACAGACATTCTCCATCACATTCAATGCTATTTCACAATGGGAAGAACAAAAGGAATGAAAGAATGTTGGAACTGCAAATCCAACTGGAATATTTGAACGATGAAGAATATCATCTGAAACGTCGTGAGTCTAACGGAAATATTTAAGACTCTCAACGGTCTATCTTCAAGCTTCTCCAACGGTCATAAATGTTTCAACTATAAATAGAAGAAGCATTGAAGTCGTCACCTACCGAAACGCTGTGCATTCATTTCAATTTATTACAACTTTACTGTTTCATTCATATCTTCGGATATTTTGTGTACTTCAGTGTTTAATCTTTATCTACTCGTGAGGAGTTACCAAACACTTATTTAGATTACTCTGTTGTAAAATCTTAAGGTTGCAGAACCTTAAGTGTGGGTGTACGATTACAACATGTAAGGGGGAGTGAGTCCTAGTGAGAGGATCATCTGAGTACAAAGTGTGTAATTGTATTGTGATTAGAAGTTAGTGAAATCCCAAGGTGTGCTTGGGGACTGGACGTAGGTCGTTGAGTTAGACCGAACTAGTATAAATTCTCTGTGTTCATTATCCCTTCTTTCAATCTCTGTTTATCATTCCTTCTGGGTGTGATTTTGATTAGAACGAAATTTTTTAAAATCACCTATTCACCCCCCTCTAGGTGATATTCCATCTTCAACCTTTTCACTTTTCATTGATTCAAAACGTTATTCATTTTCAAGTCTTGCTATCATCAAAACATATAAACCGAGAACTAAGAGATGTCAACAAAGGAGTATGTAAAGGAATCTGGGTTATAAGATTACTGACGGAGTTGGGGATTCAACATGAGGGACCAATGCAACTTTGGTGTGATAACAAGGCCAGCATTGAAATGGTCAAGAACCCAGTATATCATGATAGAACCAAACATGTTGAGATAGACAGACACTTCATTAAAGAAAAGATTGAAGCAAGCATTATGACACTGTCTCACATAAGATATGTAGACCAAATTGCAGATATCTTGACTAAACCACTCGGCCGAATGAAGTTTGAAGGATTTCGTGGCAAGCTAGGATTGATCGATATATACTCTCCAGCTTGAGGGGGAGTGTTAGAATATTAGGAAATCAATCACTTATTTATTTGGATCCCTTGATTAGTGCCCTGATTATAGGATTCTGATTTCTGATTTATTAGTTTTGATTAGGCTTTATTGTAATCCCTAATTTACCTCATTTACCTTCGCTACTCTCTCTTGCTCAGCCTATATATAAGTTGTAATCCTCTTCATCATATATACAATAATACAGAGTGTGATGATACCTTTGATTTATAATACATGTGAACCATCACATGATCATCCCCCTTCCAATACCCCTAAATCCCATGATATCTTGCAATCATCATCTTCTAATTCTTTACTAGTCCCTGATACATTGCCACCATCCCCTTATGATCATCCCACTTCTATAACCAATCAACCTGAACCTACACTTAATGAACTGGAAACACAGGTTGGAATCATTTATGGGGTGGATAGAGGAGGTAGATCAGAAGGAGAGCCTAGACAATTGTCTCAGGAAGAAGAAGATAACGGTAGAAATGTCTCTTCCTCTTGAAAGAATGACCATGACTCTAACCTAGGATTAGATCCTGAAGAGACAGGATGGTCTATTGCACTGAGAAAAGGGGTAAGATCTTGTACTCAGCATCCAATTCAACGATTTGTCTCATATGGTAATTTGTCTGCAAAGATGCAAAACTTTGTTGTAAACAGTGCACAACTTAAAATTCCAACTACTTTCCAACAAGCTATGGCTGATCCAAATTAGAAGCAAGCTGCAGAAGAAGAGTTAAAAGGCACTTGAGGAAAGTAAAACTTGGAAAATCAAAATTCATCCCATAGGAAATAAACCAATAGGATGCAAGTGGATCTTTACCCCAAAATTCAATCGTGATTAAAGTATCAACAAATACATAGCAAGAATGGTTGCAAAAGGGTATACTCAAACTTATGGGATTGATTACCAAGAGAACTTTGTAGTGGTAGCTAAATTCAATACAATCCAAGTATTGTTACCAATTGCAACTAACTTAGATTGGTCACTACATCAGTTAGACGTCAAGAATGCATTTCTGAACGGTGACTTAAAGGAAGAGGTCTACATGGATGTTTCTGATGGAGTTCTAGCTCCAAGTGACTCTGTTTGCAAACTCAACAAGTCTTCATATGGGTTAAAATAATCTCCAAGGGCATGGTTTGGAAGATTCTACAAAGCAGTAAGGAAACTTGGATATAAACAAGGGCAAGCAAATGGCACACTATTTATCAAACGTGATAATGGGAAAATCACTATCATGATTGTCTACGTCGATGACATAGTTATTACAGGGAATGATGAAGATTCCATTGCCCAACTAAAGAAGGACCTGTCAAGTAAGTTCCAAGTGAAAAATATCGGCCAAATGAGATACTTCTTGGGTATGGAAGTGGCAAGAACCAAAAATGGCATCAACATGTCCCCGCGAAAGTATATCCTAGATCCATTACATAAAACAGGTATGTTTAGGGCACAACCTGAAGGACCACCTATGGAAAAAGGTTGTCACCTAGAGATCAAACCAAATGGTATCCCAGTTAACTCAAAACGATACAAAAGACTTGTCGGGAAGCTAATATACTTCACCCATACATGTTCAAACATTAGCTATATAGTTGGAATAGTATGTTAGTTCATGCAGCAGCCAGAGCACATGGAGGTTGTATACAGAATCCTAAGCTATGTGAAACTTAATCCTAAAAGAGGAATCTTCTTTAAGAGAGGCACTGCCATAAATATTGAAATCCACACTGATGCAAACCATTGAAGAGATAGGGAAAACAAGAGGCCAACCTCAAGATACTGCAAGTGTGGGGGAAAATATGGTTACGTGGAAAAGCAAGAAACAAACTGTGGTTTCAAGAAGTAGTGCAGAAGCAGAGCTAAGAGCTGTTAATGAAGGAGTGTGTGAAGGACTCTGGGCTATCATACTATTGACGAAATTGGGAATTCCATATGAGAGACCCATGCAACTCTGGTGTGACAACAAGGCCGCATCGAAATGACGAAGAATCCTGTTTATCATGATTGAATGAAACATGTTGAGATAGACAAGCACTTTATTAAAGAGAAGGTTGAAGCACACATTATGAATCTATCATACACACGATCTGCAAATCAAATTGCGGATATAATGACCAAACCACTAGGCAGAGCCAAGTTTGAGGGTTTCGATGCAAGCTGGAATGATTGACATGTATATTCTCCATTTTGAGGGGAAATGTTAGAATATTAGAAAATAAATTAGGATCCTTGATTGTTTCTTCTTAATTTTAGGATCTTTGATTAGAGAAACTTTATTATTTGATTTCCTAGTCTTAATTGTAATCCCTAATTTTCCTCCTCTTATTTCTCTTCATTAGCTTGTATATTGTAACCTCCTTTCATATGAATAATATCACAAAGTGAGTGTTTTGCCTCCGTCCAAGACATGACAATCTAGGAGGCTACGGATTCTGAATTACGTGACGCATGGTCTAGCATTCAGATCATAAGATCTTACAAATAAGAGATTAAGAAAGGTTTTAAGTCCATAATTTGTAATTTGCTAAAGTTTTGCCATCATGATATTGTAGGAAGTCATAGAACTAAACAACGTGATATTCCAAGCAGAGGAAGGAATTACTGATTCATCAATTCAAATCATGTTGTTCAGTACAGTATTTTCAGTGAGGCAACTCACTATAGAATCAAAAGAAAAACATCAAATTATATGACAATGTTATAGGTGAATTATGTAGGAGAGCTAAAACACTAGGTATTGATTAATCCATATGAAGGATTCAAGAAAGCAATGCCTGTTTGGATTGATTAAAAAAAAAAAAAAGCTTCATTTTACTCTACACAAAATTCTTTAGCATACAAGGTTACAAAGATAAGCAACCCAAACTAATGAAAAAAGCATGTAAATGAGTCAGACACTGAATTCAATAGGACGCGCCTCTAACACACTCAAATATTTTGATCAACCTATCACCTATTTTGTACAATAAGCATCAAGTCCTAAGTGCTTGAAACAGCATCTTAGCAGGACCATCCATAAAACGAAAATGCAGAAATGAATGTCCAAACAGTGTCCATTCATACATTTGTACCTGCGCGTGTAATGTTTCTTCATCCCGCATTGGCTGTATTTCACAAGTTGTTCTTATTTCCTCCTATTCTCTTGTTAAGTCCAATGTTCCAAAAGAGTTGGAATAAAAATACCCTTCAAATGACTAAGTAAGATCAGGGTTCCATGTGAGCTGCCAATCAGTCATCCTACGTAACGATCTAGCCATATGCTCATTTGAAGCACGAATGTGAAGTAATCTGTTCTGCATATCTCTAAATGAAGGAGCACTTATTGCATCAGATACTCTATCATGGTACAAAGGATCTTCAGCAAAGTTGACAAGAGCCTCGGCTGCATTATCCCTTACTTCCTCCAACTCATCATGCAGCATCATTTCGATGAGAATTGGGATTGCCCCCGCTTCAGCAAGTGCCATTCTATCTGCCTCATCATAACTCAGTTGAGCACACGCTCCAGAAACATTCTGCTTTATCTCTTCATTTCCACTCTGCAGAAGCTCAACCAGAATTGGAATCACACCTGATTCCCGGATCATGGATGTTGCATGCTTGTAACTTGCCAGATCCCATAACACATCAGCAGCAGATGCCTTTGATTCATCGTCCCCTTCTCTAAGAATTCTCACCAAATGTCTGGTGATTTCAACAGCATTCTCCTCAGCAACAGCCCATATACAAAATACATCCTCAGCAATCTCCTTACCAGAAGGGTCGTGTCCTTGAAGAAGCTCAGCATAGAGACAGATAACCCCAGATTGAGCAACTAATCTAATATAATCAATATGAGCAGAGATCACACCAAGGGCATTACCAGCCACAAGTTTCATGGTGTGATCTCCATCACGAAGACACTCAACAAGTACTGGAATCACTCCTAGTTCAACTAGCGTACGCCTGGCCCGTCTTGGGACGCCAAGTAACCCGATTGCTTGACAAGCTCTTTCCCTAGAAACCATGCTACCACAGCTAGCAGCCTCCACAAGAAATTTAAGACTTCCTAATCTTGTGAGGGCCCTCCTAACATCCCTCAGCAATGACAATGTACTAAAAATTTCCAACAGGTATAGCCTAACATCACTTGTACAAGATTCTAACAAACTGATTATAACTTCTACGCCACCATTACTAGCAACAACTGCACGACTCGAATCACAAAAGGTAACAACAACAAGCAAACATTTTATCAGGACTTCTTGAAACTGCCCATTAGAATGTGACAGCCACCATAACAAAGAATTTGCTGCACCACGTCTACCAATTTCCTTTGCCAACCCACCATCACCTTTACAAGCTATACATTTTAAGCAATAAGCAGAAGCCTTTTGAAGAGAACAACTCGAATGAATTGAATGGTAATCATCGAGATTCTCAATGAGATTGGGTATAATGCGAACTAATAAACTCTCAGGGGCATGTTTAGAGAGACGGGCTAGCTTCATCAAGGCTTCTATTTGCATAGTCTTTGTTCCGGAACACATCACCATTTCATACTGACTCACAGCTTGTTCCCAATTTATACTAGTTTCATCAATATCTTCAATGTCCGAGTGATTCATTTCAGAAAATCGAAACCTGAAGTTATAAACAAAATCAGCCTTCTTACTTTATAGTTCGAAAGAAAGAGAAAAAAAACTATTAAATTATTATAGTGATACAATTTCCATACAGCTATTCACATATCAGAAATGAAAGAAAAATAAGAAGGAATAACTAATGATACAGAGAGAAACAAGAGATAATTCGAAGAAAAAAGACGATAAATTCAAATACCTGTTGTGAAGGAGCCGCTGAAATTGAAAGAAAGGCAATGGAAACGAGAAATCAGCGATATGTCCCAAAGAAAACGAAGACTGTCTGGTTTGCGTCGACAATTCAACGGGTACGAAAACCCCGAGTCGGTGATGAGCTCAAGCCGGGGTCCCTGAGTTTTATCACCGATAATTGTTTTCTGATTTTCTCAGGGTTTTCTTTTACCATTAATTTTTTTTCATGGTGAACCCTTCACAGTTTACAACAAACCCCCTATTGAGGTTGGGGTAGAATGGTAGATAAGTCTCGTGTTATTAGTTTTATTTATTATTACCTCTGGTCAATATATTTAACCGATTTTTTGTGAAATTAAGGATAGGAGTTAAATTAGTTAATTTTACTTATTTTTTTAAAATGCCCTTATATAAATTTTGCACTTTAATTACCTTGCTGATTTTACATAATCCTTCATTCATATCTGAATCGTACTTTATATATAAATAAATTACTTACATCTCATCTTAAGCTTCATAATTTCATATAGCACTGTCCTATGACGTACTCTATAATTCATGTATTAATTTAGAACCACCATTGCTAAATTTTTTTCTTTTTATATTGCAAGCCTCAGTTAAATTAACCTTACGGCTCTTCAACGTTCAACAGAGAATTTGAGTAAAAAAAAAAAAGTTGAATCTCTCACTTGATAGAATATAAGTGTGATATTAAATTAAATATTGTAGAGGAAGTATTAGGGATGATATGGGAAAGATATAACAAAAATTGCTCAATTATTTATAATAAAAAAAACAGTAGAATTAAGGTGTATGTGACATTAATGACTTGCAAGCATTACCTACTTTATAGAACATATAGGTGCATTATTAAATTATTATTGTGTTTAATTATTATTGAAAAAGTATTAATAGAGGTATTTTAGAAATAAATTAACAAAAATTAGAATGTTACCCTATAATTAGGACCCAAAATCAACTCTCAAATGTTATCACATAATTAGGACCAAAGGGAGTACTTATTAGCATATAGCTTAAGTTTTTGAATTATATATGTACATAAAAATAAAGTTTAATTGAGTATATAATTGATGATTGGAAGTTATTAAAGATTAAGATGATTTATTATTAAGTTTTAAATATTAAGAGAATTATTTGAGAGAATTTTGTATAATTTAACCCATAAAAATTGTTAAGAGTGACACTTTAATGCTTGATAGATAATTTTGATAATAATACAAGTACTCTATAGCAATATAATTTCTTCAATATAAAATTTTATAGTGATTGTGTGCATCAACTCATTTTAAGTGATTGTGCGATGTAAATATTATTTTTTTTATCATAAAAAAAAAAACTTGTTTTAAGCACACCGATATTAGTTCTCTATGGGTTTTTTGACAATTGTAAACACAAGTTGAAGTTTGTCTTTGGTAAGTTGAAAAATTTACTGTCAAAGGCAAAAATCGAGTTTTGGCTTGACAGAGAGTAGCTCAATTTTAACAAGTTAAGAAAACTCCAGTTTGCATAGGCAAACTCGAGTTTGTAACATACAGAGAGCACTCCAAGTTTTTTACATCAAGACAAACTCGAGTTTAGTTTTACAAACTCGAGTTTGTACCTCACAGAGACTCTTCAATATTTTCTAAAGAAAACAAAACTTCAATTTGCAATTAGTAAACTCGAGTTTTGGTCTTACAGAGAATCATCAACATTTTTGAACTAAACTAAACTCCAGTTTCCATTTGGAAACTCGAGTTTTACCAAGACAGAGAGTTCTCTGAGTTTTCAAACTTAGTTGGAAACTCGAGTTTGTAACACACAAAGAGTTATGCTCCTTTCTGAGTTTATGAAAACTCCAGTTTTCATCTGACAAAATATTTATCAAAGTTTTCTCTTATGAGTAAACTCGAGTTTTCTTTTGGAAACTCGAGTTTTCACTAGACAGAGAGCTTTCACGTTTTACTAACTTTGAGAAAACTCCAGTTTGTTTTTTAAAACTCTAGTTTTCACTTGGCTTGAATTTTCAAAGGTTTTCATACTTAACAGAAAACTCGAGTTTTGTTTAGTAAACTCGAGTTTGCGCCAAGCAGAGAGCTTTGCTTGTTTCAGTGATTTGAAAACTCCAATTTACTTTTAGAAACTCCAGTTTTGAGTCTTTGGACTTAAACATGTTTTCACTATAAAATTCCAAAACTCGAGTTTGTCATTAATCAACTCGAGTTTTGCTTCATTGCTCAAAGTATGCTTTTAAACTCAAAATACGACTTTCTTCTCTGGAAGAAGAAAACTCGAGTTTGCATTTGGAAACTCGAGTTTCCCCTTTGAGCATAGTGACAAACTCCAGTTTGGATAAACAAACTCGAGTTTGTGTCGCTGATTTTGAAAATCAAGTTGCTCGAATCTAAGAAATCTTCTCGTTTGATCTTAATACTTCATATCATCGCTCATTACTATTCCTAACTATGTTTAATCAGTTTGTTAATGAGTTTCAGATGGTTTAGAGAATATTAAATAAAGATTTAGACAAAAGAAAAAAGTGATGTCAGCTCATTAAATGCAAAGTCCAGAAAACTTGCATTCTTTTGGACAATCATTCTACACACGTTGCAAAGGGATTAATGTTTCCTTTCTACATCTATTAGCTGCTCCTCCAACATATTAAAAGTCAAGAAGTCAACCATAAACTTCTGTGCAGCTGGATTAACCAAATAGTAGAGAGAGAAGAAGACCAAACATTCACCAAATCCATTCTTAATATTGGCAACGGTCACATTGAAGATTACAACGGTCATTTAATGCTCTCTCTGTATAAATAGAGTTGCATTAAATTCTTCTCAACAACCAATCTGCAGAAAACGAAATTCATTCAAGTTTCCAACTTCTCTTTGAGTTTTCTTGTGTAAAGTATCTTTTGATACATTTGTACTTCAGTGTTTATCATTATCCACTCTTAGAGAGAGTTTCATTTATTAAATCATTTATTGTAAGAATCTCAAGTCAAGGGGACTTGGAGATTGAGATATTGATTGCAACTTGTAAGGGGGAGTAAGTTCTAGTGAGAGAATTACTCTTGAGTTAGAGAGTGTGTAATCAATTGAAATAGTGAAAAATTCCAGAGAGCCTGGGGACTAGACGTAGGTCAAGAGGTTGGACCGAACCAGTATAAATTCCTTGTGTCTTTCTTCTCTTCTCTATCCTCTGTCTAGCTCTGTTTTTAGTGCTTGAAAAGAGAGCAATTAGCAAAGAATTTTATAATCCCCAAATCACCCCCTCTTGGTGATTAAGCTCCACTTTCATTTGGTATCAGAGCTCAGTCTTCTCTAAAGAGCTTAACATCTCGAGAAGGATCACCATGGAAGGTATTCTACCTGATGGAGCTTCGATCAATAGACCACCTGGCTTCAGTGGAGAGCACTACTCCTTCTGGAAAGCCAAATTCAAGGTCTTTGTCATGGCTAGTGAATATGGTCTGTGGAGGGTGTTCGAAGTTGGAAACTATTCTCCAACTGTTCTTGAAAATGGACTCTGAGTTCCAAAGTCTGAAGAAAACTATGATGAGAATGATAGGAGAAATGTCACTCTCAACAGCAAAGCTATCCTCATGCTGCAAAGTGTTCTGAGTCAACAAGAGTACTTTCGCATTTGCACATTGCCATCTGCTAAAGCCATGTAGGATGCTCTAGAAATAGCTCATGAAGGAACAACCGAAGCCAAGGAGAATAGGGTCAATACTCTCATGACTGAGTATGATCTTCTTCGCATGAAGTCTAGGGAATCCATCATCGATTTCCAGTTAAGATTTACTCATCTGATCAACCATCTTGCTGCTTTGGGAAAAACCTATGAACAACCTGTTCAAGTGAGGAAAATCCTTAATATCCTCAGCAAAGAATGGGAAGCTAAAGTCACATCCATTGAAGAAGCCCGTGTGGAATCAATGAGCTCTGTAGCAGCCCTGTTTGGTAGTCTATATGAATATGAAGGAAAGATCAAGTTCAAAAAAGGACTTGATGAGATTAGTGGCAAGAGCAAAGGAGTTGCTCTCAAGATTGTTAAAAAGGCTTAAGAGTCAGATGATGATGAAGATGAAGAGCTAGGCATGATGGTCCGGAGATTCAAGAAATTCTACAAGAAGGACCAAGGATACAAGAAATTTCACAAGGGTAGCTCCAGCACCGAGGCAAAGAAGCCAATCATCTACTACGAATGTGAAAATCCTGGCCACATCAAGTCAGAATGCCCCCAGCTGAAGAACAAGGACAAAGAAAAGAAAAAGTTCAACAAATACAAAAAGAAAGCCTATGTCTCAGCCATATGGGGAGATATCTCATCTGATGAAGATGAAGCTGATGGGGAAGAAAAAGCTAATATATGTTTAGTTGCTGAAGAAGAAGAGCAATATGACAACAATGATGAATTTTTTTTTGAGTACATTGTTGTGCAAACTGAATTTGAAAAGCTTGCTGAAAAATACATATCTTTGAAAAAGAAGAATGTGACTCTTGAATTACAAGTTAAAAATCTTTCTTGTGAAGATATGGTTTGTGAAAATTGTTCTGATTTAGAGAAAAATAATTTACATCTTACAAAGGCACTTGAGAAATTCACTAGAGGTAGTGACTTGCTCAATGTCATTTTGAAACAGCAAAGATTTACAAATGACAGATCAGGAATTGGTTACAAACCTGATTTTGATAAAAGGAAAGGCAAAAAGAAATTTGGAGAAAAATCTTATATGAACTATTTTAGAAAATCTGTTCATTCTTCAAATCCTTTTGCTTATTGCAAGTATTGCAATTGTAAAGGTCATACTACTTCTTCATGTTTTCATAAAAAGAAAAGAAAGAGTAAACCAATTGGAAATTATCAATGGGTGCCTAAGTTACAAGGTTCCTAAGACACAAACTAACCCCAAAGGACCCAAGAAAAGATGGGTACCTAAGACCTGATTGATTATGTTTTGCAGGTCTGTCTAAAAGCATCAAAATCCAACAAATGGTACATTGATAGTGGATGTTGTAGACACATGACGGGAGATCATTCCAAATTTGCTTCAATCAAGCCCAAGGATGGTGACAAAGTGACATTTGGTGGAAATCAATCTGGAAAGATTGCTGGGATTGGTGAAATTGGAAACAATGAAAGACCATAAATCAAAGATGTCTACCTTGTGGAAGGACTTTGTCACAATCTCCTCAGTGTAAGCCAAAGCATTGATAAAGGTAACTTAGTTATCTTTGCAATTATTGCAATCGTAAAGGTCATACTACTTCTTCCTATTTTCATAAAAAGAAAGAAAGAGTAAACCAATTGGAAATTATCAATTGGTGCCTAAGTTACAAGGTTCCTAAGACACAAACTAACCCCAAAGGACCCAAGAAAAGATGGGTACCTAAGACCTGATTGATTATGTTTTGCAGGTCTGTCTAAGAGCATCAAGATCCAACAAATGGTACATTGATAGTGGATGTTGTAGACTCATGACGGGAGATCATTCCAAATTTTCTTCAATCAAGCCCAAGGATGGTGGCAAAGTGACATTTGGTGGAAATCAATCTGGAAAGATTGCTGGGATTGGTGAAATTGGAAAGAATGAAGGACCACAAATCAAAGATGTCTACCTTGTAGAAGGACTTTGTCACAATCTCCTCAGTGTAAGCCAAAGCACTGATAAAGGTAACTTAGTTATCTTTGATTTTGAGGAGTGCTTGATTGTAAGTAAGGATATTCTCTCTTTAGAAAATGTAAAATCAAAAGCTTTATTTAGAGCCCCTAAGGAAGGTAACTGTTATACACTTAATCTTTCTAGGAATGGTTCTACTTTTGAAAAATGTTTTGTTAGTAATTTGGATGATAGTTGGCTATGGCACAAGCAATTAGCTCATGCCAATATGTTTCAACTTGACAGATTACTCAAAAATGATTTGGTAATTGGTGTTCCAAAACTTCGTTTCAAAAATGATATGATTTGTGATGCTTGTCAAAAAGGAAAACAAACCAAATCATCTTTCAAATCTAAAAATGAGATTTCAACTACTTCATATGGATCTAGTTGGACCGGCTAGAGTAAGAAGCCTTGGTGGAAATCTTTATACTTTGGCCATAGTTGATGATTTTTCTAGATTTTCTTGGACTGTATTTTTATCATCTAAGGATGAAACATTTGATCAGTTTGTTGTTTTTGCCAAGAAGGTCCAAAACGAGAAAGGTTTTGTTATTTTAGGAATTCGGACGGATCATGGTGGAGAATTCGAAAATCATGCCTTTGCAGAGTTTTGTGACAATATGGGAATTGATCACAACTTCTCAGCCCCGAGGACTCCCCAACAAAATGGTGTTGTAGAGAGAAAGAATCGAGTCCTCACCGAGATGGCAAAAGCAATGCTAAATGAGAATCACACTTCTCAAGTGTTTTGAGCTGATGCAATGAGTACGGCATGCTACATCTCAAATCGGGCATACCTTCGGAAGAAGTTGAACAAGACTCCTTACGAGCTGTATAAGGAAAGAAAACCAAATCTGGCTCATCTGCATGTGTTTGGATGTAAGTGCTTCATCCATAACAATGGTAAGGATAACTTGGAAAAATTTGATCCCAAAGCAGATGAAGGTATATTTTTGGGTTACTCTAATAGAAGCAAAGCTTATAGAGTCTTTAATATTCGTACTCGTATTGTTGAAGAATCTATGCATGTTGCATTCTGTGAATCCAAATCTAACAAATTCAGGGATGATGATAAGGAAAATGTTTTCAAAAATCAATTCTTTTCGAAAACTACTCCTACCTTTATTGAAAATCCTGAAAATGTTTTTGAAGTTGATCCTCAAAATAATTTAGAAAACCCCGATCAATCTCAGCCTAGAGCTTGGAAGTTCATAAGGAATCATCCTTTGGACCAAGTAATAGGTGATGTAAATCAAGGTGTAAGGACCAGAAAAAGTACTTTGAGTGAAGTAACATTTTCTGCCTTTATATCAAAGATTGAACCCTCTAAGATTGATGAAGCCCTTTCAGACAATGATTGGGTGATAGCAATGCAAGAGGAGTTACACCAATTTGATAGAAATCAAGTTTGGTATTTGATACCTAGGCCTAAGGACCATCCGGTCATTGGCACCAAATGGGTATTCAAGAACAAATGAGATGAATCAGCAATCATTGTTCGTAACAAGGCAAAGTTGGTTGCTAAAGGCTATAATCAAGAAGAATGAATTGATTATGAAGAAACTTATGCTCCAGTGGCAAGATTGGAAGCCATAAGAGTTCTTCTAGCCTTTGCTTGTGTCAAAGGATTTAAGCTCTATCAAATGGATGTGAAAAGTGCTTTTCTAAATGGTTTTATTCAGGAGGAATTTTATGTAGAACAACCTCATGGTTTTCAAAATGATCATCATCCAGATCATGTTTATCGCCTAAAGAAAGCCCTTTATGGTCTTAAGCAAGCTCCTAGAGCTTGGTATGAGCGATTAAGCAAATTCCTTCTTGATCAATGATTTGTTAGAGGAAAAGCATATCCAACTCTCTTCATAAAGAGTAATAAGCTAAATGAAATTTTATTGTTCAAATTTATGTTGATGATATTATTTTTGGTGCCTCTAATAATGCTTTGTGTGAAGAGTTTGCTAAGAATATGCAGGGTAAGTTTGAGATGTCCATGATGGGAGAACTCAATTATTTCCTTGGTCTGCAAATCAAGCAAAAGAAGAATGAGATCTTCATATCTCAAACCAAATATCTCAATGATCTGCTGAAGAAGTTTGGAATGAACCAATGCAATAGAGCTGATACTCCAATTAGCTCAACCACATCTTTGGATGCTGGTGAATACTGGTTCAATCTAAATTCTCGACCTACGTCCAGTCCCCAAACTCTCCGGGATTTCACTAAGTCAAATGATTACACACTCTGTAACTCTTGAAGTAATTCTCTCACTAGAACTTACTCCCCCTTACAAGTTGTAATCAAATATCTCAATCTCAAAGTCCCAATACTTTGAGATTCTTACAATAAATGATAATCAATGATGAACTCTCTTTTAGAGCAGATACATAAACACTGAAGATTGATATATCCGAAGATATTTTCGGTAAGAGTATGAATAGTAAATGCTTTGAGTTGCTAATTAAATGCATAGTAATTCGATGGTTGTAGATTTGAATGCTTATGGCATTTATAGTTGGTGGCATTTAATGACCGTTGTAAAAGCTTCAAGTTTATCCGTTGAGACTCTTCGAATTAGCCGTTGTGAGTGATGAATACTTATGTTGAAGAATGTTTAATCGGACAATTGTTATTCTCTGAAGATTGAATGTTGACATTCCTTATTCAAATTGTCTGTTGAAACTTGGAGAGAATGTATGAAGGAAATAGTCGTAAAGCTTTATCGTTGCCCAGAAGGTCATCTTGCCGGAATGGTGTATATCTCTGCTTTGCATTAAATGCTTCTGACACATTTGTTGCTTTATTGCAATTTAGTGGTAATCCACATAATACTCTTCTGAAACTCATTAACAAACTTGTTAAACGCAATTAGAAATAGTAATGAGAGAAGATACATAGTATGTAAACCATAACAAGAGATTTGATTGGGTTTGGAATAATGGTTTTCAAACTGATACAATTTGGCTCGAGTCAGGATCTTTGGCTAGAGTCAAATTCCTTTGATGGAACATGCTAGGCTCGAGTCACAAGGTTCAGGCTCAAGTCTAGGTTGAAACTCGAGGTACATTATGTAGGCTCGAGTTAAATTTCTTTGATGGAAGCACTCTAGGCTCGAGTCACAATTCTCTGGCTCCAGTTTCGGTCAAAACTCCAGTTACACAGAGTAGGCTAGAGGTCAGAAGTTCATTTGAAAGTAACGGTCAAAAACTTGGCTAGAGCCAATGCTCTTAGGCTCGAGTTGAATAAAATAGTATTTTATATATTAAGGGTTTGGCTCGAGTCAGCTATAGTTGGCTAGAGCCAACAATCGCATTTTGTCAAATTAGATAGGAGATTGGCTCGAGTCAGATTACTTTGGCTGGAGCCAATCTGACAGATATCATGCAAACGTGAATTTCACAAACTAAAAACAATAAAACACATTGTTTTCAATCATAAGTATTACAAGAGGCTAGTTATCATCAAAACAAACATTTGGAGCTAACATGATTGGTTCATTACTCTATCTTACTGCAAGTCGCCCAGACATCCAATTCAGTGTGGCGATGTGTGCAAGGTTTCAATCTGCTCCCAAGGAGTCTCATGCTGAGAATGTGAAGAGGATCTTCAGATACCTTGCTGACACAAAGACCCTTGGCTTGTGGTTTCCCAAAGGTCAACCTGAGCATTTGGTGGCTTATTCAGATTCAGATCATGCTGGTTACAAGATGGATAGAAAGAGTACAAGTGGCCAATGTTAATTTCTTGGTGGCTCACTTGTCTCATGGTTCAGCAAGAAGCAGACAACTGTCTCTGTGTCATCAACTGAAGTTGAGTACATTGCTGCATCTAGTTGTTGTGCTCAAGTCCTATGGCTCAAGCAACAACTATCTGACTTGGGAATCAACTTGAAAGAGATTCCAATATTGTGTGACAACACAAGCACAATAAGCTTGGAAAAGAATCCAGTTCAACATACTAGGAGCAAGCATATTGATGTAAGACATCACTTCATAAGGGATCATGTTCAGAAGAAGGATGTCAAAGTCATGTTCATTCCAACTCATCTTCAACTTGCTGACATCTTCACCAAACCATTGGCTAAGGAGCAATTCAATTTCATTAGAAGAGAATTGGAATGGTAGATCCCAATGAGCTGTAAGCATCTCTTATCTCAAATGTTAGTTATGGATTTGATGATTATTAGATACTAACTTAAGCATCGGAGTGTTTAGTAATGTTTTATGCAGGAGCTTTAAATATCTGAATTTTGCTGTCAAATGAAGCAAACTCGAGTTTTGGAAGCAAAACTTGAGTTTGTTGGGGTCAGAGAGCAAGCTATGAGTTTGGGAAAAATGAAAACTCGAGTCATTTAGTATGAAACTCGAGTTTCGATCAGACAGAGAGCAACACACCTATTGAAACAAAATGGATACTCGAGTTTGTAAACTTGAAACTCGAGTTTTGGTCGCGGAAGTTCAAGGGTTCACAATACATCCTTGAAGTCCAGGCAATGTTTCACGCTTTATTTAAAAAGTGACTATTCATTGTTCATCTACACTCTCCTCAAAACTCAAGTTTTTCCCTAGCAACCTTCTCTTCTCTCTGCCTTTCGCCACTCTCAACTAATTTCTTCAACCGAGAAACCCTAATGGCCTCTAAATCATCTGCCCCAATGTCTCACAACAATGAATCCGACAATGAAGCTTCCAAATCTTGGTCTCCTCCTCCTCCTCCTCAGCGACCTAGGAGGATGAAATCAACTCCAAGGCGTTATCACTATGGAGTTGATCGTTCTATTAGAGGGGTTAGCGACAATATCCCTGAAGCTTCTACAAAATCGAAAGGGGTTTCATTCAAAGAACCCTCTGTATCTCCATCATCGAAGAGACCTGAACCAGAGGAAGGAAAAAGGAAGAAGAAGGCTGGCGAATCCTCTAGGTCTTCCAAATCAAAGAGGTCAAAAGCTTTGACTGGGTCTCCAGACACCGAAAAGGGACAAGCTTCGTCTGCTACACAACCTGATGAAGAGCCCTCTGTAGAACCAGATGCTATCACAGAGATTTACAATCACAATTCTCCTCCCTCAGGGTTTGCTTTTAATGCTACTGTTCTTTCTAATGATTTAGCTGCCAAATTCAAGGAATCCTTTCTTAATAAGGAATTTTGTCTTTCTGTCTCTGTTGATTTAGCTAAATTAAAAGATGAATGTAGCTTAGATTTGTTTCCTTGGCTAAAAGACTATGAGTCATTCATTTCCATATCTGCTTCATACACTCCCAATATTGTCAAGATCTTTTATTTCAATATGGCCTATGACAATATTCTAGATTCTGAGGGTGAGCTAGTTGAGGAAAGAGTCACTACCACTGTTAAAGGTGTAACATTCACCTTCTCTGCTTCTACCATCAACATTATCCTAAAAATTGTCAATCCACCACCTCCTCCTTCAATTCAATTTAGCAATAGGGAGATTTTGCCAAATACTCAGACCAAATGAACCTGTCCCAGAAGCTGAGTTACATCATCTATCGTTTTCTCCTATGTCTATGCCCCCAATTAATAGAGTACTGTGGTACATTTACTCTAGAAATTTTATTCAAAAGGGTGGCAATTACACTCATTTTGCAAAGAAGGATTACCCTCTTTTTGCCTCTCTTGTCCACAAAGTCCCTTTAAATCTTGGTCATTGGATCTTCCAAGAAATGGTAAGATTCAAATTTGCCTCTTGTAGGCCTTCTCATATTTCCTTTCCATCTCTTATCTCTGTGATCCTGTTTTATCACAAGATCTGGTATCTTGGCCCTCCCGATTCCATCAGAACTCCTCCGGTGTTTGGAAAATCTCAATTGAACTACATGAAGCTTACCTTTGAGGGTGAGGGTTTTGTTCCATCAAGGGATCCCTCTAGATCACGAGCCTCCCATGCTAGAGCCTCTCAGGCACAAGCTCAAGCCCAAGAAGCTTAGTCAGTAGCTATTGATCTTGACTCAAGAATTAAAGCCATTGTGGATGCTGTCATTGCTGCTATGTCTATCCAAATTGAATTTGAAGTGGGCAAGTTAGTGGCTGAGGTCACTAGAGGAAATCATGAATCTTGGTTGGCTCTCAATAAAAACACCAATTTTGACAATTACAAAATCTTTAGAAGAACTACATCATAAAAGCTAACTAATAGAGTTGAAGAATCAATAGCCTTACAATAAGGCCTCTCTTTTAAAGTAAACCTCCTAATTAATTTGTGACTCATGGCAGTTCCACAATTAAAGAAGTACGGACATCATAATTTGGCAGCATCAATAAAATCTATTATATGCTTTCTAAATTTAGATTAGTATTGTTATGGACATGTACAAGGTCCAATAGCAGTGAGGCCCAACAGTAGAGATAAGTCATACCCAATCCAATCTAATATTAAGGAGGATCCTAACCCACACATAATCCAGGAATATCTCTAGATATGATATAGTAGTTAGGATGCTTGGGCTGGAGATCACGCGAGGCCCAAAATATCTTACCTAAGGTACACTCTATAAATACTGAGGTCAAGCCCTAAGATACACAAATTCTAATCTCTGAACTATTTAGATACAGTCCCATTGTGCACACACCCCACCCCCTTGGCGAAAAGCTTGGTTGTGTACAGTGATCCAGAGTCCGTTGATCCAATATCAAAGCACCAGCCCTTCTGGCTGGACATTTGTGTTTTACACCAGAACAGGTATATATCTCCTTGTCACATCAAAAAGAAATAATGCCCTTTTTTTCCCACTCACAAACTAGAGGTCGCTCAATTAAGATTCACAAAGAGTGTCTTTGACGTCGGTAATTAAGATCATGATATAGATTCTCTCTTGAAATCTTAGCGTTCCTTTGTTATGATTTCTTCATGGGAATTTTAAAACAATCGATAATATAATATATATCGTGACGTTTTTTTTTCGCAGAATGAGATGCTTTTTAATTTGATTGATAGATTTTTTTTATTTTTTCGCAGAATGAGATGCCTTTTGATTGGTAGATGTATCTCATAATGTAACTCGATTATTAATTATTTCCTGATAGAAAAATATAATTAATTTAGCATTTCTCACATGAAAAAAGAAATGGTCGATGCTCAAGAAGAGATGAAGTCACAGCTTGACACTTTATCGACCCACATGGATGAAACGGTTGAAGATCTCACTGGTCATATCCTGGATCATGATGTTAAGCTTTTCACACTCATGGGTTGTAATGCCATTCTCAGTAATAAGCTAGACAAAATATTGAAGCATCTTCCTTCTGGTTCTTCTTCTTATGGATTTGGTGTTTCTACTGGTCCCAATATTTTTGCCTCTGATCCAGTTACTGATATTAAACCTGACCCTGAACCATTTTCTTCACCCTCATTCACTTTTACCATTCCTCAGGGTCCTTCCTCCTCACCTGAGGCTTCCACCCCCATAATCTCTTCCTCTCCTCTTCCCACCTCCACTCTTACCACAGAACCCATCCCTGCCTCATCTCCATTTACCCCTGCCGCTGAAGTTCTTCATCCTTCTTCCACTCCCACAACTGAGATCTTACCCCACTCACTTGCCTCCACAGTCCAATTGGACTCCCCTCCTCCTACTCCACTCATAGACCCTTTCCATGAATCCTCCATCTCAGCTCCATCTCCTTTTGAAGATGACAAAGGGGGAGAGAAAAGCGATGTGTAAAGTTTGAGTTAGGAAGAGTTGTGTAGAGTATGTTAATGTTTGTAAGTTCTTGACTGTAGTAGTTTAATTTCAACTGTAATTATGCATTTTGATTCTGAATGTTAAATCTAATGCAATGCTTTTTATTAGTCTTACTTGCTTCTGCTACTCTGATATTTGTTTCTGTCACATTATGCACCTCATTTTAATCTTGAAAGTATCTTTTCAAAATGACCAAGCATATCAGTGCAATTTATATCAGATGACCTTAATTTCTCAGAACTTTATCAATTTCAAAATACAAATTCTGTCAAACTCTTGAAATGTTGGTTTACAAGTGTTGTCATCATCAAAAAGGGAGAGAATGTTAGTTCCCTATGGGTTTTGATGATAACTGACAATTGTAAACACAAGTTGAAGTTTGTCTTTGGTAAGTTGAAAAACTTACTGTCAAAGGCAAAACTTAAGTTTTGATTAGAAAACTCGAGTTTTGGCTTGACAGAGAGTAACTCAATTTTAACAAGTTAAGAAAACTCCAGTTTGCATAGGCAAACTCGAGTTTGTAACATACAGAGAGCACTCCAAGTTTTTCACATCAAGACAAACTCGAGTTTAGTTTTACAAACTCGAGTTTGTACCTCACAGAGACTCTTCAATATTTTCTAAAGAAAACAAAACTCCAATTTGCAATTAGTAAACTCGAGTTTTGATCTTACAGAGAACCATCAATATTTTTGAACTAAGCTAAACTCCAGTTTCCATTTGGAAACTCGAGTTTTACCAAGACAAAGAGTTCTCTGAGTTTTCAAACTTAGTTGGAAACTCAAGTTTGCAACACACAGAGAGTTATGCTCCTTTCTGAGTTTATGAAAACTTCAGTTTCTGTTTTAAAATTCCAATTTTCATCTGACAGAATATTTATCAAAGTTTTCTCTTATGAAGAAACTCGAGTTTGCTTTTGGAAACTCGAGTTTTCACGAGACAGAGAGCTTTCACGTTTTACTCACTTTGAGAAAACTCCAGCTTGTTTTTGAAAACTCCAGTTTTCACCTGGCTTGAATTTTCAAAGGTTTTCATACTTAACAGAAAACTCGAGTTTTGTTTAGTAAACTCGAGTTTGCGCCAAGCAGAGAGCTTTGCTCATTTCAGTGATTTGAAAACTCCAGTTTACTTTTAAAAACTCCAGTTTTGAGTCTTTGGACTTAAACATGTTTTCACTATAAAAGTCCAAAACTCGAGTTTTGCTTCATTGCTCAAAGTATGCTTTTAAACTCAAAATACGACTTTCTTCTCTGGAAGAAGAAAACTCGAGTTTACATTTGGAAACTCGAGTTTCCCCTTTGAGCATAGTGACAAACTCCAGTTTGGATAAACAAACTCGAGTTTGTGTCGCTAATTTTGAAAATCAAGTTGCTCGAATTTGTGAAATCTTACTGTTTGAACTTAATACTTCATATCATCACTCATTATTATTCCTAGCTATGTTTAATCAGTTTGTTAATGAGTTTCAGATGGTTTAGAGAATATTAAATGAAGATTTAGACAAAAGCAAAAAGTGATGTCAGTTCATTAAATGCAAAATCCAGAAAACTTGCATTCTTTTGGACAATTATTCTACACACGTTGCAAAGGGATTAATGTTTCCTTTCTACATCTAGTAGTTGCTCCTCCAACATATTAAAAGTCAAGAAGTCAACCATAAACTTCTGTGCAGCTGGATTAACCAAAGAGTAGAGAGAGAAGAAGACCAAACCTTCACCTAATCCATTCTTAATATTGGCAACGGTCACATTGAAGATTACAACGGTCATTTAATGCTCTCTTTGTATAAATAGAGTTGCATTCAATTCTTCTCAACAACCAATCTGCAGAAAATGAAATTCATTCAAGTTTCCAACTACTCTTTGAGTTTTATTGTGTAAAGTATCTTTTGATACATTTGTACTTCAGTGTTTATCATTATCCACTCTTAGAGAGAGTTTCATTTATTGAAATCATTTATTGTAAGAATCTCAAGTCAATGGGACTTGGAGATTTGGATATTGATTGCAACTTGTAAGGGGGAGTAAGTTCTAGTGAGAGAATTACTCTGGAGTTATAGAGTGTGTAATCAATTGAGATAGTGAAAAATCCCAGAGAGCCTGGGGACTGAACGTAGGTCAAGAGGTTGGATTGAACCAGTATAAATTCCTTGTGTCTTGCTTCTCTTCTCTATCCTCTGTCTAGCTCTGTTTTTAGTGCTTGAAAAGAGAGCAATTAGCAAAGAATTTTATAATCCCCAATTCACCCCCTCTTAGTGATTAAACTCCATTTTCAACCGAAACATGCAAATAATCTCAAACAATGTGATTTGTGTCATATATGCGTATTACATCCATTAAACAAATGAGAATTAGGGCTAGAGACCATCATAGAGTAATGTTCATCTTCTGCTATATACTTGAGTTATTCAAGGTCTCCAGGGTTTGTTTGCTTTGTTTAGTTTGTTTTTACTTATTTCATTGTGATACTTTATGGTTAATGTGTTTTATTTTTCAACTCGTGTGATTTTATTACCAAGTTTCAAATTGCTAGAAGTTTTTTCAATTGTCTTTTCAATATTCTTTGGAATACCTGTATCTTTGGAATCGGTTTCCTTGCCAAGTGAAAAGTTAGTAGGGAGAACTCGCTAGATCTGGGTCATTTAGATTTGATTTTGAATTGTTTAGATCTGAATGTTGTTCAAAATGGGAATTTTTTAAATTAAAAAACATTTTATAAGAGAATGGTAGTTTAATAAAAGGATTAAATACCATTTTTGTTATGGAAGTTTGGCCTAAGGAGCACTGGTCACCCAAAAGTTTTTTTGGTCTCATTTTTTCCTCAAACGTTAATAAAACGGAGCAACTATGCTCTTGAAGTTATTTTTAGGAGCAAACTTGCCCCATAAATTTTTTTTTAGGAGCAATTTTGCTCCTGAAAGTTTACAAAAAAAAAAAGCAAAAATTCAACGGTCAAGATTAACATATTGGTAAGATTGCTATGTTTTTAAATTTTCGGGGCAAAAATGAGATCAAAAAAACTTACAAGTGATCAGTTTTCCTTAGGCTAAACTTTCATGACGAAAATGATGTTTAACCCTTTAATAAAATTTGTTTCTAAATATTTTAAGCTTTATATTCAAACTTTTGATACTTTCAAGAAATGGGTCATCTTTGGAGTCATGGTTAGAGCGTGGTGGCAGATGAAGCCATATATAGATGACGAAGAACGGAAAAATTGGTAATGAAGAAGGAAAGAGTGGAGGAGGAGGTTAGTGTCACAATTGATTCTTTTGATTTTAAATTTTGTCTCTAGATTTTAGATTTATTGAACTCTGGTTTATGGGAGGAGGGTGATGAGATGGAAGTCATTAGGATAGGAGAGGATGAGAAGTTGATGGATTTGGCTTACATCCTTTACTCTTAATATCCGCTGCCATCCGGTGCTTTTAAACGGTGTCGTTTTTGGCATTAAACACACACACATGGTCCTTTAAAAAAAAATTTCAGGCCACTGCCAGATAGTAAAACGATAATTTAGGATACTGAATGATACTAAAAAAAATTCTTCACGATCTTAAAAATTATTTCAGGATCTTGAAAAATATTTCAGATATCGACCGGTACTAAAAAGATACTAATTGGTACTGAAAAAATAATCCATGATCTTAAAAAAATTATTTTAGGATCTTAAAAAAAATATTATAAACTATATTTTAGTAGCATTCAGTACCAGAAATATTTTTTTAAGATCCTAAAATAATTTTTTTAAGATCATAAATTATTTTTTCAGTACCAGTCAGTATCGTTTTAGTACCAGTCGGTATCCTGAAATATTTTTTCAAGATCATAAAATAATTTTGTAAAATCATGAGAATTTTTTTAGTACCATTCGGTATCCTGAATTATTATTTTACTACCTACCAGTGTCCTGAATTTTTTTTTAAAGGACCAAGTGTGTGTTAAATGCCAAAAACGGCACCATTTAAAAGCACCGGATGGCAGCGGATATTGAGAGTAAAGGATGTAAGCCAAATCTGAAGTTGATGGGGGGAAGAATAGGTATGGAAATAGGTCGGGTCAGATTAAGTTTAGGCTAAACAGGCCTGGGTCTGTAATGGGGGTAGAAAGCCTGAGCCTGAATTCAGTCTTCTTTTTTAGGCTCAGGTCTGAGCCTTCATAAGGTTTGGTCGGGCCTGAAGCCTTTTTAAAAGCCTACTTACAATGTAGGCCTTTAAAACAACATCATATTTCAGGATTTAGGGGTTATAAATAGGCTTTGTACACTTTGAGCTTATTAAAACCTATATAAATATAACTTAAAATTAAAATATAAGAATAAAAACAATAAATATTATATTATTTATATGATATAAATATAATTATATTTATTTAATGTATAAACAAGTCAGGCCTAAGAGCTTACAGCCCAGCTTTAACAAAATAGACCTAGCCTATTTACATATTCAGACTTTTAAATAGGTCTGACTTGACCTTTTTAACAAACAGGTTAGACCAAACTAGGCTATAAGGGGCCTAATAGAGGTTTGACCTTATTCCCACCCCTAGCAAAGAAGAACCAGAGGAGGAAGAGGTAGGTTATATGTGATGTGAGAGGGAAGGAAGAAGGGAAAACCAAGGTTTAAACTAAGATAAATATTATCAGAAAAGCCTAATAATTTGTTAATGATAATTGACTCACTTATTAATGATTGTTGTTTTACTTGTTATTAACAACCTCATATGACTTTTGTAATATTATTTATCTTGGTTGTGACCTAAACATGATTTTCCTCTCGAAGAGCAGCACTTGGAGTTCATCTCTCTGCTTATGATGACAAGCAGGTTAACTTGTTCCTACCAAAGCTGCAGGACCAGAGAAGATAATCCCTAAAATGGAAGTTAATTCTCTTGGGATTGTTGCAATCCAGAGCTGACGGAGTTGGATGATGAGGTGGCATTATATCTTATATGACAGAACTACCTCATCAATTGAATCAATTAACCGTCCAAACTAACTTTGTTAACGGTTAATTAGGATAAAATTGCTATATTTTTATACTTCAAAAGTAATATTGCTCTTAAAAAAAAAATCCGGATGCCCCCTTCTAGATGAAACAAATTTACACCTCAACCAATATAATTAATTTAGTGGGTGAAATATGATAAAAGATATGCTATTATCAATTTCCAGCCTTCTTGACTTTCCATGGATCTCGCTCCTTTTTTGTTTTTTGTTTTTTTTAATTCTGGTGGCTATACCGAAGTGTCCCGGACTATCAGCTCAAACAAAATTAATCAAAAAGCAAAGGGGATAACTATTAACGGATAATTCAATAAGTCTCGATTCTGTTTTTTAAGTCAAATAATAAGTCTCGATTCGATTCCATGGATCTCGCTCTTTTGAATCATTCCAATATTTTTTACACATTCAATTACTAAAACTAACGTTGCCATATTTTTACTGGGGAAAATTCTATATAAAGCCATTTAAAATAGAAAATTTCTAAATTAGGTTGATAAATTCAATAAATTCGAGTCATTAACCTAATTTAATATTTTAAAATATAGGTAAAATGACTTCAATGTCATCTCCTCCCATCTCTCCCTTATTAAAGAGTTTCATTCACTTTATAACTTATATGTAATATAAAAGGGTACGTGAAATCCCATAGTCTATCCATATTTATTAATTCTAGTATTATTTATAGTATAAAAAAGATTGATTTTTGGATTTCATAAGCGAAAAAATATAATTAATACTCTCACCTTTGCGGCTTATAATAAGGATAATTCATTCTTTATGAAAAGGTGCTTATAATAAGGATAATTCATTCTTTATCAGAAGGTGCGGGGAAGAAGATACTCTCCCCTTCCATATTTTGTCCATCCCTCCTCATCCTTCATCCTGACCGTCAAAATCTTGATCCAAGGGACCAGATTTATTTTTGACAAAACCACGTGCGGTAAAAAAGACCGCGTGCGGTTTTTTCAAAAACAAATCTGATCCCTTGGATCAAGATTTTGACGGTCAAGATGGAGGATGAAGAGGGATGGGTAGAATATGGAAGGGGAGAAAAACTGGACCCGCTTCGTAGGAGCTAGAAGGGGTGTGTGTAAATATGAGGGAGAAAATGACTTAATTATAAACTTTAAAAATATAAAAGCCCAATTAAAAGTCAATATTTTTCTTATGGTCCCCGCTTTCTGAAAATCAAAAGGATATATATTTCACAAAGTGTGATTTATGGTTAATGTGTTTTATTTTTCAACTCGTGTGATTTTATTATCAAGTTTCAAATTGCTAGAAGTTTTTTTTTTTTTTTGAGTGAAAAGGAATTCCATTGAAAAATCAGAAAGATACAAAGGAATGGGAAACCAAGCCCAAAGAGAAAAAAAAACAAAGAAACAACAGAGAAGCTTACGAAACAGACAAAAAATGAATCTGGAAGCTTACAATAGGAGATTAAACTTCGAAAAGCAAGCCTGAGTGTGCATTACAAGGGATTTGACCATAACTAAAGTCTCCTCAAGAGAAAAAGAAGCACCAGTGAAGATCCTTTTGTTGTGAATTCCCCAAAGCTTCCAGCAAGTAATACATATACCAATCTTCCAGGAAGTGTCTAAAGATGGGAGACAGATTATGTGAGTTAGCCACTTACCGTGTCCATTACGAAGAAATCCGCACTCATATCTAGAGGAAGGACTTTCCTCCAGACCGAGGAGGCTATGCTGCATTCTTTGAAAATGTGGTTAATCCCTTCATCACCGGTCGACATAGGGAGCATCGCGGATCATCGGTCATACCACATCTAAGGCGTTCCATATTAGTCGGCAGTTTCCCTTTTAGAAGAAGCCGGATAAAGGTTTTGATTCTCGGGCCATTGGGAGCTTCACACATGGGACCAAACATTGTTATATTCGTTCCGGTTTGGAGATTCCAGCGCTTTATACGCCGACTTGGTAGTAAAACATCCATTCTTGGATAAACTCCAATAACAAAACGAAGCTGAGGCAATATAGAAGGATGAGAAACAGAGATTTCTGTAATAAATCGATTGGCAAAAGATCTTGAAAAGCGGCCAATGCCAAGAGCCGTCGCAGACACGAAGTCCGGGATAGTCTTGGCGAGATCCTGATCGAGAGAGGAGAAGGAGAGGTTTTGAGAGGACCCAAATCCCTACCCAAAAGTCATCCCGAACTTGACTTGGCTACCATCCCCAGGGACCATTTAATATAAAGCGAAGCCTCGGTCCATTGTTTTATAAGGTTCCTCCGAAGTAAGACATCCGAGAGCGACAAGGAACTTCTTTGAGATTGTTGACGGTATATTTCTGCTTCAGAACTCTAACCCAAAGGGAATCGGGTTGAGAATGAATCTTGAAAATCAACTTCATCATGAAAGCTTTATTTTGGGATTGAAGGTTCAAAAGACCACACCCTCCATGGTGGGATGGCTGGCATAAATCCTGCCACTTAATGAGACTAACGCCCCGGTGGTCACTAGTATATCCCCAAATAAACTTTCGAATCAATTTTTCAATCTTGGCACAACACGAGGAAGGGAGGGTAGTACTCTGCATTGTATAAAGAGGCAAGGAGGCCAGAACAGATTTGGCGAGGGTAATACGACCAGCTAAGGAAAGGGACTGACTTTTCCAACCTGAGAGCTTTGATTGCAATCTGGAAAAGATGAACTCATAGGTGGACTTAGAGACCCTACTGTTCAGGAGAGGGACACCGAGATATTTCCCCAGGGAATCAGTTTTCTGGTAGCCAAGAAGATCACAAAGACTCCTGCTCAACTGGGGATTGATATTCCTGGAGAACTGGACTTTAGTTTTTCCCCTGCTCACAGAATGGCCTGAGGAAAAGCAAAACTCGTGGAGAATTTATTTTATCAAAACAACCTGATGCGTAGAAGCCTGGCCGAAAAGGATTAAGTCATCAGCGAAGAACAGGAGGGAAAGAGCAACACCATTGTGACCCATTTTAATTGTCTGCCAATCACCCGAGCGAACTTTGGCTTCAATTAGTTGAGAGAGACGCTCCATACAGAGAACAAATATATAGGGAGAGAGAGGATCTCCCTGCCTAACTCCTCGTTTAGGGGAGAAGGAGGGAGAGGCCTTCCCATTCCACAAGACTTGCATTGTAGGGGAAGTTACACAATCCATAATCAAGCGAACCAAGTTGCCTGGGATACCCGCGTCAATAAGAGTGTCTTCAATAAAGTCCCATCTCAATCTGTCAAATGCTTTCTCTAAGTCAATCTTAATTGCCATCCAACTAGATTTACCTTTTTTCCCTCTCATGGAGTGAATGACCTCCTGAGTAATAATGATATTGTCAACAATACTTCTCCCATGGACAAAGCTAGACTGATATTGACCAACCAAGGTAGGCATGATTGATCTCAGTCTATTGGCCACAGTCTTAGAGACAATATTGTAAAGCACCGAGCACAGACTAATGGGCCTAAATTCACTAATAAGGCAAGGATGACTAACTTTAGGAATTAAGGCTAAAAGGGTGCAATTCAAGGAAGGATCAAGAGGCTTACCTTCCCGAAGCGACGCACGAAAGAGAAAACACTGGAACCAACGGTGGCCCATTGAGCCTGATAAAACAGAGCATGAATGCCATCACTACCAGGGGATTTAAGAGGCTTCATTTCGAAGAGAGCTTGTTTAACTTCTTCGAAGGTCACCGGGATATTAAGCCTCATAAGAGCATGATCAGAGAGGCTAGGAAAGGCACCATTCAACGATAGAGGAATGAATGAGGGAACATCAAGAGAGTAAAGATCAGAGAAGTAATTACATGCAAGATGAGATAATTGATCCTCTTCGTTTATCCAAGAACCATCCGAGGATTTAAGCTGAGAGATGAAGTTCCTCTTTTTGCGAATAAGAGCTTTCATATGATAGTAATTAGTGTTGCGATCACCCAGACAGAGCCAATCGGAAGAAGATTTTTGAAGCCAAAGGAGCTCCTCTTGAAAGCACACCTCCTCCATCTCCTCTCTCAACGAAGTTTCCAGATCAGACAAGAAAGTGGATGACGCATCAGGAGAGTTCTCCAATTTGGTTTGAATTCCATTGAGACGACGGAAGAGGCGTCGTTTGCGGCGGCCAATATGGCCAAAGGTTTCAACGTTCCATTTCTGAATCTCAGATTTGAAAGAGTCAATGCAGGCCATAAGATCATCCCCCGACTGCCAGATACGATGAACAATGGAAGAGAAGTCAGAATGAGAGAGCCACGCAGCTAAGAACTTGAAGGGAGGATCCACAGGACCGGACAAATGGCAAAGGCCCAGCTTAATCATGATAGGCCTGTGATCAGACATAATTTTAGGGAGATGATCCACAGAGGAGTTTGGAAACAGCTGTAGCCAAAGAGTATTGCAGACAGCTCTATCCAGACGCATCAATAAGGATCCCCTCCGCCAGGTAAATCTCGGCCCACTAAATTCCAAGTCCACCAAACCATTTGAGTGGAGAAATTTATTGAAGAAAGAGCAACCACGGGCACGATGAACAGATCCTCCTCTTCTCTCATCTTGATGGAGTATGGCATTAAAATCGCCAGCCAGAAGCCAAGGAGATGAAATATTAGAAGCAAGGTGATCTAGATCATGCCAGAGAAATTTCCTGAACTGCAGCTGAGGGCTGCCATAGATAGCAGTGAAGAGAAATTTAAGATTGTTTCCCGGCCAAGAAACTTCCATATGAATGAATTGCACCTGATTGACAAGGACATTTATAGACACCTTCGAGGACCATAAGATCCAGATGCCACCAGAAAATCCAGAGGCTTCAACTCTGTGAGAATGAAGAAATCCCAGCTTCTTGATAACATTATCTGCATTAGTACCTGAAATACGAGGTTCAACAAGAACAAATATTTCAGCTTTATACATAGAAACAATTGACTTGAATAAAGAAGGAAACTTCTTGTTAGAAGCCCCTTGGCAATTCCAAGTAATAATTGACATATTAAAAATTAGGAGGTAAGAGAGGGCCAACTCCCTCTGCCTGAACTGCAACATCCGAAGCTCCAATATCACTTTGGATATCTCTAGCTAGCTGCTTCATAAAACGGATAGAAGGTCTAGCTGAGTCAGGGTTGGGCTTGGCACCTAAATTATGTATAGTGACTCCTGAATTGCTAGAAGTTTTTTCAATTGTCTTTTCAATATTCTTTGGAATACCTGTATCTTTGGAATCGGTTTCCTTGCCAAGTGAAAAGTTAGTAGGGAGAACTCGCTAGATCTGGGTCATTTAGATTTGATTTTGAATTGTTTAGATCTGAATGTTGTTCAAAATGGTAATTTTTTAAATTAAAAAACATTTTATAAGAGAATGGTAGTTTAATAAAAGGATTAAATACCATTTTTGTTATGGAAGTTTGACCTAAGGAGCACTGGTCATCCAAAAGTTTTTTTGGTCTCATTTTTTCCTCAAACGTTAATAAAACGGAGCAACTATGCTCTGGAAGTTATTTTTAGGAGCAAACTTGCCCCATAAGTTTTTTTTAAGGAGCAATTTTGCTCCTGAAAGTTACAAAGAAGAGAAAAAATTCAACGGTCAAGATTAACATATTGGTAAGATTGCTATGTTTTTAAATTTTCGGGGCAAAAATGAGACCAAAAAAACTTACACGTGATCAGTACTCCTTAGGTTAAACTTTCATGACGAAAATGATGTTTAACCCTTTAATAAAATTTGTTTCTAAAGATTTTAAGCTTTATATTCAAACTTTTGATACTTTCAAGAAATGGGTCATCTTTGGAGTCATGGTTAGAGCGTTGTAATATCCTAAAATCTGACTTAGGGTAATTTCTCTTGAAAATAGGTGAATATGATGTCTCAAACACCTTGTATTGAGTTTACCATGTTGTTAGGGTAATTTCCCTTGAAAAAGATAATTTGCAATTAGGTCCCTAAGACGTTTGAAGATTTGCAAATAGGTCCCTAAACACATTATGGGTTATAAATACCCTGTGAAAGCTATAAAAGAAGCAAGTAAAAATCTATTTGAAATAGGGAAGGATATTGTCCCTAATTTAGGTAATTTATTAAATTACAAACTTTGAGAAATTGTATAAAAATACTCAAAAAGTAAGGAAATGACCGAAATACCCCCGTAGATACTAAGATAATACAGAACACATGGAAACAAATGTGTCAGTGTAAAAGTTATGAGGTAATGAGGTGTTATAATTAAGAAAATTATCAACTATTGATAAGAAAGTAATTAAGAAATATTGGGCTAATTACTTAAGCGTAAGCAAAGGAAAATTCAATGTAAAGCTCAAAAATTAGTGGAGAATGGTTGAAAATTAGTAAAAGTATATTTACTAATTAATTGGAAATTTTGAGAAAAATAATTGAGTTTAGGTATTTTTAAGCCTAAATGCAAGAATGGACCAATGGGAAAATTCTATAAAAATTATGTAAAAATAATTATTTAATTAATTAAATAATTAATTAAATAATTAAATCAAAAATAAATATATAAAAAAAACGAAAAAATGGGCAGAAAATAAAAAAAAATGAAAAAGGAAATGAAAATTATTGTTGCAAGTTGCATATATTATACAATATAATTAATTAAAGTGAAAAAGGGTGAATAGTAATTTAATAATTAGGAAACGGATCCTATCTAGAGATCTAGGAATGAGATTTCCAAAGTCGGGAAAAATAATGATCGGTGGAATTTTGTCTTCCGTTATACTCTTAGGGAGAAAATTAAAGTCGTTTGTGCATTTCCTAATAAAACAAAATAGGGAAAAATGCATATAGGTATATTTTTGGATATAAGGAAAATAAATTCTAACTCAACATCTAGGCATGAGTTTGAATTTATTTTGACATATTTGGAATCGGTGAATTTTTCAAGAAGTTGGTATTTTTGAAATGCGTTACGAAACCTGGACGCGACCAGGACACGTTTTCGAGGAAACTTCAACTGGGATTTGTTGGAGCCCTATATGGGATCAAAATTTAGGTTAACTTGGACATTTCTACTAAGTGAGGAAATGGTTTCAAAGTTGTAAATCCAGAATTTTGAGATTTTTCCGAAATCACGCGAATCGGGTGCCGATCGGAGAAATCGGTCGAAAGCACGGAAGGTGACACGTGGCCACCTCCCATTGGCCAAACCCTTTATTTTTGGGCCTGAATTTCGTTCAAGTGTGAATGCAAAGAAGGGAAAAGGGTTTTTGAAAAGTTGCTTTGGACGGTCCGGATCGCTTCTCACAAAGTTGATCCGACGGCCGAAACCCTACCTCCTTTTCTATAAATACCCACCCCTCCCCTTTGGTTTTTCTCACATTTGAGAAGCAAGAGCTGATTTAGAGAGAGAAATAAGAGAGAGGAGCTCTGGGAAATTCTGCAGCGAAGCTCTGGGTAAGTTTTCGTCAGAGCTTTTAGTCTTCGTAGTTCTTTCAATAGTTAGAGTAGTAATGCTAGAGTAGCCTTTATTTTTCAAAGTATGATTAGATATCATATGATAGGGCTATTTTAGTCTAGAATTTCGAAAATCATAATTGCGTCAAAGTTATGGCGAAATTTCGGGAAGAAAATTTGTAAGAGTAACGAAGTGCTGGCGAAATTCCGTCAATTAGGGGTATAGGGGCAAAATGGTAATTTTTACCTAAAATGCCAGTCGTAATGTCAAATCACTAATAAAAGTGATATTACTCTTATAGGACGTCAGAAACTCTGATCTGTTGTCGTTACGTTGTCCGACGGGACGTTTATTGTTTTTGTCAAAACGACCGTTTTAAAGTAAAACGTGCGAATACGTCAACGAAGGTACGTTCGCGTACTGTAACATTAACTCTTATGTTTATGGTATGCATATATGTGCTATGTGTATTGTTATGGTATGTTTATTGAATGCAAATGTGTTAGAACAGTTTGGTGCCGAAGGAAAGGCTAGTCTATGTGGGTAAGCCATTAAGTCGCCGTGAACTCGGTGAGGCCCCCATGATAGACACTTACCTGGCCATTCTGTTCGGTTTACGGAGGTATGTACGTTCGCGTACTGTAACACTAACTCTGATGTTTACTGTATGAGTATTTGTGGTTGAGGGTCTGATGATATGTTGTGAGTATTGTTATGAGCTTTTGAATACATGCACTACGTGTGACACATCTACATGCACTACGTGTGACCCATCTACATGCACTACGTGTGACCCATCTACATGCACTACGTGTGATACATCTTTATGCATTCCGTGTGACACATCTATTATACTGTTAATATGAATGATTGTGGAATATATACTGTATATATGAACATGAGGTTAACCGTTACCTGAGATCCGGTGCGCTGGATCTCAGCCCTTAACATAGCGTCGAGTTCGGGAGGACCGAGGACCGAGGAGAGAGGAAAGCAGCAGGTTTGAGGATCCGGCTGAAGACTTTCCATTATTATCCTTTACTTTTTGGAAACTCTCGGTTAATATATCGTTTATGTAACTAGCCAGTGGGCATTTTATATCAATATATCAGTTACACTCTTGTTCCGGTGCTCTACTCTGATGAAAAAATTTTATACTGCTTTCGAAAAGTTGGGATGTTACAAGCGTGGTGGCAGATGAAGCCATATATAGATGACGAAGAACGGAAGAATTGGTAATGAAGAAGGAAAGAGTGGAGGAGGAGGTTAGTGTCACAATTGATTCTTTTGATTTTAAATTTTGTCTCTAGATTTTAGATTTATTGAACTCTGGTTTATTATGATTTTGTTTCTAACATTTTATATATTTTCAGTGTTGATTAATGTGATTTTAAGATGATTATGGGAGGAGGGTGATGAGATGGAAGTCATTAGGATAGGAGAGGATGAGAAGTTGATGGGGAAAAAAATAGGTATGGAAATAGGTCGGGTCAGGTTAAGTTTAGGCTAAACAGGCCTGGGTCTGTAATGGGGGTAGAAAGCCTGAGCCTGAATTCAGTCTTCTTTTTTAGGCTCAGGTCTGAGCCTTCATAAGGTTTGGTCGGGCACGAAGCCTTTTAAAAGCCTACTTACAATGTAGGCCTTTAAAACAACATCATATTTCAGGATTTAGGGGTTATAAATAGGCTTTGTACACTTTGAGCTTATTAAAACCTATATAAATATAACTTAAAATTAAAATATAAGAATAAAAACAATAAATATTATATTATTTATATGATATAAATATAATTATATTTATTTAATGCATAAACAAGTCAGGCCTAAGAGCTTAGAGCCCAGCTTTAACAAAATAGACCTAACCTATTTACATATTTAGACTTTTAAATAGGTCTGACTTGACCTTTTTAACAAACAGGTTAGACCAAACTAGGCTATAAGGGGCCTAATAGAGGTTTGACCTTATTCCCACCCCTAGCAAAGAAGAACCAGAGGAGGAAGAGGTAGGTTATATGTGATGTGAGAGGGAAGGAAGAAGGGAAAACCAAGGTTCAAACTAAGATAAATATTATCAGAAAAGCCTAATAATTTGTTAATGATAATTGACTCACTTATTAATGATTGTTGTTTTACTTGTTATTAACAACCTCATATGACTTTTGTAATATTATTTCTCTTAGTTGTGACCTAAACATGATTTTCCTCTGGAAGAGCAGCACTTGGAGTTCATCTCTCTGCTTATGATGACAAGCAGGTTAACTCTGTTCCTACCAAAGCTACAGGACCAGAGAAGATAATCCCTAAAATGGAAGTTAATTCTCTTGGGATTGTTGCAATCCAGAGCTGACTGAGTTGGATGATGAGGTGACATTATATCTTATATGACAGAACTACCTCATCATATTGAATCAATTAACCGTCAAAACAAACTTTGTTAACGGTCAATTAGGATAAAATTGCTATATTTTTATACTTCAAAAGTAATATTGCTCTTAAAAAAAAATTCCGGATGCCCCCTTCTAGATGAAACAAATTTACACCTCAACCAATATAATTAATTTAGTGGGTGAAATATGATAAAAGATCTGCTATTATTAATTTCCAGCATTCTTGACTTTCCATGGATCTCGCTCCTTTTTTGTTTTTGTTTTTTTTTTAAATTCTGTTGGCTATACCGAAGTGTCCCGGACTATCAGCTCAAACAAAATTAATCAAAAAGCAAAGGGGATAACTACTAACGGATAATTCAATAAGTCTCGATTCTGTTTTTTAAGTCAAAGAATAAGTCTCGATTCGATTCCATGGATCTCGCTCTTTTGAATCATTCCAATATTTTTTACACATTCAATTACTAAAACTAACGTTGCCATATTTTTACTGGGGAAAATTCTATATAAAGCCATTTAAAATAGAAAATTTCTAAATTAGGTTGATAAATTCAATAAATTCGAGTCATTAACCTAATTTAAGATTTTAAAATATAGGTAAAATGACTTCAATGTCATCTCCTCCCATCTCTCCCTTATTAAAGAGTTTCATTCACTTTATAACTTATATATAATATAAAAGGGTACGTGAAATCCCATAGTCTATCCATATTTATTAATTCTAGTATTATTTATAGTATAAAAAAGATTGATTTTTGGATTTCATAAGCTAAAAAATATAATTAATACTCTCACCTCTGCGGCTTATAATAAGGATAATTCATTCTTTATGAAAAGGTGCTTATAATAAGGATAATTCATTCTTTATCAGAAGGTGCGGGGAAGAAGATACTCTCCCCTTCCATATTTTGTCCATCCCTCCTCATCCTTCATCTGGCCAGTCAAAATCTTGATCCAAGGGACCAGATTTATTTTTGACAAAACCGCGTGCGGTAAAAAAGACCGCGTGCGGTTTTTTCAAAAACAAATCTGATCCCTTGGATCAAGATTTTGACGGTCAAGATGGAGGATGAAGAGGGATGGGTAGAATATGGAAGGAGAAAACTGACCCGCTTCGTAGGAGCTAGAAGGGGTGTGTGTAAATATGAGGGAGAAAATGACTTAATTATAAACTTTAAAAATATAAAAGCCCAATTAAAAGTCAATATTTTTCTTATGGTCCCCGCTTTCTGAAAATCAAAAGGATATATATTTCACAAAGTGTGATTTATGGTTAATGTGTTTTATTTTTCAACTCGTGTGATTTTATTATCAAGTTTCAAATTGCTAGAAGTTTTTTCAATTGTCTTTTCAATATTCTTTGGAATACCTGTATCTTTGGAATCGGTTTCCTTGCCAAGTGAAAAGTTAGTAGGGAGAACTCGCTAGATCTGGGTCATTTAGATTTGATTTTGAATTGTTTAGATCTGAATGTTGTTCAAAATGGTAATTTTTTAAATTAAAAAACATTTTATAAGAGAATGGTAGTTTAATAAAAGGATTAAATACCATTTTTGTTATGGAAGTTTGACCTAAGGAGCATTGGTCATCCAAAATTTTTTTTGGTCTCATTTTTTCCTCAAACGTTAATAAAACGGAGCAACTATGCTCTGGAAGTTATTTTTAGGAGGAAACTTGCCCCATAAGTTTTTTTTTAGGAGCAATTTTGCTCCTGAAAGTTACAAAGAAGAGTAAAAATTCAACGGTCAAGATTAACATATTGGTAAGATTGCTATGTTTTTAAATTTTCGGGGCAAAAATGAGACCAAAAAAACTTACACGTGATCAGTACTCCTTAGGTTAAACTTTCATGACGAAAATGATGTTTAACCCTTTAATAAAATTTGTTTCTAAAGATTTTAAGCTTTATATTCAAACTTTTGATACTTTCAAGAAATGGGTCATCTTTGGAGTCATGGTTAGAGCGTGGTGGCAGATGAAGCCATATATAGATGACGAAGAACGGAAGAATTGGTAATGAAGAAGGAAAGAGTGGAGGAGGAGGTTAGTGTCACAATTGATTCTTTTGATTTTAAATTTTGTCTCTAGATTTTAGATTTATTGAACTCTGGTTTATTATGATTTTGTTTCTAACATTTTATATATTTTCAGTGTTGATTAATGTGATTTTAAGATGATTATGGGAGGAGGGTGATGAGATGGAAGTCATTAGGATAGGAGAGGATGAGAAGTTGATGGGGAAAAAAATAGGTATAGAAATAGGTCGGGTCAGGTTAAGTTTAGGCTAAACAGGCCTGGGTCTGTAATGGGGGTAGAAAGCATGAGCCTGAATTTAGTCTTCTTTTTTAGGCTCAGGTCTGAGCCTTCATAAGGTTTAGTCGGGCCTGAAACCTTTTTAAAAGCCAACTTACAATGTAGGCCTTTAAAAAAACATCATATTTCAGGATTTAGGGGTTATAAATAGGCTTTGTACACTTTGAGTTTATTAAAACCTATATAAATATAACTTAAAATTAAAATATAAGAATAAAAACAATAAATATTATATTATTTATATGATATAAATATAATTATATTTATTTAATGTATAAACAAGTCAGGCCTAAGAGCTTACAGCCCAGCTTTAACAAAATAGACCTAGCCTATTTACATATTCAGACTTTTAAATAGGTCTGACTTGACCTTTTTAACAAACAGGCTAGACCAAACTAGGCTATAAGGGGCCTAATAGAGGTTTGACCTTATTCCCACCCCTAGCAAAGAAGAACTAGAGGAGGAAGAGGTAGGTTATATGTGATGTGAGAGGGAAGGAAGAAGGGAAAACCAAGGTTCAAACCAAGATAAATATTATCAAAAAAGCCTAATAATTTGTTAATGGTAATTGACTCACTTATTAATAATTGTTGTTTTACTTGTTATTAACAACCTCATATGACTTTTGTAATATTATTTCTCTTAGTTGTGACCTAAACATGATTTTCCTCTGGAAGAGCAGCACTTGGAGTTCATCTCTCTGCTTATGATGACAAGCAGGTTAACTCTTTTCCAACCAAAGCTGCAGGACCAGAGAAGATAATCCCTAAAATGGAAGTTAATTTCTCTTGGGATTGTTGCAATCCAGAGCTGACTGAGTTGGATGATGAGGTGACATTATATCTTATATGACATAACTACCTTATCAATTGAATCAATTAACCGTCAAAACTAACTTTGTTAACTGTTAGGATAAAAGTACTATGTTTTTATACTTTAAAGGCAGTATTGCTCTTCAAAAAAATTTCCGGATGCCCCCCTTCTAGATGAAATAAATTTACACCTCAACCGATATAATTAATTTAGTGGGTGAAATATGATAAAAGATCTGCTATTATTAATTTCCAGCATTCTTGACTTTCCATGGATCTCGCTCCTTTTTTGTTTTTGTTTTTTTTTAAATTCTGTTGGCTATACCGAAGTGTCCCGGACTATCAGCTCAAACAAAATTAATCAAAAAGCAAACGAGGATAACTACTGACGGATAATTCAATAAGTCTCGATTCTGTTTTTTAAGTCAAAGAATAAGTCTCGATTCGATTCCGGACTTGGCTCTCATCCACTTCCCTTACCATTCTCTTTTCATCTTCTTCTTCATCTCAACCGTTGGATTTAAATCTCAACGGTTCAGATTTAATTTTTTATAAAAATATTAATAAAAAATTAAATTATTAATAAAATATTAATAAAATATTTTAAAATGATATTTTTATAAAAGATTAAATCTGAACCATTGAGATTGGACGGTTGAGATGAAGAAGAGGATATTAAGGGAAGTGGATGGGAGCCAAACCCTTCGATTCCATGGATCTTGCTCTTTTGAATCATTCCAATATTTTTTCCACATTCAATTACCAAAACTAACATTGCCATATTTTTATTGGGGAAAATTCTATATAAAGCCACTTAAAATAGAAAATTTCTAAATTAGGTTAGTAAATTCAATAAATTCTTAATTGAGCCATTAACCTAATTTAAGATTTTTAAATATAGGTAAAATGACTTCAATGTCATCTCCTCTCATCTCTCCCCTATTAAAGAGTTTTATTCACTTTATAACTTATATATAATATAAAAGGGTACGTGAAATACCATAGTCTATCTATATTTATGAATTCTAGTATTATTTATAGTATAAAAAAGATTGATTTTGGGATTTCATATGCGAAAAAATATAATTAATACTCTCACTTTGCGGCTTATAATAAGGATAATTCATTCTTTATCAAAAGGTGCTTCGTAGGGGAAGGAGATACTCTCCCCTTCCATATTCTGCCCAGAGTAAATATCCTTTTTGGTCCCTGGAAAAACACATTTGACCCTTTTTCGTCCCTGAGTAAAAGAAATGTCATTTTGGTCCTTTTTAGGGACTAAAAAGGACCTTTTTGGGAATTTTTGAGGGATTAAAATGTGCAAAAAAATGATCAAAAGGACTAAAAGGGACCTTATTTTTCCATTTTAGGGACTAAAAGTGACTTATTTTTTTTCAGGGACCAAAAAGGGCATCCGTGTTTTTTCCAGGGACCAAAAAGGGTATTTACTCTTCTGCCCATCCCTCCTCATCTTTCATCCTGACCGTCAAAATCTTGATCCAATGACCAGATTTATTTTTGACAAAACCGCGTGCGGTAAAAAAAATCGCGCGCAGTTTTTTCAAAAACAAATCTAGTCCCTTGGATTAGGATTTTAACGGTCAGGATGGAGGATGAGGAGGGATGGGTAGAATATGGAAGGGGAGAGAAACTAGACCCGCTTCGTAGGAGCTAGGGGTGAGCATGGTGCCCACATGCTCGGTACGCCCGCCCAAGCCCGGCAAAAAATTGCACAGCCCAGCCCTAAAAAAGTGGCCCGAAAAAAATTTGGGCAGTTTTGGGTTGGGCTAATAACTGGGCTGGGCATTGGGCAGAGGGTCCTGCCCTGCCCATTTGGCCCTACCCGGAAAATTAAATATATTTAAATAAATATTATTCTATATATATTATATTATTTAAAAAATATTATATTATTATGTCTAAATATATTATATTATACTTCATGCATCTCCAAAGTTTTGAAATTCTATGAAGTGAGAACTAGAATCTCTGTTTGGTTCGACGGAGGGAAGGGGAAGGGGGGGATTTTAATGGAGGGAAGGGGAAGGGGAAGGGAGAGATTTTAAAATTGCCTTGTTTGGATTGATCAGAAGGAATGGGAGATGAAAGATTTTAATGTTACCTTGTTTGGTTTAGGAGGGGAGGGGAGGGAAATTTTTTTGACATTGACAATTGTACCCTTATATTATAAGAATGATTTTAATGTTACTTTGTTTAGTTCAGGAGGGGAGGGGAGGGAATTATTTTGACTTGGACAACTTTTTTTATATTATAATTGAATTCTAGAGCATCCTTTATAATCATCAAAAAAAAAAAGGGCTAGAGAGAGAGAGGCTAAAACAATCATTTATGACTTATAGTGGATAATAGCTTGAAGGAAGGCAACATTTTCAAGGCCTGATTGCCAGGCATATCTTAAGTCAAGACTGTCTTGTAAATTAATCTGGTGTTTCTGGAGAAATTTTTTGAAAGTTTGAACTTGTGGGTCTGTCGGTCTGTCACCTTTCGTCGCCCCAAATGACGTTGACCTTCAAAATAGGGACAACCAAAGCAGCCCCAAGAATTCTAGCTATCACAACAGCATCTACTATCTGATTCCTCTGTTGATTCAGTCCTCCAGCAACCACAACCATCAAATACTTTCTCTTTTCCTTCACAATCTTTTCACTTTCTGTTCTAAACTCTTTGCTGAAACCCAAACATGGCCTATACCCCAATCCATCCGGTTGCTTACAAAACTCCGACTCCCCTGTTTCTTCTTCTTCTTCTTCTTCTTCTGCTTCTTCTCTTCCATTCTCAGAGGAAAAACCCTCAAGCTCGGACTTTGAAGCATACCCATTCGAGGAAATAACACCAAGTTCGGATTTTAAACGATACCCACTGGAGATTGAAACATTTGGGAGAGTTATAGCACATGGGTAGGAGAAAATGGGACAAACATGAGAATGCGAGGAGGGAAAAGAGAAGAGAGTGAAAAAGAGAGTAGTTTTGTGTGTACGGTAGGAAAAAAGCGAGAAGATGACATGTCTACTGGTAATGGAAATGAGAGCTGGAAATCTTTTTTAATTACACATATAAGGATATAAGGGCTTGAGCGTATTTGTATTTCTGGTATTAAAGCAAAAGATTAGGGACATTTTTATCCTCTCATACACCAATTTTTATAAATCCCTCCGAATCCGTCCGATTTGGAGGGACATTTTTTAGGGAAGTGAGGGGAAAATTTTAAAAAATTTCCCCTCCCCCTCTAAAAAATATCATTTGCCAAACAATGGGAGGGGCTAAAATCCCTCCATCCTCCCCCCTCCCCTCCGATCCCCTCAAACCAAACAAAGCCTTATGGAGAAGGGCAATGTGTCACTACTTGGGCAGGGGAAGCCCGCCCTGACCAGCCCATCCCAAAAATGGTTAGGACTTTTATTGGGCAGGACGGGGCATCGGGCTGCAAAATGCAGCCCATTCATTCTTCGGGCAGGGGTCTCACCCTGCCCAGCCCTGCCCATGCCCACCCAGGAGCTAGAAGAGGTGTGTGTAAATATGAGGGAGAAAAGTACTTAATTATAACTTTAAAAATATAAAAGCCCAATTAAAAGTCAATATTTTTCTTATGGTCCCCGCTTTCTGAAAATCAAAAGGATATATATTTCACAAAGGCCCATGCCTTTTATGAATTTTGTGTTCCTTCGTAGGCCAATCATATTCATATTCAAACAAAGACAAGAAAATCCCCGTTTGTGCCACTCGAGATGCATATTCTGCCGCCTTCTAATTTCTTCTTCTTCACCACATTGGGGTTTCCGAATTAAATTTAATTAATTAATCAAGCAATGCTTATTTATTTTTGAGAAATCTAGCCAAGGCCGCGCGTGATGCGCGATGGGAAGGAATATATTTATTAATGTGTTGTAATATAAAAAATGAATAATTAAAATATTAAATTAAATATTTATTAAATATTTTGTAGCTACTGTCTCCATTATTAATTTACAAAATATTGTATAACTACCTTTTTTATTATTCATATTTCATAACAGTCTTGCTTTTTTTTTTTTTTACATGTCTAAGGGAATAATTAAAACATTAAATTAAATATTTTGTACCTACCACCTCTATTATTAATTTACAAAATATTGTGTAACTATTTTTCATATTATCTCTCTTTTATAATTGCCTTGCTTTTTATTTTTATTTTTTAAATTTTAATGTTTTCAGTCCGCCATTTTTCTGATGTGTCAGCCAGAGAGATACTTATTGCTATATTTTTATGTAGTTAAGATTTGTTTGGAATTTGAATCCCTATATTATCTCTAACTACATCTCATATAAATACTCGGTTGTTTTATAAAATAAATTTTGAAGTTAAAAACATGAAAAAACAGTAAATGCAAATGGTTATTGATGACAAAATATTTAGTTATTATTGAGGAAAAAATAAGATTGGTAAAATAGTTTGTAACTATCTTCCCCATTATTCATCTTTCATAACCACCTTAAATTTTTTTAGTATTTTGAACTTTTCATTTTACTGATGTGTCACTTAGAGAAATGCTTACTAATAAATTATTTCATCCTTCTTTTTGACTTTTCAGAAGTCATCTCCTCGTATCCTTTGCAAAGTCATTTCATTTTGATGATATAATTTTTTTTAAAAAAAAAAACAATATAAAGAGGGATAAGATAGTTAGTTTTAAAAAAAAAAGACGAAATATTTAATTTAGAAGGTAGAGGATAAAACAAAGTCATACATTAAATATTGATAAAAAGGATATCAGAAAGAGAGATAAAAGGAAAGTTGTCACAAAATATTTTACAATATTAAAGTGAAAACATGAAAAATCCAATGAAGGGAGTTACCTTATCGGTTAACAAAGAGGATAATTAAGGGAGATAATAGAGATTTTTATTCTAAGAAATTGTATGCACACGCATGAATTATAAATTGTAAATTAAAATTAAGAAATGAAGGGAGTTACTTTATCAGTTAATAAAATAAAGAGGCAGGTGTCAAACAGATAGCCGCTTAATACTCTATTTTTATATAGGTAAGATTGTACTGAAGTCCCAAAATTAAGAAAAAAAAGAAAAATTGGAAATCGGAAATGCGGGGCATTTTTGTAGGTAAGGGCAGTTTTTTCCCCACAGTTATGGTGTTTGAAAATCAAGCAAAACTTTTTTCCTCAAAATTGTGACGACGAAACGGCTGTTCCCGAATCAATCTTTTAGAAGGACTTGGAATGTGGCGATTCTATGTGGGTGAGAAAGAGAGGCAATTGAGACAAATTTTGCTGTACTTTTCATATCTATAAATTTGATAAGAATTTGAGTCTGGAAGCTAGGGAAACATTAATTTAAATACCAAGGATTCTTAAGTAAAGTGGTGAGGGTGACAAGTGGTCTCTTGTGATTGAGACAAGTTTTTTATTTTTGAATAAAGGTGATTGGAACATGTACTTTAATAAAATCCAAATATAATAAAAATGCTCAAAATCACTTTTGTAAAAATAATATCCAAATAGAAAACATGATTAACCAACACTACTTTTAAAATGAACTCTTTGTTTGTTGTACGTTTTTCTCTCACTATTATAGTTAATATATTTAAACTATAGATGAATCATATTTTATTTTATTGAATATTAATGTTTATATACATGTGTGTCTATATATATATTGAAGAAGGCTAAAGTATACGTTTGGTCCTTTATATTTGCCTCTGATATTATTTTAATCCCTTAAGTTTGTAAAGTACACGTTTGGTCCCTAAAAGTTAACACCGTGCAATTAAATGCTGACCAAACATACTTATATGTTAGTATTTTAATAAATTAATATTTTAAATCCAATTAGTTGAAAAATATTTAATCTTCACAGAAAAACAGAAAAAAAAGTATTTAATCTTTACAAACAGTGAAAAACTGTATAATAGTGTGTGAAAATTAAATATTTTTCAATTAATAGGATTTAAAATATTAATTTATTAAAATACCATATAAGTATGTTTGGTCAGCATTTAATTGCACAGTCATCGCTAAAAATTGTTAAGTTAGTATTTTCCGTTAAGTTAAACTAACGGTGTTAACTTTCAAGAACCAAACCTAAACTTTACAAACTTAAGGGACTAAAATGATACCAGAGGCAAACATAAAGGACCAAACGTATACTTTAGCCATTAAAGAATATAAATTACAAAGTGAATGAAACTCTTTAATGAGGGGAGAGAAGGGAGGAGAGTGCATTAAAGTCATTTTACCCATATTTTGAAATCTTAAATTGGATTAATGACTCAATTAATAATTTATTAAATTTACTAACCTGATTTAGAAATTTCTTATTTTAAGTGGCTTTATAGGGATTTCCCCTTTTTACTAATTATTATTAACTTAAATATTTAAGGATTAAATTTTGCAGCTAACTAACATATCTGAATCATTAAAATAAAAATTAAAAAAAGAGCATTTGGGAGGGAAAAGAAGTTAGATTCCTACCTACTTTACCTCTTCCTATAACTTTTTCATTAAAATTCCAAAGAATTAGAACAAAGAAATTACATAAAAATGCTTTAAAATTTCTGTGTATATATATAAAAAAATACATTTATTGGCCCTAAATAATTGACAAACATTTTTACGTCAGAAAAACATTAATAAAGAAATTTAAAGATTGTCAAAATAATGCAATATATGCCAAGAAAATATATAAACAATAAATGGGTTTTTTCAAATTCAACAAAATAAACGTGTTTTGATTTTTTTTTTTTTTTTTAAGATACTACGTACTAGAAATGAGCATATTCAATAAATCCCATGTAGATCAAAATATTTGCTATGAGCCAAAAAATGGAAACCACTTGACACAACAAGATGACGTGGAGAGGATAAGGTTCAATTAAATCCATGATTTGATGCCATGCAAGGTAGCATAACACAAAAAACCAATTAAATAGTTTTTCCACTGAATAAAATAAATAAATAAATAAATAAATAAATATATATATATATATATATATATATATATATATGAAGAAATAAACAATTCTCCTCTTGGATGTTGTGGGTCCCACTACAACAAAATGTTAAAAAGAGGACGAAAATCAGGACCTTATGAATCCAATAGTGGGGGCAATATGAGATCTTTTTTTTTTTTTTTTACCTGACGACAATATGAAATTGAATTTAGTGAGAGAGTGAAACCAAAACTCATAAAGGGCTTAATAAATTAACAATATTATCCTTTAATGACATACTTTTTTTTTAATAATAAAATTTTAGGAAAGGGGTTGGGTTCACCCACGATTTAAGGGCAGAGCGAAATCTCCGTTCCTCTTAGGTGGTAGAGCGAAATCTCCGTTCCTCTTAGGTGGTACCGATGTTAGGTAGGGTGAGCCGTCACATACTTGAGGGTTGTGTGGTAAGCATTAAAAATATGTGCATTTAAATTTGGACATTTCATGACACAAAGGAAAAGTACAAGTGACAAATTGCACAATATTACATAAATTCTTAAATTAAAGCTGAATATTTATAGATGATCCCCCATTTTAAAGTTTGTGTATCATATCCCTTTCATATTACTATTCCAAAGCACTTTTAATCACGTTGGCAAAATTAAATCAATTATTGAGTGGTGGTTAAGTTATTAAATTTATTTTAAAATAAATTTTTTTAGTGTTACCCCTTAAAATAATGAACAACTACATCTTAATAAGCAAAAAAAAAAAAAAAATTACATCAAACATTTAATAGAGATAATTTTTTTAAAAAATATAACTAATACTCTCACTTTGCGGCTTATAATAAGGATAATTCATTCTTTATCAGAAGATGCTTCTAGGAGCTAGAAGGGGTGTGTGTAAATATGAGGGAGAAAAGGACTTAATTATAAACTTTAAAAATTTAAAAGCCCAATTAAAGTCAATATTTTTCTTATGGTCCCCGTTTTCTGAAAATCAAAAGGATATATATTTCACAAAGGCCCATGCCTTTTATGAATTTTGTGTTCCTTCGTAGGCCAATCATATTCATATCCAAACAAAGACAAGAAAATCCCCGTTTGTGCCCCTCGAGATGCATATTCTGCAGCCTTCTAATTTCTTCTTCTTCACCAAATTGGGGTTTCCGAATTAAATTTAATCAATCAATCAAGCCATGCCGGTGAGAAGCAATATATTTATTAATGTGTTGTTATATAAAAAATGAATAATCAAAATATTAAATTAAATATTTATTTAATATTTTGTAGCTACCGCCTCCCTTATTAGTTTATAAAATATTGTATAACTACCTTCTTTATTATTCGTCTTTCATAATAGCTTTGCTTTTTATTTTTTATTTACATGTCTAAGGGAATAATTAAAACATTAAATTAAATATTTTGTACCTACCACCTCTATTTATTAATTTACAAAATATTGTGTAACTATTTCTCCCATTATCTATCTTTTATAACCGCCTTGCTTTTTATTTATTATTTTTTAATTTTAATGTTTTTAATCCGCCATTTTTCTGATGTGTCAGCCAGAGATACTTACTGTTATACTTGTATGTAGTTAAGATTTGTTTGGAATTTGAATCCCTATATTATCTCTAACTATATTATCTCTAACTGCATCTCATATAAATACTCGGTTGTTTTATAAAATAAATTTTGAAGATAAAAACATGAAAATACAGTAAATGCAAATGCGGTTATTGATGACAAAATATTTAGTTATTATTGAGGAAAAAATAAGATTGGTAAAATAGTTCGTAACTATCTTCCCTATTATTCATCTTTCATAATCACCTTAATTTTTTTTAGTATTTTGAGCTTTTCATTTTGTTGATGTATCACCTAGAAAGATACTTACTGATAGACTATTTCATCATTTTTCTTGACTTTTCATGGGTAGAAGTCATCTCCTCGTATCCTCTGTAAAGTCATTTCATTTTGATGATATAATTAAAAAGGATAATGATAATTAGTTAAAAAAAAGGACGAAATATTTAATCTAGAAGGTAGAGGGTAAAACAAAGTCATACATTAAATATTGACAAAAAGGATATCAGATATAAAGAGGGATAAAAGGAAAGTTGTTACAAAATATTTCACAATATTAAAGTGAAAAGTGAAAAATCCAATGAAGAAGGGAAGAGGATAATTAAGGGAGATAATAGATATTTAAAAAAAGAAAAATTGGAAATGAGGAGCATTTTTGTAGGTGAGCGCAGTTTTTCCCGGACAGTTATGGCGTTCGAAAATCAAGCATCGAAAATCAAGCAAAAAAAATTTCCTCAAAATTGTGACGACGAAACGGCTATTCCCCAATCAATCTTTTAAAAGGACATAGAATATGGCGATTCTGTGTGAGTGAGAAAGAGAGGATGTAGGGCCTCAACCAGGTATACGACAACTCCATCAAGCTTTCAGTATCATCCCTCTAGATTTTTAGAGCCACAGTCAGCTAACAGTATTAACCCAGAACTAATGTCAATGTATTACATAGATTCAATCCCAGAACGTCAAAAACAGACCCAGTTTTTGTGTGCAGAGAATCATATAGATCCTTCTAATAATGCTGGTGCTGCTGGCATTGCCAATGGATACTTTAGATCAGACTCTTTGAAATTGAATTTGAATGGAAAATCCGGTAGGAGGTTTGGTGTGTCTGAATATCCAGTCAAGCCATGTTACTATTTCAACAAAGGATACTGTAGGCATGGAAGTAGTTGTAGATACTATCATGGACAAGTTGCACCACCTGAGAGCTTCTCTCAGATGAATGGGAACGGTGGTTACGATCAGGGAGTATTGCCTGGCTCGCTCGCGCAGTTAGAGGCTGACCTTATTGAGCTTCTAAGGCCAAGGAGAGGCAGTCCTATTTCCATTGCTTCCCTGCCAATGCTATATTGTGAGAAATACAACAGAGTGCTTCAGGCAGATGGTTATCTAACTGAGAGCCAGAGACATGGTAAATCGGGATATAGCTTATCGAAGCTTCTTGCGCGGCTGAAAAATAGTATACGACTGATTGACAGGTGAATTCTTCTCTATCCTGACATAATTGTTATTCTATAAGTTTATGGATAATTTGTTTCTCCAAATTTGACTTATTCCTTATGGTTGTTTCACAGACCTAACGGGCAGCATGCAGTGGTTCTGGTGGAAGATAGGTACTTGGAAAAAGGAGATCCCGGTCAAAATATAAGTGCATCGAGACAATTATATATGACGTTTCCGCCAGAAAGTTCTTTCACAGAACAGGATGTCTCAGACTACTTCAAGTAAGTTAAAATTTGATGTTTTTTTTTTTTTTTTTGCATTTTCAGGCTTTCTTCACAGGTGAGAGATTTGTGTCAGAAAACTGATTTTGGTTTCCTGCATTTGCAGTTCCTTTGGGCAGGTTGAAGATGTAAGGATTCCACCCCAACAGAGAAGGATGTTTGGTTTTGTAACATTTGTTGATCCTGAAACTGTTAAAATGATATTGGAACAAAGAAAGCCCCACAATGTAGGTGGCTCTTTGGTGGTTGTAAAACCTTATCGGGAGAAGTCAAAGCGTATAGACAGGTATAATAATCCTTGACTTTTTTTTTTTTTTTTTTAACCTCAAGTTGTTGATTTTATTGTTTCAAATCCCCATGTAAACCCGGAAGTTAAATTATATTAATTCATGTCACCAATCAAAGCTAGCTCTTCTAGAACAAAGCATGGAATGATTAGTATAAGTAATGTGTCACCATTATTAACAAGAAGGTTTTTCACATTATTGAGTCTTTTTTCCGCTGTTCCTGCTCCCTGAATCAGCCTTCGCACTCATTGTGTAATGGTTTAATAATATGTAGAATTCTTGAGATCTTCTGGAAAGATTATCTTTTGTCATGGGACAAATGCCGTGACTATTCATTGTTTTGATGGTCTTTCATTTGATGCAGGAAAGATTCGGAGAGAGTTGAGCCTCCGGTTGTTTGTTCACCTCGTTATGTGGACACATACTTTGAACTTACCCCAAGTGAGTTTGGTACTTTCTTGAATTGGAACTTGGAGTCTAATTTCTTCTGGTTAATAACATATATCTTAAACCATTTTTGTAGTGCGAAGTTATGGGGACCCTAGATTTCTGAGGAGGCAGCTCAGGGATGAGCAAGAACTGGTCCTTGAATTTCAGAGGAGACCATATCTTCCAGAGCTACAACTGACCCAAAAACCTGTGTCAACTTCGCCTCATTTTGGAAGCTCCTTGGACCAGTTCAATGTTTCAGGTGGTGTGAAAAGATGCTGTATCGCATATTTCCACGGCTCGTTCTTTTCTATATTTGCCTTGTAGTGTTTTTTTTTTTTTGGTACTTACTGAATCATTTGTCATGCAGATCATTTCAATTTTCGGTCTCCAGAATTTATCAATTACGCTATGAATGACAAGACTGGGCATACAGACCCGAGTTTTGCTGATGAAGACAGGTACAGATTGACTTCTTATAATTTCTCGTCCTTCTACATCCCTATGCTATCACATAATATTTCACATTACAGTTGTTTCATAATATGTGTTCTTTTATCGCTTCGATTTTTCTGACATTTCAAACGCTTGTTGTGGATCCTCTCATTTTTCTTTGTTCTTTTTTTTGCTCAGGGATCAAGGAATTCATCTGCCAGAAAACCCTTTTCATTTCCAGTAGATAGTGGAATTTGAACCGTCGAAAAATTCTTTGCTAACAAATTTGTAAGTAAAGGTATGATAACTGGTGTGCCATTGGGCCATTAAACCAAACCCACTTGTTATATTTTTATTAGAAAACTTTGAAACCAAACCTCTTATGAATTTTACCTAAACTTTTTGTGCCTACAGGAGAACTTCTTTTAGCTCGTCAAATAAATCTCTTCTCTGTTCAGCTCCAACAACTACATACTGCTAGCCGAAGAAGAAGAAACAAGGAAAAATCTCCTCTTTAGTTCCTGACAATGGGTGTCTAATAAATAGAAAAGCTCAATCTTTCTATATGTATAGAGTTACGGATTTATAGGTCTGCACAGAGATGAACCATTTGAATTACTTACTAATGATATATATTTTCAATAATAATAATAGTAGCAGCTTACACTACTTCTGTCTCAAGTTACTTTTGTTGCTATTTCTGCTTATTTGATTCATTATTTTGTCCCTACACATTTTATTTAGACTTAGTCTCATTATTGTTTATAGGATAAATCATACATCACCTAATTGAATGGTATATCATGTGTAGATAACTCCTTGACTTTTTAAATTTTAGAATAAAGTCCCCTAAACTTTTTTGTATATGCATATAACTCCCCTATGATTAGTTAATTATCCATTATTGTTTTCCACACAACTTAAAGTTTAGGGGGTTATTTGTATATAACTTAGTTTGAGAGGATTATATGTACATAAAAATAAAGTTTACGGGGTATATAATTAATAATAAAGAATTATTTGCACAAACTTGAAAGCTTATAGAAGTTTATTATTAAGTTTTAAATGTTAAGGGGATTATTTGTACAGAATCCAAAATTTAGGGGAGTTTATGTGATTTAACCCTATTTATAATTTGTAAATTATTCCACTCTGATCTCTTAATTTCACCCCTTACATAGTTACATGATACTCCCTTATGTACTAATTATAAGACCAAGTTGATTTTTTTTGGAGAGATTAAGGAAGCTAAATTACTTTAAAGTATTTTTATTTTTATTTTTTCTTCAAACTAATTAGTTTAACTAATAAATTAATATATAATCTAAAGATATACAACATATGATATAATTAAGTAACTTATTTAACTTTCTTAATTCTTCAAAAAAAAGTCAACCTGATCTTATAATTTGGACTGAAGATGCATTTCTAAGTTTAATTGGAAGTATTATTGTTCAAACCATTGGCAGGACAACCTATTTGATGTCATAATTGATGTTGGTGATATAAGTGAATATGTACTTTAATTTTCTTTGTCTTTCTATTTCAAATGCTATTTTGTATTTTAAGGTTTACTTCTTCTAAATTATCATGTTATTGAACAAAACTTCATAACAGATTTTTGTCTTGGAAATGAGAGATCAAAGGGGTCGGACACTCTCACCAAAGGGAGGGGGTTTGATCCTGGAGTTGGTCAAGGCGCTGGGAGAGGTATCCTAGCTTCTAGGTTAACGCCTGAGGGTAATAGTCGGCTCGCCCTACCCAACATCGGTATTACCTAGGAGGAAGGGAGATTTTGCCCTACCCTTGGATTGTGGGTGAACCCAACCCCTTTCCTAAAATTTAATTGTATCAAAAAAAAAAGTTTATCTAGAATATATGGACAATATTTAATTGTATTAGGATGAACATAATAAATGTGGAAAACCCCAAATTTGTTACAATCCCAAATAGGTACAAAGGATATTGAATTGGGAGGGTCATAATTGAAAAGGACATTAATTAAATGCTTTTGTTGTTAGAAAGTGACATTCATTTTATACTGCCTCAAGACAAAAGAGGGGAAGAATATGTGAACAGTGTTTTTTCCCTAATAATAATATAAATTGTATGCCACTTTCTCAGTTTTATTTTATTGGGTTTAGTCCATTAGTTTTTATATTGATCAAAATGCTACATTAAATTAATGATATTTAATTAAGTTGAACAAATTTTCTCTCTTATTAGACTAAAAACAAACAATACTTCAAAACTTTAATAATTTGAGCCGTCTCAAAACTTTAAAAATGACCAAGTGAAGTAGGAGAATATATTTTCTCTAATTATGGTAATTTAATAAATTATGAACTCGGAGAAATTGTATAAGAATGTCCAAAATGTAATAAAAGATCAAAATACCCTTACAAATTATAGAATAATGTAACAGGCATGGAAATACTAAGGTTAATACAAGAATATGAAGGTAATGAGGCATTGTAATTAAGAAAATTATCAACAAGTGGTAAAAGAGTAATTAGGTAATATTGAGCTAATTACTTAAGCATAAGCAAAGGAAATTCAGTAATAATTATGGGAAGCTTAAAAATTAGTGGAAATTAGTTGAATATTAGTAAAAATATATTTACTAATTAATTGGAAATTTTTGTGAAAAATAGTTGAGTTTAGGTATTTTTAAGCCTAAATACAAGAATTGACCAATTAGGTAATTTTGGTGGAATTTTTGGAAAAGTTAAATAAATAAATCATTAAATAATTAACTAAATAAAAAATAAATATTTATTAAAATAAAAAGGGGGCCAGCCGAATTTCCCCAAGAGAAAAGAAAAAAAAAATGAATGAAAAATAAAATAGAAGAACAAGTTGTGCAAGTTGCATATTATTATATTAATATAATTAATTAAAGTAAAAAAATGTGAATAGTAATTTTAAAATTAGGAAACGGATCCTATCTAGAGATCTAGGAATAGGAATTCCAATGTCAAGGTAGAATATTAATCACTGGAATTTTATCTTCCGTTAAACTCTTCCGGAAGTTAATTCTGAAGCCGTTTGTGCATTTTCCTAATAAAACAAAATAGGGAAAAATGCATATAGGCATATTTTTGGAAATGAAGAAAATAAATTCTAACTCAATATCTAGGAATGAGTTTAAATTTATATGGACATATTTGGAATCAGTGAATTATTTCCAAGAGATTGGTGATTTCAGAAATGCGTTCTGAAACCGGACGCGTTCGGACACGTTTTTCGAGAAATACTCAACTGGACTGTTGGAGCCCTATATGGAATCAAAATATAGGTTAACTTGGACATTTCTACTAAGTGAGAATAGGTCGTCAGAGTTGTAAATCCAGAATTTTGATATTTCCCCGAAATCACGCGAATCGGGTACCGATCGGGGAATACGGTTAGACCGGGCATAGAGTAAGCTCATTAATCATTTTTGGGCCAAATTTTTGCTGCCAAACAGCCCCTAGATGTCGGCCAAATGCATCCAATGGTGGAGATCTTGGCTTGATGAAAAAGTTGCAATCCAAGGGTTGAAACAACTTCAATAATTCCCTTTATGTCCTTTCAAAAAGCTATAAATACCCCCCTCCTTCACATTTTCTTCACACCACTTCCAAGAGCTCCTTGGCCGAAATTCTAGGGAGAGGAAGAAGAGAGAGAAGCTCTGGGGGAAAGTTCTGCAGAAGTCTTCAACGGGTAAGTCTTTTGGTCTTTAGTCTTTAGTTTTTAGTTCGGTAGTTAGTAGAATTGTTAGATAGTTTTAGTAAGTAGGGAATGAGATTCCTACTATTGTTTTTAGGCCTCATTGCATTGAAAAATTCCCGACGAGGTAAAAACTTGGTAGGGATCGAGTACCTGAAAAGTTGAAGCTTTTATAGCTCTTTCAAAACTAGGGGTAGTAATGCTAGAATAGCCTTTAAATTTTCAAGTATGATTGGGTATCATATGGGAGGGCTATTTTAGTCATTATTTTCGAAAATCATAGTTGCGTCGAAGTTCTGGCAAAATTTCGGGAAGAAAGTTTGCTAGAGTAACGAAGTGCTGGCAAAATTCCGCCGATTAGGGGTAGAAGGGCGAAATGGTAATTTTTACCTAAAATGTCAGTTATAGTGTCAAATCAATAATAAAGGTGATATTATTCTTATAGGATATCAGAATCTCTGATTTGCTGCCGTCACGCTGTCCGACGAACCGCTGTTTGAAGTTCACGTTTTTCCGTAAAAGTACGTTTTCCGCCGGTGGTACCTAACATCGCAAACGAAGGTACGGACGCGTACTGTAACACTAATCTTGTGCTGCTTAAATGCATATATGTCTTAGATATGTTCATAGACCGTTATACAGATAGTTTTATACGGGTTATGTCTTGTAATGCCGTTATGTTTTCCTAGCGCTGAGGACACGAGTGAGTATCGTGGCACTGGTGAATAGTGCAGGCTGTTGTTGTTATTGTTTACCTTATGGGGCTTTACATATTGATTTGTGCTTATGTTTTGTCGGCATAATGATCATGCATCTGTTGTATGCTTATGATATACTGTTGTATTAGGTCTAGAATATCTGTTGGCTGTATATTGTGTTGTTTGGGCATGAGGTTAACCGTTACCTGAGATTCAATATGATGAATTGAATCTCACTGTAGCTCAGTCGGGAGGACCGCGGTTCGGGATCGAGGCAAGTACCGGAGTAGGCGGGCAGCTGAAGACTATCTTTATCTTATCGTTTTCTGTTACTCTATTATTCCGCTATTTCCTTTCTAAACCTTAGGACTACTGTAATCTATATAATGTTACACAATGGTTGATGTTTTGGCTATGAACCGATTACTCTTTCGCTCTATTGCTCTACTCTGATTTAAAAAAAAAAAAAAATCCGCGTTTCAAATTGGGATGTTACAAAGATAAACACTGAAGTACATAGAAATACCCGAAGATATTAGCAAAGTTAATGAAACAGTAGATTGGAATAAATTCGAATTGAATGCACAACGTTTCGGTAGGTGATGAATTCAATGCTTCTGATATTTATAGGTGGAGTATTGACGACCGTTGTGGAAGACATTGATGAGGTCCTTTGCTCATTAATCCGTTTAGACATGAATTCTTTCCATTAGACACGAAATGAGGTGAAACTCATTTTTGAACGTTGCTTGGTCAGCAAAAGTCGTTTGACATTCCTTGTTCTTTTTGCCCGTTGAGAAAGAGCATTAAATGAGAAATGGAAGTTGCTGGTATGCTTTACGTTGGGCATAGATAGAAGATGTCATTTTGCGCTTTGTTTCAGCTCAACATTTAATACTTCTATCAGAACCTTGTTTTCCACATAAACAATGGTTAACAACCTGAAATACACTCAAATGATGATTAGTATTTAGTTTGAATAACTTTGAGTGAGATAAGAGAAGGATTGAGGATAACCCAAGAGATTTGAATTTAAAACTTCTCGTTTTACTTAACAGAGGATGGTCATGCTCGAGCATGACTGTTAGTATGCCCGGGCAACCATAGAGGAAATATGTTGTAAGAATAGAATATCATCCTATGCTCGAGCAACATTGAGCTACTGCTCGAGCACTCAATTGTGCTTGCTCGAGCATTCCTAGAATGAAGCTTTTAAAACCATCAACCATCGCTGATGCTCGAGCAACTAAGACTTAATACTTGGGCATCATTCTGAGCCAGTGTCGCCAATGCTCGAGCATCTCAGAGACAGTGCTCGGGCATAGTTGAGACCGAGAGCAACTAATAGCTTAGAAGCATGCTTGCTCGAGTAGCATAACGTTCTTGCTTGAGCATGCTGCTCGGGTATGATAATTTCTTGCTTGGGCACAAGGCATACAAAGGCGACGACTAAGAGACTCAGCGATACTGCTCGATTATTGCTTTTCCTTTGCTCGAGCGTACTTCTCGGGCATGACATAGTCATGCTTAGGCACAAGTCATTCAGAGACAAAAGGTGAAGAATATGTTGATACTGCTTGAGCAGACTACTTACACTCTGCTGGGGCATGGCTTTTATTTTGCATCTTTCTTCGATGGTGCATGTTTCCTCTGAACTTTGCTATCAACCTGATGATGCTCGGGCATGCCAGTCACTCTACTTGAGCATTCTTGGTCCAACTATAAAATTATGCTTGGGCATTAAGTTCCTTGCTCGAGTAGCTTTTCTGAAACACTTAAACAATTCATTAATTAGATCAAAAACCTTAGTGTTTGTTATCATCAAAACACCGAGAACTAACACAATAAACACCCTAAGTGCCCGTTTGGTTCACAAAATTAGAAGTAATGTAATAGAATGCAATGCAGTGCGATCAGGGGCAGACCTAGAAAATCACAGAAGGGGGGCATAATTGGTGGCCGCCCCCGAATTTTTTTTTTAAGGAAAGTTTTAAATGCATTAAAAAAATAAAAGAAAAGAATATCAAAAAAATATTCATGAAATCATTTGAATACTGATGATGTAATAAAAGAGGTAATTATTTTACAAACTTGTCATTTAGAAAAGTAAGACTAAGTGCGGTTAGAAATGCACCTACATAAATTACAATGAAGGGTGGGCACTCAATAAGTTCAAGTACATATATTTTAATAAAAAAAAGTATATTACAATAAAAATAATTACAATGTCATCCTTCTAGGCCTTATTTTTTGGAATTTCATCATAATTATCTTATTATCAATGCTATAAAATACATATTTTTCAATATAAGGCACTAAACAATCATTCAACTATTCATCTTCATCCGATTATGAAGTGCAGTCTTGATGTATTAAGGGTGAACACTTAATTTAAGGGTGAACAATCATTCAAACATATATTAATTTTTTTAAAAAAATCTTCAAATCCAAGGGGGGGGGGGCACTTGCCCCCCATGTCTAATAGGTAGATCCGCCCATGAATGCGATGTAATAATGATTACATAATTTGTTTGGTTTGTCATTAGGAAAAGATTATGCATATGTATAAAAACATTTTGTTGGATTATATAGAACATGAGAATATATGAGAATAATATAGCAAGTGACAAAATAACCCATGTCTAACACATATAATAATGCACACGTTAGGTTCATGATACTTTTTTTTTATTCTATACCGTGTACATGTTGGGTTCATAATAGTTTTTTAATATTTAATAGTAGAAATATTATGCACGGTATAGGTTGGGTTTATGTTAATTTTTTTTAATATTTAATGATGATAATATTATTTAATGAGATATTTTAATTATTTGTTTAACAGTGAAATGTAATTTTTTTTAAGGGGGAATATTTCTTAAATGTTCTATATTTTTAATTATTTTTTAATATTTAATGGTGGTAATTAAAATTATTTAAAAGTTAACAACATTTATGAGTGGGCACTTTAGTCAATTTAAGAAATTATAATGGAAATATCATTTTCACTTGATTACAAGATGTCTACATCTTCATTTATGAGTCATAGTATTAATTTTATACTCATAATTTTATCACATGATTTAAATAAAATCAAAATCAACCAGACTACAAATTACATATATCTGCAAGGAGATTGTTATGAATATAATAGTTTTATTTTTATTTTTATGTTAATAATAGATAAATTTTATTTTTATAACTTCTTTCTATTTTATATTTTGGGGCAACTTATTACATGTCATGTAGAGTTGTAGACAACATTCACAACAATTATAATTAAAAGATTATTATGAATATATAACCTAATGCAAGAAATTGTAAGCACCCAATAAACAAAACAAAAAATTATAGAAATCTAATAAGAAACCACGTGAAACTATAAATAATGTAAGCACTATGAGAAAAGAGTGTCTCAACTAACCCCTCGCTTCACTTAATTTCTCCATAATAGAATTGGCTTAACGGTTGAGATTTATTTTGTAAAAATATTATTATCATTAAATAATAAAATGTTACAATAATAATTTTTTTTTTTTAAATATAGTATACACTTTCAATTGTATATGGGTTAGTGGAGAGTCTATTGTTTAGCGGAGACTTTATTGTTTAAATGAAGTTGAGGCGGTCTCAATTACTATTATTAGTGCTTACTATGAAAAGTCGTTTTCCCAATTAAATTACCATTTTCACAAAGTGAAGACTATCATTTCAATTTCATTCCCCAAATTGCAGGCTGCTGAGTTGGATATCACTGTATGCAATTTATTAATTGACTCATTTATTGCATTTTATTATTGGTTGATAGTTTGAGGAACTCAAGTTGTGTTTTAATTTGCTGCAAATCTCAGCCAATATTCAAAAAAGTCATGCACTAATTGACCTTTACGTTATTTATGGCCTGTTTGGATGGTTTTTTTTTTATTAAAAAACACTTTTTTAATGCAAAAAAAAAAAAAAAAAATCTTTTTGTATTTAGATGATAATTTTTTAAAGGGTAAAGAAGCAAAAATACACATGTGCTTTACCCCGGGAGAGCCCAGCACCATATGCTTTTTTTGGGAGCAAAAATACACACGTGGTTATCATTTTGGAGCAAAAATCACATCACACCGTTATGTTACTGTTCACTTCAGCTCTTTCCTTCTCATCACGTTGAACAATAACATAACGGTGAGATGTGACTTTATTGTTAAACAACAACATAAGTCATAAAGGTAGCATACAATTAACAATCTTTGCATATAAATATATCCTCTATGCCCAAATCACCCAAACCCAAATCAGTTTCATATCAATATATAAACATTTCGTGTTGTACAGCAAAAAGGGATTAATAAAGTTGTTATTGACAACTATATATATGAGCTACATTAACAACCATTCAGTATGTATTGATGACGTGTATTGAAATCGGATAACAGAGGTTATAAACACACAAAGCTTTATCCTTTACATTCACCCTTATCTAGGAAAGCGAAAATAGAGCATACTCTCCCAGGAACATAGCAGAAATTCAAACCCTCTCCCACACTCAATGAAACAACAACATAAATTATAAAAATGTCATAAAATAACAATCTTTCCATAGGAAAATATCACCTATGCCCAAAAACCCTAATCCAGTCATTTTCATACCAAAATAAAAACTTCTCATATTGTACATCAAAAAGGGACATAAGCTTTTAACTAAAGACCTGCACATACGATTAAGATAATGGAGATGTTGGATGATCAAGATAATGCTGGTCCTAAAGCTATCAACCTAAAAATCGTGAAACGCTCCTCTTTCTCTTAATGCTAGATTATGCGCACAAAACAAGGTCATAATCTCTTCCACTTGGTTTTTCCATTTTAAATAAAGAGGGGTAAAATTGTATTTTCACATTTAAAATTAATAGCACCCAAGTCTCTGGAGACTTTATTGCAGTTTGATGATTTCAAGAGACTTGATTGACATTAAGTCTGTTAATTGTGACCTGGATGCAATTGTCCCAATTTGAAATTGTCATATACTCCCCCTAGTTCTTATTATAAGGCACAAACTAGTAAGTTTATTTGGTCCTTTTTATAAGGTACTTGCTTGTTCCCAATGAGCATTGATTATTATTTTTTTCATGTCTGCCCCTAATTAATAAAGGTAATAGGTGAAAGTAATAATTAATATAATATTAAAGTTTAGTGCAATTACAGGGTAATATTGGAAATTACTTAGATTCTAGGACAACTTTATTGACTTTAACTATTTTTATTGGTTTGTGAGAAAAGTTAGTTGGCGCCTTATAATAAGGACCAGAAGAAGTACCCCTTTTGTTGAAACTCCATGAGTTGATGTTCTAGATGTTTCTCTTGGATTAAATCAATGGAACTGCAAGGGCTTCATGGGTGCAATAAATTTGTACACAAAAACTCCCAAGTCCGTTAAGAAGGGAATGTTTCTTTTTTACTCCACACACAAATATATAGGTTTCTTTGCACATTGAATAGGTGGGGGCAGCTACGGTCCACTGCAGCGGACCGTTCACTGCCCCCAAAACCAGTGTTAATTTTTTTAAAAAAAAATAAAAAAACTGAGGTTAATTGGTTTTGGGGGCAGTGAACGGTCCACTGCAGTGGACCGTAACTGCCCCCTGAATAGGTGTGGTTCATGTGCTTTCTCTTCTCCTCGTATGTAAGTGGTGTATTTGTTGTGTATTCATAACCATGTCTATCATTGCGATTCAGTCAATTGAGTGTGGGTATTCAAGGTAGCAGGCCACACTCCAAATACGTCCATGTACTCACAATATACATAGTAATATGATCTAAAAAAATAAAATTGAATAATATCAGCAATTAACTAATAAATAATTACACATTTTAATTTCATGAAAAACATATTTTTTTCCCTTTTGTAAATGTGTATTATTTTCAACTATATCCCTGCTAAAATCTTCAAAAGAATCATAAAAACATTATCTGCTGACTTATGATTCACCACCTTGGACCAAAAAGTCTTCACTTAATTTTCCTTTAACTTCTCATTGCACTGACTTTGATTATCATTATTATTATTATTTGCATATTCTTCTTCACTTTGAATTTTGAAAAGCATGTGTTACACAATTTTCCTTCAATAAACTTAACTTTTTGTCCAAATCTACAAGGTTTTCACTATATTGTTGGTTGTTAATTGAGGAATTAGATTGACTTGGTTTGTGTGGATGATGCAGAAAATTATGACTTTAATTTACTGATAATTACATAGCACCATGATATTTATGACTTTAAGTTACATTCTTTTTGCTCAAACTTTTTTAGGAATCATTAGGTTTGAATTTGAATGCATATGAAAAGCCATCATTTTAGACTTTTTTTTTTTTGTGTTTTATCAACAGTGATATTGAAATAATTAACGAGTTTAATTTGATGAAAGCCACTAATTATTTTGAAAATTTTGTTGAATAAAGTTGTTAAAATATATATATGATGAATATTATAGTTGGAAGAATTTTGGTGGATTGGTGAGTCAAGTGGATTGGCTTATTTTTTCTATCATATTTTCTTAATAAAAAATAATTAATAAGAGTTTTTCTATATCTAACCTCAATTTCTCAAAACCTAACATAATTAAACTTAGAAACGCGTATTAAAAGGCAAAAACATCTACAACGACAAAAATCAAGTAAAATTATGAAGACATGATAAAAACATATAAGGAATTGATTAAAAACAAGTGAAATCATAATAACTTGATAAAAGCAAAAAAAAAAAAAAAAACCTGTAAAGACCTAATTAAAAAGTAGTTGAAACTATATAAGCTTGTAGATTAATATAAATTTCTTAAATTTGGAAACACATATTTGTTAAGAAAATCACAAACACAATAAATTGTCCAATTAATCAATTCAACAATCAGAATACTAAGGTGTTTTGTATCCTCATATCTTCTCTATTATTAGGATTTAGGAGCAAATACTAAAATATGGAGACAATTCATTACACATACTCAATATATCAACTTTGAATATAAATAACTTGGAAGAAAAGGATTAAGATTTTAATTTTAAAATAATAAAATGGGTAGTCCCACTTCTTCTCTTGTGGGTTAAGCGGATCATGCCTAAATTAGCCTATTTTAAAGGGCAGACTTTCAGTTAGCCTCTAAAGATATGACATAATTTCAATCAACCCTTAAAAAATTCTGCAACTTCATTGTACCCCTAGATCAAAATGAAATTAAGTTTTGTGGTAAAAAAATAATGATGCCCTTACTTTATTTATCTTGTGAATTATCTTATTTGTCTTATAAATACACATATTTATCTTTTAAATAGCTAAAATATTTTTTATTTCTTAGGTTCTTTTGAATCCATTTATTTATCTTGTAAATATTTTTACTTATCTTGTAAATGCTCATATTTTTCTTGTGAATTTCCTTATTTGTCTTCTAAGCGGTCAAAATGTCTTAATTCCTTAGGTTCTTTCAAATCCTTTTATTTGTCTTGTAAATGTCTTTATCTATCTTTTAAATGTCTTTATTTGTCTTTTAAATGCTTCCATTTGTCTTGTAAATGCTCTTTTGAAAAAAAAAATAAAAGAAGGATATTATTGTCTTTTCACCCACAAAATTAAATTTCATATTGATCCAAGGGAGTGCAATGAAGTTTCTGAATCTTTTAAGAGTTGACTAAAATTAAGTCACATCCTTAAAGCCTAAATAAAATTTTCCCATTTTAAAACATGACAATGTTTTCTTAACATGACTCCTTTTTTAAAGTAGGCTAACTGGGTAATGTCAGTTACCCACGGAAGTACTGGAAAGGGGGCGGGCACTCAGCACTCGGAAGTTTTTTGGGTATCATTTTTGCCCTAGAAGTTCACAAACATAATGATCTTGCCGATTGGTTGATCTTGACCATTGGATCATTGCTCTCTTTGTAAACTTCCCGGGAAAATTTGCTCCTAAAAAAAATTTATAGGGCAAATTTGCTCCTAAAACAAACTTTCGGGGGCATATTTGCTCCCTTTGTAATCTTCTAGGGCAAAAATGATATCAAAAAAACTTTTGTGTGTTGAGTGCCCCCTTACCAATACTTCAGTGGAAAAAATGGTATTTAACCCACACATATATATGTATATAATATAAGTGGTTGGCAATGATATATATACTCTCTTCTTTTGCCATATACCATATCAATTTTTTTTTTATTTTTCTGTTATTAATTAGTATTAGGGTTGTTCCCAAGTTGTATTTTACAATTTTCTAAGGTGTAGAATCTTCATTTTATCCCTATATAATTTGTAAACCTTGATTGTTTTAATTTCATTTTTCTTTTTATAAAAAAGTTAATGAAGTAGAAATATAGGACTCATTTAACTTTATGAAATTATATTTATAAAATGCACGTGTGTTAAAACTGTCTAAAATGAAAGAAAATAAATTTTATAAAGTCTAATAGTCTATGAAATTATATGTTAAAATTAATAGTTTTCACACTCAATGATATAGATGACAAGGGATCAAATTATAAAGTCCCAGTTTAAATAAAATTGAGCTAAATTATAAGGAGGACTGATTAATATGTTGATGATATTTAATTTTTTCTAAACTGTCATGCATCTATTGTAAAAATGTTTTTAAAATTTGTTCAAACTGAGAATAAATAAATAAATAATTGACCCAAAATCCTTAAAATTTTTAAACAAAATATTACAGAATGAATGACGTATTGGTGATGTAAATTGAAAATGTAGCATGACATTATATTATAGTTGAAAAAAGAGGGCTTGTAGGTCCATTGGTGGTGTTGAAATGAATCAGAAAACGACAACACAACCAACACCGTTTCAACCAAACTTGCACAACCATTCACATCTGGTTGGCAAATGTTGTGCTCAACTCAACAATTTGCAGATACTTTCGCTTCATTCTTGTGCTTAGAAGATCAATTTGCGGACGGAACCGGTTTCCTTGCTCGTCTTTTAGATGAGTAGAGGGAGTTCGTCTGTATGGAAGAGTTCCTGGTAGTCTACATCTTATTTTTAAAAATTTTAAAATAAAAAAATAATTTTAGTGGTTAAAAAACTTATAAAATAAAATTAACTTCTAAACTAACATTTTTTTAAAAAATAATTTTTTCATGTAGAAAAAAATAATAAAATCTAGATCTGAACTGTCAGGAGCTCGTCCATACACACGAACTCTCCTTACTCATCTAGAGGATGAACAGTTTGGACGAACAGAGAAACCAAATCCATCTCTTACCTTTATGGTTTGACAATACATTATTTGACTTGAAATAAACGACAATTTTTCTTCTCCTTCTTGTTGCTTTTATAAATTTTTGCTAAACTAAACGACAAGATTAAGCATTGACTTCTTGAAGTCAACCAATAAATGAATATGGCCAAAAAAGCCAAGCATGGAAAAAAGTTTACCATTTTATAAATGCATATCTCATCTTGATTAAATACTGCTCTTGTCTACCATATATCTACACACACACATGCCCATATATAAGCATTCTAATTATAGGCACAACTTTACAACTTCAAAAATCTTATCATGTAGGGCCAGCTTGAGAATACTTAAAAAAGTACTTTAACATTTTATGAGATAAAATTCATTTCATATATTTATCTTGTATAATATAAAATTACTTAAAATAAGTGAAATCAAATAAATACTAAATGTGAAGTAGTTGAACATAATTAAGATATAAATTTTATAAATTTAAGGAAAAATTTTATAAAAAATGTGGGAGTTATATTTATTTGAGAAATTTAAAGCAATATGGGAGATATATACTCATATATCCACAAACGTTTTTTTAATTATTTATATCATAATAAGAAAACTTGAAAAGACAACTATGACTTTATACATGATTCAGGAAGTTTGGACCTAAGGAAGGGCCAGCGACAGAACTCTAAATGCATGGCTACGAGACACGAACAATGAACTATAAATTTGCTTTTCTCACATTCTGCGAGAAGGCAACGCGGTGGCAGATTGGCTAGCCAAGCATAGCTTTATTTGTAGTGATGATTTTATTATTTTAGATTCTCCTCCAACAGGGGTGGTAGATTTTCTATTTAGGGACACTGTGGGAGTTGTTTACCCACGTCTAAATCCTGGTTAGTTATTTTTCCGAAGTAATGAACAATTAAGCCCCAATTTTTACCAAAAACAAAAACAAAAACTTGAAAAGAGAAAAAGAGAGGACTAAAACCGTGTGGGTCCAATTCCACCCGGGGAAGTTGGAACTCCAACCTTTTAAACAGTTTTACCGACATCCTCTATCTCTTTTCGATGGGAGCCAGAGAAGTACGAAATGAGTTAATGTCCAAACTGACCTTTTGATTTTCCTAATATTCAGAATAAAATATTACCAATACATATCCTCACATGTTGGGCATACGACTTCAACTAAATGACTGATTAATGAATTCATATTATATTAAGAAAAATTTATAATGTTAATTTTATATACTTTTATCCAATTAATTTGACTGTTAAATATTACCATGCATAGAAAATCTACATGTCTCATTTAATTAAAAACAAATATTTTAAGAAAAATTGCAGTTATGAGACTTCCCTCTGCAAGGGTTTTTGTCTCTGGCGCCGTCAAGATGGTTTCCCTCACCGTTGTTAGTTTGTTTAGTTGTCTTTGTTTTTACCTCTTAGATATTGTAATTTTTTTTCCGGTTCAATGAGATATTGTAACTTTATTTGATTTCACTATAATCTATATCTTTGTGGGCAAAAGAAAAAAAACTACTTTCTTCCGGTTCTAAATATAAGACAAAATTTATAATGCAAATTGCACTATAAACTTTGTCTTATATTTTAGGATCGGAGGTAGTAATGTTTTAAATATGTAACAAGTATTTAGTTTTTTGGGTTAACATGCAATTTTATCAACAAAGTTTTTTCCGAGAGGCATCTAGCACAAATTTTTTTGGAAGAGGCAAAATACAAATAAACAATTTAAAATGGTGCAAATTCAACAAAATCGTTAAATTATAAGAGAATAAAACTCTAACGGTATTTGGTAAAATTTAACGGTTTTGGTGAATTTACACCATTTTAAATTGTTTTTTTTTTGGTATTTTTTACCCTTCTAAAACTTATTTATATCATACACCCCTCAGGCAAAAACTTTGTTAGTAAAATTGTAGCTTTGGTGACTGGGGAACCAAGGAATGGTGGGTTCAAATCTCACTTTCACCACCCTGGCTCCACATTTTTTTAATAAAAAAATTATTCCCCTCTCCAAAAAAACATTAGTGAGGGTGCTAGCGTCAGAACTCTAGAGGCCGGCTAATGGTGGGAGAGGATATTCTCATAATCTTCTTTCTCCTTTTCTCTCATAGGCTCATCTGAGCCGTTGATTGGAAAGAGGAGAGGGAAGTTAAAGTAGTATTGTGATTAATTGGATGGATATGATTTAAGAATAATGAGGGATAATGAGAAAAATATAAGGAGAGAGACCCAACCCGTTCAAACAATGGTGGCTTCTTTTCTTTTTCTTTGAAAAAAAATAAAATATCAAGAGTATTTTGGCAAAAACACACAAACTCCAAATTTTCATATTCAATTCCTATCACATCACCTTTCTGCCATTTCCACGTGTTAACATAATTTTTAGGATTTTATAAATTCAAATGATATTTAAGTATTTTTTTTTTTCCCAAAAACCTTTTAACCCCATTTCTTTAATTATTCTAACGTCAACTAAAAAAGTTTCCTTTCACCCAGTTTACCTCCCCTGCCCTCAATCCTCATACCAAATAGGGCCTTAAACTAAACCAAATTACTAAAACCCAAAAAAGTCTAAATAGAGAACCAAAAATTCGCACTAGCCATGACGCCGCTACCATGCAAGACGAAGCAGAGAAAAAAGATGGCCATAACCCTCAATTGCACCAAAAGCCATAAAAAAATACCGCTACTGAGCACGAAAGTCAGCACGCAGGTCCCCACCTGCATATACCCAAATCCTCAACAACCCCTGTTGCCACAAACAATAAATTAAGTTAAAGTTTCAAAAGAAAGGGAAGAAACGTGAGTGTGTCGGTGGCAGAAAAGTAATTTCATAAAGCGAGACTTTTCTATAAATCAACAAATGGAGATGCATCCCAGAGAAGGTCAGTTGAAGTTCTCATAAACAAGGATGCGTCGCCGGCCGTGTCCTCCTTCTTCATTCGACCTCCAAGAAACCAAACCAGAAAATGTAACCTTATATACCCAAGTCATCAAATTCTTATGAGGTTGAACTCAGAATTCAACACCCTTATTGTTCGTTGTTAATAAGGTACCAGTCTCTCTCTCTCTCTCGGAGATTGTTGAACTGTTCTTGTTGATTTCATTTGTTTAACTTGTGGCTATGGTTTTCAAGTTTCTGGGTTATATATATATATATATATAGATGATAGATAGATATATGTTTGATCCCAGTCTCTTTGTCCCCTTGTTTCTGCGCGCTTCGATATATAATTTGTAGAAAGCTTCGAATTTTCAGTTTTCCGTTGCAATGGGTGTTACAGAAATCCCTTTTTTCTGTGTCGTTCATTGTCCTCGGATGTGATGTGAAAGTTGGACAAGAGTCGGTTTGGTTGGTAAACCAATACTCCCTTCGGTCCTAATTAATTATAGGATATATTTAACCGATTTTAGAGAGATTAAGGATGGAGATTAAATTAGTTAATTTTACTAATTTTTTCTAAAATGCCCTTATATGAATTTTGCACTTCAATTATCTTATTGATTTCTTATAATCCTTTATTTATATCATCAATAGGGGTATTTTAGAAAGAAATTGACAAAAAATAAAATATTGTTTTATAATTAGGGCTAAAACAAACTCCTAAATATTATTTTTATAATTAGGATATGAAGGAGTAGTATTTTTTCCCTTTTAATTTTTTTATAGACTGTAGTTCACATTATTAAAATTAAACTTTTTTCTAATCAAAGACGAGGATGGTCTCCTTTTCTCTTCCGCATCTCCTTTTCCTTTCTTTTCCTCCTTTCTCTTCCTTTTTTTTTTTTTTTTAATATATCTATATATCCAAATGAGAAAAGCTCTCTCAAAGGTAGACCTTATACTTAAAGAATCAAAACTCTTGTCTTCTTTCTAAATGAGCTTTAAATTAATTTTTTTATATATTTTATAAGAATATTATTATAATTTTACATTAAAAAAAATAGTAAACTTAAAGTTTGATGTACTCCTTAATTAATCTTGTCTAAATCACATGAAAATTACTTCTTTCAAAATTAGTTATAAATTGATAAAAAATAATGCATATTGAAAAACATAAGTACTTTTCAAACAATTTTTTTTTTAATGTATGATATCTATATAATTAAAAATATTTGATATTTGATGACCCATATGAGATAATAATTGTATTAAAAGAACTTCAAAACTTTTTTATTAATCAAAGTTAGTATTCCCTCTAGTCCTTAATATAAAATATATTTATATAATTTGATTATATTAAAAACGTTAGTTAATATAACACGTATTTTCTAAAACATTCTAGTCATCTTCCTTAATTTCCTCGTTCTCTATCGTTTTTTATTATTATTGAGGGAGCATCAATAGAGTTAAATTATGAAAAGATTGAAAAATATGAAAAATATGTTTTATATTTAAGAACGTGATCAATCCCAAGATAATTAAGAATGGGAGTGAGTATTATTTTATCTTTTCAACTTCATTGTCTATCCCCAAGTTATTACTCAAAGTTCTTAAAATTATAAATCTAAAATATTCTTATAATATCCATATGACCAAATTATGATTTGGAAAATAATACGTAGTACGAGTATAAATTTGAAAATTACTAGGGATAGTTTCAATAATTTTGATTTTAAGATCCTTAAATTTTATCAATTTCATATCTTAGCTTTATGTGAGTAATACGTAGTACGAGTATATATATATATTCTGTATTTCTATTTTATATTTCACATTCATGTGAGTAATATATTCCATTCATCTCCAACCTCAAACATTTACTTTCCCTTAGCTTTATGCAGATCAAGACCCACATTCAGACCACACTAAAATTTATTGAGGATAGTGAAAGAAGTGGTTAATTTAAAATGCAGGCATCTCAGAAACATGAGATTTGCTATGGCTCTGTGCAAACTCTGGAATCATATCATTATTCTTTAGCTCAAACCATAGAATCTTGCTCAACAAGTAACAGTAATCCTGGCCTTAGTTCTCCATCAGCCAATGGAAGCCCAGTATTAAACTCATACATGTTGAAGACACAAAATTCTTTTGAATCTTGCTTGACACAGACACAAGATATTGATGATCTTAGCCACAAGCTACACGAGCTGGAGACTGCGATGTTGGGACCTGATGAAGAAATTTCAGTCACATATGATGCCGATGCAGTCATGTATGAAGCAGAGAGATGGAAGAAGACAATAGAGATGATATCTAGAGGAGACTTGAAAGAGATGCTTTGTGCTTGTGCGCATGCAATGGAGGAGAATGATATGGAGACGAGCGAATGGCTGATATCTGAGCTGCGAGGAATGGTGTCCATTTCTGGAAATCCTCTACAACGTTTAGGTGCATATGCGTTAGAGGCTCTTGTGGCTAGATTGTCTTCTTCAGGAAGCAAAATATGCAAATCCTTAAGATGCAAAGAACCTACTGCTTCTGAACTCCTTTCTTATATGAATAAATTATATGAAATATGCCCATACTTCAAATTTGGCTATTTATCAGCAAATGGGGTGATTGCTGAAGCCATGAAGCAAGAGAATAAGGTTCATATAATTGATTTTCAGATTAATCAGGGCATCCAGTGGGTGAGTCTCATTCGAGCTCTCGCCTGCCGACCAGGAGGGCCTCCGAAGATTAGAATCACAGGTGTTGACGACTCCACTTCGGCTTTTACTAGAGGAGGAGGACTTGAGATTGTGGGGAAAAGATTATCAGCACTTGCACAGTCATGTAATGTCCCATTTCAGTTCCTTGCTATGGAAGTCTCTGCATCGGATTTCGATTTCCAACACCTTAAGATTCTACCTGGTGAAGCCATTGCCGTGAACTTCACCATGATGCTACACCATCTTCAAGATGAGACAATAGAGCGTTTGTTGAGATCAGTTAATTGCTTGTGTCCCAAGGTAGTGACCCTTGTTGAGCAAGAAAGTGAAACCAATCATGTCCCTTTTTACCCGCGTTTTGTTCAGACACTTAACTACTACTTGCCGGTTTTTGAATCAATTGATGATGTCATGGCAAGGGATCACAGGGATAGGATCAACGTGGAACAACATTGTCTGGCTCGAGAGATTGTGAACTTGATAGCATGTGAAGGGGAAGATAGAGTGGAACGACACGAGACTTTGGGAACTTGGAGATCACGTTTCAGAATGGCGGGGTTTGGTCCATATCCGTTGAACTCATTCATTAATTTTACCGTCAAGAATCTTCTGGAGGATTATTCCAAAAACTACACTCTACAAGAGAAAGATGGTGCTCTACACCTTGGTTGGATGAATCAACCTCTTGTTTCCTCTTGTGCTTGGAGATGACTCTCCAATGTCAGATCAGTCATTTTCATCATTTCAGTCTTATAGATTAGGTTCTTAGGTTATATTTCATCCTTATCTTTCATGGTCAGATTAGATATATAACATTAAAGATCTTGTTTCAGCAGTAACCGTAACAAGCAGGATGTACATCCAGAATTTCAGTAAGCTATATTTTCTTGAGTACCGAAACAAAGATTATAACATTAATAAGCTTAATATGTTCCATTAAATTGCACTGACATGGAAAATTTTGAGTCTCATCTTAACATTTTGGATAAAATATGTATGTTGTCCATGAAAGGGAAACAGTAGACGATGAAACGAAATTCACTGACGTCTATGATATTTAATGCTCTATAAGGTTAAATAAAGTGGATGAGATAACATTAGAACATAGACAAGAATCAAATTAAAGAAGATAATTTGAAGCGATATAGGTTCAATTACAAGTTTTTAAACTATACTTGCAAAAGTGAAATCTTATATTAGTAATATGGTCGTTTTGAGCCAACAAAACATGTCAATCAAAAACTAAAACAAAACATGGAAGTATAGCACTGGGATTTCTAACTACAAACTTGTCCAAACTAAATTGCATTTTTCCTACCCTATTTGAACAAGACCCTTCAATTTGACCATTATTAACCTCATGTATAGAAGTTCCAGCAATGATCCTGCAAATTATTACAGCACGTTTCTCAGTCTTCACTCCTGCAGAGAACATTCTGGAGAATTCTGTGTCAAAGTTGAACTGAATTATTTGGCAAACACTACAAGAAGGGTCATTACAGAGATATTTAACTTTCGGCACAGATTTGCCTTGGCAGCAACACCTCATTGTGGTGCCATAGAATCTCAGAAGTTCGTTCCCATCAACAATGCTTCTGGGGTGCCTTGGATTTTCCTCACAGGCTTTTTCCTTAACCATTTCTCTGTACTTCTCGAATCTATCGAGCATTTCCGGCGAAACAATCACCTTGAAGACTTTTTTGACCTTTTTCTGTGGAGTTGAGGTGTTCATCCAAGCTTTGTCAAATATCATCTCAACAATTTTCCTTGATGGGTCTCCTATAATGAGTTCTGTCAAAGATTCATAGGGACAAGGAGAGAGTTAGATAATTGACATATAGAAAGAAGATGAACAGAGCAGTTTTAACTATGAATGAACTAGACTAACTGGATCTTTAATACCAACTGAACATTTTCTTAAATCATTTTACAGTTAGGAAGGTTAGTGTAATTAGAATTTCATGCTGCGAGAAGTAATAATATAATATTTTAATGGAACTATAAAAAAAATATAATCTTTTGGTGGACAAATCTTTTATAGACCTTAGTGCTTGTTTGGGATTATTGAACATTCCTAAAGATTTATTTATGTAATTCAAGTTAAAACTTCTCTCATATTCTTACTTTATAGGCCCATACCATGCAAAAACACTTATAATTTTTTTTTAAAAAGCTAACCCAAACAAGCACTCAGAAACAAAACCAAACTTTAGAGTACTGAAGCAAATACTAAACAATGCTTTCTTTCTTTTTTTAATGAATAATACTTTAATGTTTGAGGGAGTCTATTGCAAAATAGATTAGTTTTTGTCTTGTGGCCCAAAGCGGTATTTGCCAGTTGGGCTCAGTTCCTTTGTTAGCCTGGTCCAGAGGAAGATCAGGTTTATGGGATCAAGTCAGTTTCTGTACACCCCTCTTCCAAGAATGTCATTTTCATGAAACGAAAATTGGAAATAACTAAGAAGAAATGAGTTTTAAATAGAATGAACTGGTTTCTTTGTTAGCAGCATGAACTTGGATGAAAAAGCTGAAGCATAATGAGAAATTTTAATAATGCTGTAATCGTGACATACTGTAGTGTTTCTACAAGTAGAAGAAATTGAATAACCAATTTACCATGGAGAAACTGGTTAGATCATATAGATAACTAAAACCTGCAAGTTTGGTTCTTCAAATAATATGAAGTGATATCAAGTCATATGTATAAATATATGACATGAACTTCTGAGTTGACATTGAAGTTGTAGTATAATAGTAGAATATAGGCAAAGAATTTAGTTTCCATGAAGAAACTAGTTAGATAATATTACATAGGATTCAGTAAAACTTCATCTTTGCTTCTTCAAAGATTCTGAACTCTAATATTAAACTGGTAATATATAATAAGCAAAGAAATTACCATGAAGCTTTGGTGTGGTAGCAACAAGACTAGCCTGAGATTGCACAGGATTTGAATGGCCATTTTTGTCATTATAAGATTTCACAGCAGGCTGCTGCCTCATTACATCAGTGAGCTTGCTTCCACACTTAACTTTCTCCTTCAGCGAAACCCACAAGGCATTCATCTCTGTAATAATAATAATGAAAATCCTTACGGAGATTATTTTCCCAAGTCTCTGATTTTTTGGCCTCTCACGTTATATCCAAATGTGGAATGAAAACGTTGGGTGTCTAAATGTGGAAGGAAAGACTAAAGAGAGAGGGATAACGTGGCTGCAGAATTCTCCAGTGCTTGCTGGAGAAGGCAAAGACAAAACATGAGATGGAAATTAACGAGAATTGGTTGTTTATGAACAGAGCTATTAACACACCCACGTCGTTTTCGTCAGATACAAAGGTTTGGACCATGGAGCCAAGCCAAGTCGTGCGAGTAATTTTGAAGGAAACTTGGATTTGCTAAAAAATGTTGACATATTATACTGCCTCCGGTATTAAATGTAAAAGGTAGACAAATGATTTATTTTGATCATAAATATAATATCCCAATTCACTTTGTCTTTTAAATTTAAAATCTTTTTCCTCAAAGCATCCCTATTAAATTATTCATATTACATTACATTGACTGATTTATTTTTTTTTGGGTTAAATAGCATTTTTGCTCCGGAAGTATACAACCAGGAGCAATTTTGCCCTAAAAGTTTTTTTGGAGCAATGTTACCCCTCTATTAACAACCCTAACAGTCAACTAACAGTTCAGATTTAAATCTTTTATAAAAATATTTTTTAATAATTTAATAATCTATTATTTTTATAATCGAAGATTAAATCTGAACCTTTTCAGATTTCAATCTAACGGCTGAGATGAAAAATATGATGGGAAGGGAAAAGGATGAGAGCCAAGTCCAAATCATATATACTCTGAGAGAACTCTCGTCCTATATCTTTTAATTGCAAAAAGATAATATAAATAGGAAAATAATAATATATATAGTTAAATAAACAAATATAAAAAGGGAAAAAGACGAATAAATACCATCTGAATTTGCAAAACCCCCAGAAGCCCACCGAATTTGGAAAAAGACTAAGAGGTGACACATACTTTTGAGGGTTATGCAAATTCATGCAAAATGACCATAATGCCCTTAAGAGGTGAACCAGGGGTTCCATTTGCCGTGTGAACCAGGGCTTCATTTGTCGTGACTGCCAAGGTGCACGTTCGCCATCTTGACCCTCTGCCGCAATCGACGTCGCACCCGCCACCTTGAACGCTGCACCGGATGACGGTGAAAAAGGAAAAAAACCATAACCGTAAATTTTTCGATCGCGTTGAGAGATTGGAAGAAGAAGACGATTTATATGATTTACACGGTGACAGAAGAAGAAGAAGAAGGAAGAAAAAAAAACGAGAATTGGAAGGTATTCTCGTCAATTCTCGAGAATTGGGTTCCAATTCTCGAGAATTGACGAGAATGTCGAAACTTTCGCCATTGTAATTTCTCTCTGCGAAGCGGATGTGCTGGAACTCCACGAAGTTGACGGCGGCAGTGTCCAAGGCGGCGACGGAGTGGGTCAAGCGAACAAGAGGCTTAAGGGCATTGTGGTCATTTTTCTTGAATTCGCATATCCCTAATAAGTCCATGTCACTTCTAAGTCTTTTTATAAATTCAATGAGCATCTGGGGGTTTTACAAATTCAGATGACATTTTAATGGAGTTTTTCCAATATAAAAACTTGAGAAAATCCCGGAATATAAGTATGAAAATAAAAATAGATAGTAAAAATTGGCAATTATAAAAGCTTGAGCAAATATCGAACCTAATTCCACAAAACTGATATGTTTGCTAAAGTTTAGTAATGTGAGATACTTAAAATAAATAATTAACCAACATTCAAATAGATTGTGATTTAATTGCTAACAATTAGGAAAAAAAATTTTATTGATTTTTTAGCCAATATAATTTAATGTAATTCACTGCAATAAAAAAATACAACATTTTACCTTGTCATCTTTTTCTTACGCTCTACTTTTTTCCAATGTATAATCAGAAATTAGATATCGTTTTTTATTTGTGATTCTTCTTCTTATGGGGTAATTACAACCAAGAGGTAGTTTTAATAAGATGATTCAAGAAAGTATTTTAATGAATCCAACACTTATTTATTACAAATAATTAATTTAACTACTTTTATTTATATCCATAAATTAGGTATCTAACACATATATTAAGGACCCAAGGTGGTACTACTATATAAGTTTAATTTTTAAAAATAACATTAGTACAAAAAAAAATATCATCTGAGACTAATTGTTAGAATTAGAGGCTGAAAATACTATAAAATTAAAAAATTCAAATTAAAAAATGGTATAAAGTTAGATAACTAAAAATATACTTCTACAGTAATAAATGGTATTTGCAACTAGAAACAAGTCTTAAGGGTGTGTTTGGTTTGAAGGAAGGGCATGAGAAGAAAGGGAGGGGAGGGAAGGAATGGTATGTTATCTTGTTTAGTTTATTAGAGAGAATGAGAGGGGGAAAAGATTACTTGTTAGTTTAAGAGGGTAGGGGAGGGTTGTTTAAGATTTTGGCCCTCTTTCCCTCCAAAATTTTAAACCAAATGAGGGGAGGGGATCATTTTTCCTTCCCTCTCATCTCCTCCCCTCAAACCAAATTAATGTTTGGATTAGCTTTTAGAGAATAGCTTTTGGAGAAAAAGTTGTAAAAGTGCTTTTTCAGAATAGAGGGAAAAAAAAATGATTGTGATAAAATAAGTGTTTGAATATTATTATCAGAATAATTTTTTCATGCTTGAATTATGAAAAAGGAAATTAGCTTTTGTGATAATTGCATATAAAGGATAATGTTTTATTTTAAATATTTTTACTTTAAATTTCATAATAAATACATAAATTTATGTACAAAATTAAAATTATAACATTAGTCAATTTTATAATATGATAAAATAGCTCAAACGTATATGTATTGACAAATTATATAGAAAAATCATTTTAAAATAGTAATTAATAAATTTTACATTCTAAATAGTAATTAAAAGTTCATAGATTGCTAAAGGTATGAGCATTACCCTTAATCTACAGAAATGATAGGCACCGTTTTTATACACACACACAAAGAGGGAAGGAGATTCTCTTTATATCCTCTTTCTCATTTTCTCTCATCGGCTCAATCTGGGTCGTTGATTGAGAAAATGAGAAAAAAGTAAAAATAGTACTTTATTGATGGGACGGATGTGATATAGAGATTATAAGGGATAATGAGAAAATGATGATGAGAGAAACCCACAAAAAGAAGAGAAGACAGAGGAAGAGAAAAAGATAAAAGGGAAGAGATGACAGAGGAAAGAGAAAAATGAGAAAAAAAATAGCTTTTTTAAAACCATAGTTTTAAGGGAGAATCCTTGCCAAGGCCCAATTAAGGCCCCAAATTGCAAAAAGGGCCCCAACAACTTTCCTCTACCACAAATGGCCCTAGGGCCCTTTCTGACATTCAGTTTTAAAGCAAAATGACCAAAAAACCCAAATGAGTTTTTAAAATAAACACTGCAGCTCTCTACCCAAAATCACTCCGCTCTTCCGATTTTCCCTTTATTTTATATAGTGTGGTTTATCAGCTCGGTCAACCACTCAACCCGCCGTCGGCTCCATAAACCCTACTCTCTACTGTTCTATTTTCATTTGCGTCGAGGTAACAGGATGGACGTCGACATGGTTGAAGAAGCTGAAGGAACGTCGAGGAAGATCCAAGTGCGGTTCGTTACTAAGTTAAAACCACCTTTCAAAGTCGCAAACTCTGTCATTTCCATCCCCGCCAACCTTACTAGATTTGGTGTCTCCTCCGTCATCAATAGTCTTCTTGAAGCCACTGGTATCTCACTATCTCTATTCCTTTTCCCCTCAAATGTCTCTAGCTGCTTAAACTTCAAGTGCAATTATTAAATTGATGTTTTGACCGTTGCACACTTTGTTTTTCTCGATGCAAAGTTTTTGTCTGTCTGGTTTGATGAAGATTTTGTTGAAGTTTGCATCTCTCCCTTGCATATTTAGATTTTACCCTCCCGTGTTTCAGAGTAACTTTTTAATTTAACTGTCGATTATGGGCTGATTATAAACCGGAACCTTTTGATATCTTGATCGATGGCGAGTTGGTTCGGATGTCACTCGAGGAGTTTTTGGCCGTCAAGGGAATTTCAGTGGTAAGTATCTTATCCTCCTACTTTTGATTATTTTCTGTTTTTCCTTTGAATGTATGAGTTTAATGGATATCTGCGTTTGTCAAGTGACAATGGAAAAGAGGAAGAGTTGTCTAGAGGGAATTAGTTTTTTGATAGCAGAAGCTATTATTTGAAGTAGTGGACTAGTGGTCAAATGAAGTCTTTCAGAATCTCTTGTCAACTATTCTCTTCTATTTTATAAAAAAAAAACTGTTGCACAAAGAAATGGTCTTTGTTGAAAGATTATTTAGATGACATTTTTGGTATTCATGATTATATTGCCCATTTTTTTGGAGTCAAATCTAATGTTTGTTAATGATGAAATGCAGGAAAAGATATTGGAAATAGAATACTCAAAGGTAGTTGCCCCACGTAAGGAGGAAGACCCTGCTTTACATGATAATTGGGTTAGTGCAGTTGATGGTTCTTCTTCTCGGTAAGATTGTAAATGTTAAACTAGGTGGTATGTGATATTGAATTGCTATATGATTCAATCGCCATAACCATGTAATGGTCCAAGTTTGGGTTTATGTTAATGTTAGCTATACAAATATTGGTTAATGAAGATTTTGCTGAGCTATTCTAGTGGATTAAGTTGACTGGATGACTTGGCTAGCTTCATTTAATTTGGAACTTACAACGTTGAGATGATCATACTCAATGATGTTAACATTGATAATTGACAAAGTGTAATAATTTCTTATATATAATATATATGATAGTGTAGTATCATCATCTAATCATCATTAGATGGAAAATTGTGTGAGGGGTTTCACTTATGATTTATGGGAACGATCATAGGACATAGCCTTATCCTGCTATTTGATGGTCCATTACATGTCTTGCTTTTAGTAAAATGAATGGTTGTACATGTAGAGCCAGCTTTTTTGGACAGTTGATATTGTACACTGGATGAAATACCAAATTCTTTGGTCTAGTGTAGCAAGTATATCAATTTTGGATCAGGCTATGTTTCACTAAGAATGGTTAACAGTTATGCTTTTGTTGCTGCAGGTTCTTCTTGACTGGATGTTATGATGGTTTAGGGAGGTAACAATTTTAGATAACTTGTTTGTTATCTTCAAATTAGGATTTGGTGGCTTTTTAAAGATTTTATGTTATATCTCTTATTTATTTACGAGTTTTTTATTTGTTTATGTTATATCTCTTATCTGCAAACCAAAGGTCACCAATGGAAATTAAACTGAAAACCTTTTGGCCGCTCCAACTTGATCCAAATGATTGAGCCAAACCTTTGCTTTTCAATCTTTAATTACAGAAAATTCAGCACTCTTCCTTGATTATTATCTGTATGCTTTTCTGTTTGACTGAAATTAATGAAGGGTATTGCAACTTTTCAATATTGGTTCTAACAGTATGATGTTCTGGTTTCAGGTTGTCACAAATAAGTCAAAGGTTTTTCCCAAGGATAATGAAGCTCCTCCTGGAGGTGTTGATGACATGACTAACAATTTCAAGGAGTCCCAGAAGTAGAAGATGAGACATTAGGCAACATAGTTGTTAGGACACGTTGTAGTTGATCACTTGTTGTGTACACGTGCATATGTATTTATGACAAATTTGTATTCATGAGAATGACCTTCAACATTTGTATTTCTGTAAATTGTCTACTGATGCTAACTTGACCATTTGAATTCAATGACAAGAGGAAATTTTTCCTTCTTTTATGATATTTGTTCATGATATGAGAAAAAAGCATTGGAAACGTCCCCTGATATTGTTGTTAATACCCCCTGATATTGTTGTAAATGACCCCTGTTATTGTTGTAAATGACCCCTGTTATTGTTGTTAATGACCCATGTTATTGTTGTAAATGACCACTGATATTGTTGTAAATGACCCCTGTTATTGTTGTAAATGACCCCTGTTATTGTTGTTAATGACCCCTGTTGTTGTAGTAAATGACCCTTGATATTGTTGTAAATGACCCCTGTTATTGTTGTTAATGACCCATGTTATTGTTGTAAATGACCACTGTTATTGTTGTAAATGACCCATGTTATTGTTGTTAATGACCCATGTTATTGTTGTAAATGACCATTGATATTGTTGTAAATGACCCCTGATATTGTTGTAAATGACCCCTGATATTGTTGTTAATGACCCCTGTTATTGTTGTGACCCTTGATATTGTTGTAAATGACCCCTGATATTATTGTTAATGACCCCTGATATTGTTGTTAATGACTCATGTTATTGTTGTAAATGACCCCTGATATTGTTGTAAATGACCCCTGATATTGTTGTTAATGACCCCTGATTATTTACAACGATATTAGGGGTCATTTACAACAATATCAGGGGTCATTTACAACAATAACAGGGGTCATTTACAACAATAGCAGGGGTCGTTAACAACAATAACAGGGGGTGTTAACAACAATAACAGGGGTATTAACAACAGTAACAGGGGGTATTAACAACAATATCAAGGGGCTTTAACAACAATATCAGGGAGCGTTTCCAGCTGCATTTTTTTGGGGGCTGATGTAGTTGTTAAAGGGGACTGATATTGTTGATTAACGGGTACCTTATTATATCTCATTTTCCTCCTTCTGCACACACAACTAACAATGACCAGAGATGCAGGAAACAATTGTCGTTCTCATTCATATTAAAATGTCATGTCACATACATTAGAAATTTTAAAAACTGTCCTAAATATGAACTACAGTGTTCTTACACAATTGCTGCAATAAAATCTATCATACAACCACTAAAATTTAGATACACTTAACAAGTCAGCATATGTATATAAAAGCATTGCTTCGTAAAGGCTCTTCTTTGCACAATAACAAATCAATTAACAACTGTGGTATCAATGAACATTGACGTTTACAAAAAATCTGATGGACAAAACATGTGTCCTAAATACAATCAGTATGTTAGCAGACATATCATCCTATTGACCAAAACCAATTGCAGCCTATTTGTTCATCTTCTCTGAGATGTGCAGGTATAGTTAAATTTCCTTCCAAAGCAAGAATAGAATCGGGCAGCTCCATTTCCTTTAGCCTTGTTCGGGTTAACTCATTGGCTGGTTGCAATTTTTCAGCCTGGGATCTTATAATGTCATCAACCATCTCAGTGCATCTGGAGAGTGAAAGAAATAAATATACAAAGTTGTTAACAACATATTTCATATAACTTGCACGTTCTAATTATTGCAGTTAACATCAAAACATGAGATGTCTGTGCTTCTAGCTACAATTTCTAAACAAACCAAGTTTTAAAGCATAAATCAAGTGAAAAAAAATTGTACATGTTCTTTTGCAAACCTGAACTAGCACATGACCAAAATGTTAACATTTGATTGTATTTGCAACATATGATCCAACAGTTTATTATTCCTTATGGTCACTTTGAAGAATGAAATAAATTCACCTCTTGCAGTTATGTATTTGGAAGAGGCTCACCATCCAAATCACAAGGTTGATAAATCATCAATTTGTTCCACTTCCCACACTACAAAAAAAATGTCACTTTGTGGCGGTTAATTTGTAGCGGTCAAAATAAACCGCTACAAATATGCGAATTTGTAGCGGTTTATACCGAAACCGCTACAAATTTGTAGCGTGATATGACTCCCACTGGTTCGTGAACGACATTTGTAACGGTTATCATAAACTAACCGCTACAAATTTGTAGCGGTTATTTTGTAGCGGTTTATTTATATAAACCGTTACAAAATGTAAAAAAGCCTCTACAAATGTGAACCGCTACAAAAACTGTTACATCAACCGTTACAAAGTGTGTAATATTGAAATTTGAATATTTCGAATCCCGCCAAGTTTATTTTTTAAAAAAAATATGTTCATATTTGTAGCGGTTATTAGGATAACCGCTACAAAATGTGATATATTGAATTTTTTTTTTAAAAAAATACCAATCAATTTTTGTAGAGGTTTTGAAACCGCTACAAAACGAAAAAAAAAACCGTTACAAATGTGAACCGTTACAAAAACTGTTACATCAACCGCTACAAAGTGTGTTATTTTGAAATTTGAATATTTCGAATCCCGCCAACGTTCATTCATTTGTAGCGGTTGTTAGTGTAACCGTTACAAAATTTGAAAATTATATTATTTTTTAAATACTAATGAATTTTTGTAGCGGTTTTTAACCGCTACAAAACATTAAACCGTTACAGAAACCGTCACATCAACCGCTACAAATGTTACGTATATCCCTATAAATATCCCCACCACACCTCATCTCACACACTCATTCATTTCTTCCCACTCACTTCTCTCTCGTTTTCTCTCATTTCTTCCCACTCCTTCTAAAATCTTTGATTTCAATGTTTTATTTTTACTTCTTATAATATTGATACTATTTTTTTCCTTATCCGAACTTTAAGTATATTTCCTCAATATTCCTTCTATCATCATCAACTTTCTTTATATAATCAAATATCATCTAATGCACAACATAATTTTTTTGCTCGAGAGGTTGACAACACAATAAATCCTTATTATCTACATATTCTCAATATTATACCTACATAATATTTATACTTATCTAACTTAAGTTAATCAGTTTTTTAAATATTAACTATTATCATTTAATTTGTCACTTAAATAATAAAAATATTCAATATAATATTGTAACAATGGACACAAATTACGATTTTTTTTTTTTCAATTTTTCAATATTTTGTAGCGGTTGTAAAACCGCTACAAATTTCAATTTAAATTCGGATTAAATATTTGTAGCGGTTTTACAACCGTTACAAAATTTGGGCGCCATTTTTTTTCAATATTTTGTAGCGGTTTATCATAACCGCAATGAGATATAGTGTGATTTATATGTATGTAGTATCGGTTTTTTTAACCGTTACAAATCGGCTTGCCACAGGCGTTTTTGTCGCGGTTCCTCTAACCGCTACAAATGTCGTTTGTCACGTCAAAAACCGTTACAAATAGGTCATTTTAACCGCTACTAATTGTCGTTTTTTTTGTAGTGCCAGTCATTAATATTTTAGGCTCTTCGGCATAATTATAAACATATCCATCCACCAAAATGGAAAATAAAAGTAAAAAAAATTAGCACATCCAAGCTTTAATTAAATGAGAGCTGCAATAATCAAAAGACCAAGTCATCTTGATGAAACAGAATTTTATTGAAGTCATGCAGGTTACCATGATTTAGACTTACCATGCATGCTATAACTAATTTATGTTCTATTCTGTTTTGCAAGCAACTTTGTAGTCCATCCACAAAAATCTACAAGAACTAGAGCCTTATCAGTCAAATCAAGGAACATTCTTAATTCCTTTGGATCCTTGAGTGCCTTAAGGGGAACCTCCTCAGGGGCACTCATGATATAGGGATGCAACGAAGACAGTATATTTTTCGCTTTAAGTCTTCCTCGATACTTGTAAGATATAGAATAATGGAAGTAAATTAATGTTGTTTCCTCAGTATGAACACCTATAGAATCTGCTAACATCTTCTCTGTATTTCTATGCATATATCTCAGTTTTAAAGGACCAAAATCTATAGACTTACCATAAACTACAAGAGCCACATCCTTCATAAGGGAGCGAGACTCACCGGACCCAACAATTCAAAATGAAAATCAAATACATTAGGATCACTCTACTAAATGCAAAACATTTTAATATGAGAATTATAAGAAGACATGAAAACCAACACCCCCACCAATATATATATTCGTTATCATTACAAATTTATCCAACTGTAAAGGAATACTAAAAAGTGAACTCAAATATGCGTCAGAGTCAGAGTACGTCAGTAGTTCAAGCAAGTAGACTAGACTCTTATTGGCGTAGGATGTAAGACAATCTTGAACACAAAAACTTCAAGGACAAATAAAATTTCAAAATATAGTCTAGTTTATTTAGGGTCAGCTATTAGCATTGATTGTTGATGCTATATGCTAAAGGAATCGTCATATTAAAGAGCAAAGAAATGTTGAAAGTTGTGCAATTTATGATGCAAGGCCATAATGTGGTTCTCCCACATGCTAAATTGGTGATTTAATATCCTATAGTTAAAAAGTTGCAGGACACCCAAAGTTTAGTATAATAAAACCAGTTTCTAGACTCTCAAGGTCCATGGGAGTATAATGTGCAACCAAATGAAATTACAATAATTCTTTTAGCCGTACAATATGGTTTCATAGGGAAGCAAATTTTAACTCGCTATGTCTAAGTGATGGAAATGTTATTACTAGCAGTGCCACGTTCGACATCACCAAAGGAAGATATGCATATATACATATACATACATTCCAGTGACTCAAGTCAAATAATAGCGACAGCAAGAATTTACACTTCCAGCTAGCAAAATCCATATGGAAGGGACCGAAAAAAAAAAACAGCAGAACTCTAGGAATATCAAATATGCTGACAAGAATATCAAATATGAAATACCCACATAATAGCTAAACGTCAACAGAAAAATAAGATAAAACCACTACTTCTTTGTAAAGAAAACAAAATATAATTCTTGGCATTGAGGTATTCCAAGTCACTCAACAGTACCCTTTTGCAAAGGTCTCACAAAGATCTCTCGAAGCGAGAAAATCATAAAGCAGTTCGCTAGGAAAGTATGTAACCACTTGGCATAACTTGATAAAAAATGACCTAAACATAACAGCAACCACAGCCTAGTGTCAATAGTACTTTATGCCCTGAGTATTAATTGTTGTAGCTTGCACGAAGGTTGAATATTTCTTCACTGGATGAAAATTCTTGCCATATTCAAATTCGGCCGCCAATTACAAGAGAAACTACCTCTTAATGCTTTGTTTGAGACTTTACATACTAGATCGGACTTCAAAGGAAGCCTTCTGTCTTCTAAGGTGGTTAGTCAGGAATAAAAGGGAAAGCCTTCTAGGCTACAGACTATTGGCTTATGTTTGTCTGACAATGTGCCCAAGAAGAGATCTTCGGTTTCATATTATCAACGTAACCCTCTCTAATCATAAAATTCTAGTGCCGTGAGTTAAGAAAAATAAAGAACAAAATAAGGCATGAAAGTCTCTTCTGGGAGGGAAAGATGCAGATAATACATTCCTTTATGTAAATCGCAAAGACAGACAAGAACAGAAAGGGAATTATAAACCCAAGAGGTCTTAGCAATCATTGATGCCATGTTCAGACTTAAAATCTTATGAATTTAAGAGAGCTTCCTTCAGTTGTAGACTAGAAATTATAATAACTAAAAATTGAAGAAGGTAGAGAAGAGAAAAGAAAGGAAACCTGCTGCTCATTACGGGCAAGGCATTTGCGAACGATCTCGCCTTCAAGGGCTCGCCTCTCTTCGATGGTGAGGTACTCGTAGTATTGGGCAAGACGGGTGCAGCCCTGCTTGTTCACCATCAATACGAATCTGATCCCCATCCTTCACCAACTTGCCTTGCACGGTCACACAGATTCCGATCCGAAAACACCCCAATTCAAGATCGATTAAACTCTCCCTCTTCTTCTTTTAGCAAGCGTGCGAGCGAGATTGGAGGGAGACGAGTAAACCGAGAGCGATCGAGCAAGGAGCGAAGTGATTTTGGTGGAGAGAGCTGCAGTGTTTATTTTAAAAACTCATTTGGGTTTTTTGGTCATTTTGCTTTAAAACTGAATGTCAGAAAGGGCCCTAGAGCCATTTGTGGTAGAGGAAAGTTGTTGGGCCCTTTTTGCAATTTGGGGCCTTAATTGGGCCTTGGCAAGGATTCTCCCTAGTTTTAAACCCCATAACAATATTTTTAGATTAAAAAAAAAAAAAGCGCTTCCAAATTTTTCAAAGTGTTTGGATAATCTTTCAGCAAACCATGGGTTTAAGCACAAAAAGTTCTATTTTTTTGGTTTATCCAAACAACCACTTACTCCTCTGATCATTTTTATAAGTAATTTCTAATATATGTTTCATACAAACTAAAAGAAACTTTAAATTTATTTAATCTACCTTAAAATTTAATAATTTTCAAACTTTATCTCTATTTAATATATAATATATTCCTTAAAAATAAAGTCAACATAATAATAAATTAATGATATAATTATACATTTATATGAAATATTTAATGATGTGATTTATAAAAGATGGCCAAGACGATCATTTTCTCTTTGCCCTAGAAATATGATCATATATAGGAGTAATGTCTTATATTTAAGAAAGTTAAATAAAAAAAAGAAGAAGAAGAAGATCCTATATTTTTTTATAACAAAAAAATTCCTATATTAAACGCCAGAGGAAGAATTTTAACCTTAAAAGTAAAAACCATGATGGCCAAAAAAGGGGTAACATCTAGGATGGTAAAATGGAACCTAACCTTGCGTGTTTTCACAAGCATTTACAGGTGGTACTGGTACCATTAACTGTGTGTGCGTGTGTGTGTGTTTTTTTTTTTTTGAAAAATTCATATCAGCGCCCTTTTAATAGGAGAAATTGCAAAAAAGGATCCAAGATTCTGACAATCCCAGAAAAAATCCTAAGGCCTTTTATGGGATTTTTAGAATTTTAGGTGAGTTATTAACGATATAGTTGTTAACGGGTAGGTCTTTAACAACTAAATCAGCCCCGTTAATAACACTTTTACTAACAACTAAATCAGTACCTTTAACAACTATCTATATCAGCCACGTTAACAACTCACCCAAGATTCTGAAAATTCCAGAAAAGGCCCTGGGACCTTTTCTGGAATTGTCAGAATCTTGGGGCATTTTTTAAAATTTCTCCTGTTAAAAGGGCCCTGAAATTGATTTTCCCTTTTTTTTCCCTTCCTGGCTAAGTCATTAACCATTATTTTTACCCTTAGATGGTACATATATGTAATCATTTTTAAGACATACATAAATAATTTAAAACATAAAATATCTGAGTATTTACAGAATTAATAAATAATATCAGCTGCATATAATATATTGTTTTGCATTTAAATATGTTGAGTCAACTCGTCAAGGGTTCGAACAATATTTATTTATTTTGGTTTGACCATACTAAAATCTAGTCTAAGAATAAGTGTACTAAATAATTATAAAATATTTTGGAGGAAATAATGAATATAAAAAAATAATAAGTATGTTGCTTATCCAGGTATAAAAGAGTTGGCTCATACGAATATAAATACTATCAAGAAAATAAGAGCAGCATCAACATGTGAAACAACATCTTATAATCACTTGTGTCAACAAAGCTTTCCTCATGTTCCCAAATCAGCTGACATTTATAGCAGCATCACATGGCAAGAGATTATGGTGGATCCGGCTATGGTCCTCTTCTTTTCCCGTCCTCTTCCAGCCTCTTCCTCATGTAAGCCGTCGGAAGAAAATCTGGACGGTACAAATTTTTTTTAATAATTAAATTTTTACCGCATGCGGTAAATTATTTAAAAAAATCTACACCGTCTAGATTTTCATCCGACGGCTTACATGAGGAAGAGGACGGGAAAAGAAGAGGATTGAAGCCAAATCCGAGATTCTTACGCTTCTTGAAGATTTAATTTTGCATCCTGTTCATGTTGTTTCATATTCTTTCAATTGTCATTATTTTCATCATTTTATTTGTGGTATTTGCTTTATATATTATTTTGTGAACATTTTCTTTTTAAGTAATACTTCATTTTGTCCTTTATAAAAGAAGAAGAAGAAGATAAGAGTGAAATGGTGTATCTTCAAACAAAAAAAATAAAAATAAAATCAAACCGTTTAATTTGTTGTTAGTTAATTAACTACTTTTGTAAGAGCATAAGTACGTTAAGAAGCAACCGAATCAGGAATTTTCATAAATGAAAACACAGGTTTGTTTACTAAGTTAAGCAACTTAATTTCTAAGTAAATACCATTTGTAACTAAGATGTTGATTTGCCGGTAAGAGTTAGGGCCCAACCATATAATATATTCCCTTCAGTCCTAAATATAAGACACAATTGACTTATTTTTTGAGAGGTTAATGAAACTAATTAAATTACTTTAAAATATTTTTATTTTTATTTTTTTCCTCTAAACTAATTAATTTGACTAATAAACTAATATATAATTTAAGAATACACAACATATAAAATGATTAAGTAACTTATTTAGCTTCCTCAATCTCTTCAAAAAAAGTCAACTAGGTTTTATAATTAGGACCGAATGTAGTATTCTTTTTAGTCCTAAATATAAAACATAGTTGACTTATTTTTGAAGAGGTTAAAAAAGTTAAATAAGTTATTTAATCATATTATATATTGTGCATTAGTAGATTACATATAAGTTTATAAATTAGGCAAAATAATTTTTAAAAAAAAAACAAAAAATATAAGTATTTTTAAGTAATTTGATTATCTTTTGTAATATTTCAAAAAAAAAAACAATTATATATTATATTTAGGTCTAGAGGGACTATAAAATACTGGCCTTTTTTATTGGCTCTGGCTTAAGAGAACCTAGTCTAAAACCATCTGTAAATGCTAAAAGGATTTTGTTAGCAAACCTCATTATAAAAATGTTAAAAATCAAACAAAATATTTAAACTCATAAATTTCTAATTCAAATAATAAAATCACAAGTTATATAAGTATCAAAATATTCTCATATATATATTAACACGTAATATAAATCAAATCATTACCAAAATTCTAAATAAAATAATTTTTTATATTTCAAATGAATAAACATAGTCCAAAACTAAACAAACAAAAACTATTATATAAAATTCAATTTAAAAAAAAAGGAAAAAAAGAAAAGAAAAAGAAGACAACAACATTTTTTGCGGCATCATTAGGACTAGCCTGAATAAGATCGTTTGCTTTTATTTTTTTTTTATATAAAAATTTTAGGAAAGGGGTTGGGTTTACCCACGATCCAAGGGTAGGGCGAAATCTCCCTTCCTCCTAGGTGATACCGATGTTGGGTAGAGCGAGCCGTCAATTACCCTCAGGTGTTAACCTAGGTATCTAGGAGCTAGGATGCCTCCCCCAGCGTCTTGACCAACTCTAGAATCAAACCCCCTCCCTTCGGTGAGAGTGTCCGACCCCTTTGCCAGTTGAGCCCAAGAACGAGGGGTTATAAGATCGTTTGCTGTTTGAAGATCTAAATCTCGCTTTTAGCCCTAACCATTTTTGGGCCTAAACGTGCTGGCCTTATAGGCTTGACCCATTCCCCTCATTGATCATGTGCCAACCATAGCATCTGTAATTGTAATTGTCCCTAATGGGAAAAAAAAAAAAAACTAGTTTTGTGGCACAATCCTATCAAATATATCTATGCTAGCCACTCAGCAACTTGGCATATAAATTATGTTTTTTTTAATTAGCATTTAGTGATTCCATATATAGGGTTCTTTTTTCTTGATGCTTATCTCGTAGCTTAACTGCATTATTATTTGGTCGATTCAACAATAATCCTAGGCAACCAAAGCAAGAGTTAGCAATAATCCAGTGATGTGTTGATGAGAGTGAGAGAGGGCAATTAGAGAGAGGAAGGGTGAGTGAGAGAAGAGAGAATATGAAAGAATGAGGAATTCACACGTGGATAAATGTGGGGCCCACCAAAAAAAGTAACGTGTGTTATGTTGTCAATCAATATGGCATTTTTGCTCTGTTCAAAGAAGTTTGTGCGCATTTTCGCACCTAAGAAATGGATGGTATCATATGCACATTTAGTAAAGGTACTTGGGCATTTTTGCACCTTACTAGATTGACACCTATACAACATGAGGCTCACCAACCAAAAAGTAACCGTCATTAGCTCAAACAAACAAAGCTGGTGTTTTTGCAACGTTTAGTAATCCTGTACATTAGGAAAAGTTCATGGGCACTTTGGCCCCTTAACCCAAATATTTTTATTATTATAAAGGTCATAAAAAATTATACTTCCTCTGATCCTAAATATAAGACATAGTTGATTTTTTAAAAGAGATTGAGAAAACTAATTAAATTACTTTAAAAAAATTATGTCACTTTTTCTCCAAATTATTTTGCCTAGCTTATAAATTGATATATAATCTAAAAATATACAACATATAATATGATTAAATAACTTATTTAGCTTCATTAATCTCTTTAAAAAAAAAAAAAGTCAACTTTATGTTATATTTAGGATCAAATGAGTATTATTTATAAATTATGAAGTAAAATTGAAGTTTGACCTTGATCAAGGTATGCACTTCTGAGTGATTGATCCACCATTTTAGCCTATAAGTTTTTTTTTTTTTCTTTTGGGAAAGAAATATATGGGTCATTGTTGATTTATCAGAAGCTGGTTTATTTTGGGACCCTGAATGCAACTCTATCCTTCCATGTTTAACAAGGTGGCAAATAAAATTTTCATGGGCTACATCTGCACAGTTTTGGCACCTTCCCAAAGTAAATTTTAGGGTAAAGGAGCAAAAATACACATGTGTTTTACCCTTGGGAGCGCCCAGCACCATATGCTTTTTTTGGGAGCAAAAATACACATGTGGTTACTTTTTAGGAGCAAAAATCACATTACCATTAAAATCTAACTTAACGGTGTATTTACAACAGAAAATGTCATATTTACAATAAAAAATGTCATATTTATAACATCTAAACACCTGGATTTTGAACATAGAAATGTCATTTACAACAAAAAAATGCTATATTTACAACAGGAAATGCTGTATTTACAACAAAATTTAAAATCTGGCAATATTTATAACAGAAAATGTCATATTTACAACATTTAAACACCTAGATTTTGAACATAGAAATGTCATTTACAACAGAAAAATGCTAGATTTACAACCGAAAATGCTGTATTTACAACAAAATTTAAAATCTTGACATTTACAACAGAAAATGTCATATTTACAACAGGCTAGATTTTAACGGTGGTGTGACTTTTGCTCCTAAAATGTAACCACATGTGTATTTTTGCTCTCAAAAAAAGCATATGATGTTAAGCGCTCCCAAGGGTAAAGCACATGTGTATTTTTGCTCATAAACCCTAAATTTTATTCCCAGTTCATCTCATGTGGATCAATATTGCATTCATCCATCATCACCTTTTCAAAAACTAAATGATTGTTATGAATGAAAAATAACATGAAATAAGAAATAATCTCTCAAGTATCAGCTTAAAAAATGTTTTTTAACTAAGAAATACCAAGTTAAATCATAAATAAACCCAAGAGAATAAATATAGTACTGATCTCCTCATGAATACTCTAAATCTAGAATTGGTTTCAAAAACCCTGATGGAGGGGAATGTCTCACCAATGTTTTGTAATTATAGATAGAGAACCAAATTACAAGAGTATATAATGTTGGACCAACCCATAGTTCATTTTATCCCTAATCAAATGAATGAGACTTAAGTTTCCAGCTGTAAAAATTATGCAATCTCCAACAACGTTTTGATTACATCATGAGATTTCAGTATGACGGCTAAATGTTACTTTTTATAGAGTTCCATTCAAGCTCTATTACAAAAGGTATTCCAGTGAAGCAACTTCAATATCAGCTTCATGTGTGTACAGAAGAATTACAATTACAACTATTACAGAAAACAGCAATTAGATTTCAGTCAATCCAAGAGACTCGTACTCCACCAACTTACAGAGCGGGTCTCAAATGGTAATTTAAAACATGAAAGAGAACTATTTGCAGTTTCAGATTGAGAATGTGATGTGATGCTTTACCTTTTGGGAGATTTTACCAGTCGAAAAGATGGAAACAAACTTGTACCCAGATTTTATTTCTGTTTCTTCCTGCTAACTCTGCGAGTGACTTCACGGACCAGTTAGTATTCTTCCCATGTTCGGAGGGCACGGATAAAGGAATGGTTCAAAGATGAAGGATCACTCAGATTTTCTCTAGAACCATAGGGATTTGAGCCATTGTTAAGAACACTGAAGTATGCTGGATGAGGGGTGTTATGAACAAATTTGAGACTGGAATTGCTGGGGTGCGTTTGGCTGTTACCAAATTCAGAGAGCAGCAATTGGCCTTGTCTGTTTGGTATATTTTCAGCAGCTGATCTAATGCCCATCCCAAGGTCAAGGCTAATATTATCACTTTCTTCAGGTCTAATTCTTGTCTGCCCTCCAGCAGCAACTGTTGGTCCTGCTGTGTCATGGCTAGTGCTCCTCGCAGTAGGCACGTCATGATTGTGTTTGCCCTCATAGGTGGTTATTACTGCTTTGGGATCATGAGATGCCCTCTCCACGTGTTTTCTAACAGGGCAACCGACATTTGTGCATTTGTAATAACTCCTACATGCATCACAGCCCACATACAAACACTTAATGTTTGTTCCATGCTTTCAAACTCTTGCACAAACACACAAGCAATCACAGTGTAATCATTTCAAACATGTCAAGAGTCTACATATTCGTCAGCCAAGTCAATTATCCAACAAATAGAACATATAGAGATGCATGAATCTTGAACAAAGTATCAAATCTGCGGTTTCTTCTTTTACTGGTGCTGGAACAAGATAACTAGTTGAGATAGCTAAACTTTTAACTACTTGCCCATAAGTGGTCAAGAAACTGAGGAAATGACATCAACAAGAAGCCATAATTGTAATATTTGGGGGTCATCTACGACAATCCAAAACCAAGACAATAAAAATAACTTGAAGTCCCAAATAAGAATAGGAAATATCCCGACTCATCTTGCTTTGTTATATGGAAGTCTGGCATAATTTATCATGCCAGTGAAATTCAAGTAGACTGTAATGGTTTAATGCTAAAAATTTGAGTAGCTGTTAGTTTTGTTCCAGGATATCAGACAAGTGAAGTACTTCAGCATAAAGGTAAGCTAAAAGAAAGTACAACTTTTTGTGGATAAGAAATGAATGTGTAAACAATTTTACAACATAAATAAGTCCTCGATATTGTCCATTATATACTAACTTCAATCAAGTTAGTTGTCAATATTTTCACCTCCTTTTCTGAGTTTCCTTGCAACTCAGCAAGCCTGGATTCACATGCAACTCATAATCATATATTCCATCTTTTTTTAATCAAGGCGTATGTTTGGACACTTTTCTCGATATCTAACAGCCTAACATTGCTGTTTTGGCATCTATTGAAGAGAAAATGGTAGAAAATTGTTTGAGACGGTTCAAATATGTTCAAAGAAAGCCATTGAATGTGTCGGTGAGGAGGGCTGATCAAGTAGTATGAAGTCCTCTAAAAAGGGGCAGAGGAAGACCGAAAAAAACATTCAATGAAATTATTGAACGAAGTCTTTTGGTTAACAATCTATCCAAAGATTTGATTGTTGATAAAGCACAATGGCACCATATAATCCATGTGGCCGACCCCACCTAGCGGGACAAGGCTTTGTTGCTGTTTTTTAATTCATATTCTTATCTTACTTAAACAACCTAAATGTGTTTTATTACTCTAGTCATAAATCCTATTATTCTAGATATAACTCTCTTCCCTAAGATCCCATATCCCATCTGATTTTAATGCAAACACCATGGGCAAGCAGTAAATACTAGCAATCTCTGTGATATCAACATTCAACCTTTAATACCTTAACAACTATCATATCTGATAGATCAAAGCAAGGAAAATAAAAGTCCCATGAGTAGCATGAGGCGGAATTGCATCAAAAAGTCACAACTATCATATCGGAGCCCAACATACTCTCCCCATTGTTATCTTAAACACATTATCTACTGAAAACCCCTACAATTTCATCCCACCATTTAGCATCCTTAATAACAAAAATATCATCCATACTCCCCACATTGGTATACCATAAACGCTATCTACTGAAAATCCCTACAAGTACATCCCACTATTTAGCATCTCTAACAATTAAAATATCATCTGTAATCGGTACTGCAAGTTTTCTTAATTGTAACATTCATACAAATTGGTGCTTGAACTCAATACATATGTTTGCTTAATAACACCAACAAAAAGAAAGGCACATACCAAAAGTTCTAGAAAGGTGAAAAAATTATCAGTTGCTTTTATGTTGAAAAACACAAATATACTAAATGCATCATCTGTCAATAAAATACTCCCTCCGGTCCTTATCATAAAAGGCTTATTAACATCTTTACATAGATTAAGGAACTAAATTAAAATTAGTTAATGCATTTAAATTTCCAGAACTACTCTCAATGAAGTCCATAAAATCAAGGATAATTTATCAGTCGAGAGGTTGTTTAGTTAGTTATGAAATATCAAAGTAAAGGGCAATTAGGAAAAAAATTTAAACAAGTCAAAAAGGGCCTTATAATAAGTACTATAGAAAAGAATCTTCTAAGGACCAGAAGGGGTACAAGAACAGTGACTTTCATTTAACTTCACAGAATAATCACATGCAAAATCAATTACTGAAATTTCATATGTAATGATGTCACAAAAGACAGACTCACATCAAAATGACTGAGAATTGATTATAATTTATATATGATTGAACGACACCATATTATATTGATTCCTCACTTCTATTGTTGCTTAGATAGAGCAAAACACAAATTGTTTTCCAATTAACATTAAAAAGTTATTTGATGGATGGCATATTTTATATTGGCCTTGATTAGGCAAGGCAAGCTTAAGCTTCCTTCTCATTATAATTAGGACATACCTAGGGTTAGGATTGCCTCTCACCACCTTCTGCCCATACTTACGCCAGCGGTAACCATCATCCAATATATCAACCTCACTTAGTGTTTGTACAACAACCCGTGGCTCCCGGATTGGCTTAACTATAGGAGTAATGTCAGCAATTCCAGTGTCCATTTTGCTGCCCAATAATATACTTAAAAGTCAGCACAAGAGCACATGTTGCAGAAAAAATCTAGAACAATGGCCTCCCACCAAAATTGTCATACCTTCTCTTTGAGAAGGGATCATCATCATCATCAACCTCATCATTAACCCTATTTGACACTAACCCAACACCCTCTGGACTATCAGCAGGTATGGGAGATTGATCTGGGTTATTGTTGGGTTCAGCAATGTGAGGCACCAGAGCATGCATATTGGATGATTTGTCTACAAAGCATAAATGGGAGAAAAAGAAAAGACAGATTATTTGTTTTCTAATAAATAAAAACAAATGCATATCAATGAGAAGCGTCTAGTTGGTTTTTACCATCTTGGTTGGCTGACAAAGCTTTGTCAGTTCTCTCTTCCTGTATAGACATCATAGTACCAGCAGAGTATCGGCGACTTGGTTGAGGTTTAGGATGATCATGTTTTCCCTTATAAATTATCTCTGTTATTTGCCCATCATGAGAGCGTTCAAATAATTTTTTTACTTCACAGTTTGGGTGTGTGCACTTGTAGTAGCTGCGCGGAAATTCACATCCCTTAACATGTTTCTGGCCATATTTTCGCCAATTGTATCCATCATCTGATATTCTCTCAGCTGCAACTGGAAGGCCATTGCCTCTACCATCAACTAAAGATGCTTGAAGCCCATGGGCAGCATTGCCTTTCTGGTTAAGTTTATCCGGATCAACTTCAGTAGGAGCACTAGCACCTGAACTAACCATTTGAACAGTCGATGATAGACACAGTTTATTTGATGGCACTGCTGTCTCAGTCTTAACTAATGTTGATGAGGCATATGATTGAACAAGCCCTGGACCATCTATTTGCCTAAACTGTTCACTTATCACATGGTTGGTAAAATCAGCAGGAACCTTTAAATAAGGGAATAGGACTAGATTAGGAAAATGCAACAAGAATTTTTAATAACAATGTTGAAATCAGAACATCATAAATGGCAACCAATTTCTTGTCTATTGACAATTGTGCCTAACAAGGAAACATTTGATTTAGTCTCTTATAAAAAATTGTTGGACAAAAATAATCTGTGATTAGTAATTCCTTCTTGTTAAGGCACAATCGAAAAAGTAGGAGACAGAAATATCATAGCCAGGTCTACATGACCACCTAATACAAAAGATTCATCACTATACTAATTCAAAAGCAATATTTCATTACCATATTTGTGCTACTGCGTGGTCTAAACTCAAAGAAGTCAGATTTTCTGTCATCAACAGTATTGGTATTTGAGGATATAGTTGTTACAGGAAATGCTGCAGAAGCAACAGAACCAAACACTGCTTGAGGCTTAGTGAGGGACCCTGTTGTTGGCGAGGGCTCCACCTGCAAAACAAGGAAAGAAAAGGCCTATATGAAAAATAGACCTTAATGTGAAGTAACTGCAGAATTAAATGAATATATATATATATAAAGATGGAGAAAAAATTTAGAACGAAAAGGTACATAAAAAAAACCAAAGGACAAATCATAGAAAGTTCTAAATTCCTACAAAGCCTAAGGTCCCTTCCTAACTGCAATCAATTTATCCAAGATACAAGCAAGAACCTCAATTTAGGGATACCATGCTGACTTCTGGTGTGCATATCTCTTATCATAAGTATTAGAAATAACAGGAGATCACACATACAGTTGTCTGAGATAAACGAACTTCCAAGCAGATTTATCATCCAGACATTCAAAATGATCAACTATAACCAAGCCAAAGTCATTTTCTCCACTTTCTTGCTCTGATCATAATTCACAGTTGATTTTGTGTGCATACAACGAAAGATAGACCAATACCTGATCATCTGTTGGAAGTTATATAAACGAAATTAAGAAAAGCTATTCCCACATGAATCTTGTGTAGAATTTTTGCACCGCTTAGAAGCATCCAGATTGTTAATATGTAGACAATCCTGTCATCCCACAAAAATTCTTCACCCACAATCTTTCTGACATTCCGTATATTATTCCAATAACACCCATAACATAAATCAGTCCACTAGTCATTTATTCGTTTGTTCCACGTAATTATAAATGGAAAAAGTTTTTCAGCACATCCTAGAACACCGTCAAAACAAAAAGGGCAAGCACCAACAGAAAGGAAGATTCATCATATGATAAAACAACACTTCGATTAAAAAAAGAATACTGAGTGATCATAAGAGAGAGCCATATTCCCACGGAACACCCTATTGGGAATAAAGCAGCCTATACAGAATTCATTAGGAGCAAGCATCCGAATCTAGCAGTCCCAACAAAAGCACAAATATATAAAATCCACGGGGGGAAAGATCAAACATAAAAAATCCAACACTCTAACACTAGTGCCACGAGATGAAAGAAGCCTAATTTATGTAAAAAGAGCATCTTTAGCTTAGCAACGTTTAAGTCATGTCATTTAATTTATTCCTGTCAACGCATGACACCTCACAACAAAAGCTTCAGGTAGAACAATTATTGCTCACAGATGAATAGACTCAGATACGATATGTTTGGTCGCTGAGTGTCCGCAGGAAAGTAGGGTGAAAATAACAAAATTTCAACCCCACCCACTAGGTGGAATTTTCGCCAGTGAATCACTTTCCCTAATTTTTTCACCAAAACTGACCTGAATCCCCCCCACTCTCAATTTCACCAACTACATTTTCAGACAAAGGGAAAAAAACCAAAATCCCATGAAAAAAAAAAAAAACTCAAAACAAGCTAACCTTCATGTTGGACAGAAGGACCGGGGACTCCAGAAACGACGTCGGACTCAGCCCGGGAGGTATCGTAATACAGGGCGACCTCGAGATCGGAAGCTTCGCAGGCGACATCAGCTTGTACCTGGCACCTCCACTTCCAGAGGCAGATGCTCCGACGTCCGAATTCTGCCGCGAGCCGAGCTGATTCAGATCGTTAAATGCTACATCATCGGAATCCGAAGGCTGGAGCCGCGAAGCCGAGTGGCTAGTGGCCTCCATGTTGGTCGACAGTGAGGAGAGAGTGAGGAGGAGGATGAGGCGGAGGGGAGAGTCAAAGCGGAAGAAGCAGGGTCTCGATGTACGGAGGAGGAGAATGGGAGGGCAAAAGGGTCATTTCAGAGCTTGTTCCGGTCCGAGCTTCGCTGTGGGAGGTTCGTTTGTGACTTTGTTTTTTTCCTCCTTTGTGAGTGTTAAGAAGCTTTTGTGTCAGCGAGGCGCATTTGACTTCGGACTTTTGTGGTTCGTTCTCTCTTTTTATAAAGCTTTTATGAAGCTGCTTCTCCAATGTTAAGTTGTTTAAAAAAAAAAAAAAAAACTATATATAGTTTTTCCCCCCTTAAAAATTAAACAATTTTCACTATAAAGCATTTTCTGCTATTCAAAGCCGTGCTCAACATGGTATGAATTCACAACATATTGATCCAATTTTCAATTAGTGTCCATTTTATTATATATTATTTTTTTAAAAAAAATCATTTTTTAGTTGATAAAAAAGGTATTATTGGTTCCATTTTTATTTTCTTATAAAATGTAAAGAAATTATGAAAAATATGATGTAACAAATATAAGAATTATGAAATTTTATTTTATATAAAACGTGGGCATAACTTTTTTTAGTTTTGTGCACTGTGCTTTATTTTTAGAAATCATTCTGACATATTTAATTAGGTTTCTTGTAATTTTTAACACAATTTAAGTATTAAAACATAATACAAAATTTCAAAATTTATTAAGTTATCATCTATTTTTGTGAATGAAAAATATATTTATTTCTTCATAAAATTTGGAGAAAATTAAAAAATTTTGAAAAAAATATATAAATCATTTATATGATTATATCCTAATTAACAATGTTTAATTGTTGACATTTGGTTGGCTAATAAAGAATTCAATACCTCTTCTCCAAGACATTGAATATAATCAAGTCTTGTAGATTGAAAACAAAATATTTTAGCTAAGCTAGAGGTTCCTTTTACCAATCTACATGAACCAAAGTACATCACTCACTTGATTCTTTTAAATTACAAATAGACAACTAAAATGAACCCTTACATACAACTTAACATTCTTTGCATAATCCTTCCATCCGTCAACAAAGCCTGTTTGGATTCACTTAATTTTGAGCGTTAAAGACAAAAAAAAATGCAGTAGCTTAAAAGCCAACGCTCATACAGTGATCAAAAGAACAAACCTGTTTGGATTGCTCAGAGCGTTGGCTTAACTTTAAGTCAAAATAGCTCAAAAAGTCAGTTAAGGAAGTGGAGCTTTTTCTAAAACGCTCTCAGCTTTTTGACATGGGCCCCGCCACTTCTACCATTATCAATCCAAACACAAATCATTATTTATAACCTGATTTTTTTCCTACCGAGCTTTTTTTAAAGTCAGATAGCTTTTAAGCCACCGTTCCTACCGCCATTCGATAATTTGGGGTGTACTATATCCATAATTGGGGTGTTTGTTGCCTCCTTCTCGGCTGCCCTCTACGATGCCCCTTAATTTTCTCCAACTTCACAAATATTGTTTCTTGTTTATTTTTATCACTAGATTATATATAAAATGGGTGCTATTTGGGATATTTTATGAGCAAAAATTGGTGTAATTTTCAAAAAAAAATTAAAAAATCAAAGATTACATCTTTAAATTAAAAATAAACGATACAATTTTAATGATTAAAAAACAAAACAAAAAACATTTCGGAAGTTGGGGGAAATCAAGGGTGGCAGAGATGGGGCAACAAACACCCTAAATCCCATCTTGAACTGTCTTTTTTGCACATATTCGAACCAATTTAGATAATTTTCTACAGTTTTTTCATTTGATACTTTCATTGAGTATTTTCTTGTAGGGAAAATTCATTTCAGGGCCCTTTTAACAAGGGAAATTATAAAAAAGACCTCAAGATTCTGACAATCCCAGAAAAGGCCCCAGGGGATTTTCAGAATCTTGGGTGAGTTGTTAACGGGATTGATATAGTTGTTAAAGGTACTGATTTAGTTGTTAGCAAAAGTGTTGTTAACGGGGCTGATTTAGTTGTTAAAGACCTACCCGTTAACAACTATATCAGCCCCGTTAACAACTCACCCAAGATTTTGAAGATCTCAGAAAAGGTCTTAGGGCCTTTTCTGGGATTGTCAGAATCTTGGAGCATTTTTTGCAATTTTTCCTATTAAAATGACCCTGAAATGAATTTTCCCTTTCTTATATCCATTTTTACTTCTTTTAAAATGACTTCATATTGTTCCATCTACTCTCATTAAAAGCGTCTCAAACAACCAACATGTGGTTGGTCCAGCGGAATGTGGCGCTAGATTCCCTTAAGAGGTCTAGGGTTCGAGCTGCGGTAAAATCACTCGTAATCCGCCTTGTATGGAGCTACCACTGTTGAGAGGGTCGTCCTTGCCACTGCAGAACCCGGAGTGGTTGCACACTTGCCACCATTTTCCTTCTTATCAAAAAAAAAAAAAAAAAGCGTCTCAAACATTCTTCTTTATACATGTTCCAACCACCTCATACAATTTTCTCAACATCCTTTCGTATGTTACCAATATTAATATTTCAGCTACGATGAGGTGGAAGACTTGAGAATGAGAAGTGGTGGCAAGTACAAAGTCTACGTAACTCATCATCACACACAAGAATCAAACCCAATGAACATAATGCAGCTAGCAAATCTGCAAATCTCTTTCTGCAAGTTGAACAACAAAAAATTAGGGTCAGGTTCACATAATTTGAAGCCGCAAAAATAGCAGAGTGATTGTGAAGCAATCAGACTTTTGCGTCTATGTTATATTAACTTTGATCATACATTCTAATCAGTCAGGTTTTTGTCTCCTCCTCCTTCTGCGATAAGTGTAACAGCAATTGAATCCCTCATTGAAACTGCATATATGATCCTATCATTGTAAATATCTGAGTGTTACAATATACTTTAGAAATTAGTTTCAGAGTTTGATTTAGTTCTAAATATAATATTTCAATTAAATTTACTTTTCCAAATTTATAATTTTTTCCTAAACTATCTCTACTAATGGGAGACTCACTTACCATAGCTAGGTGCGCGACTCGGGTCGGATCTAGATTAGTCAGGGTAAAGTTCTGGATATCGGATAGACAACCGAAAAAGATTAAAGGAAGTTTTCCATTAATGGGAGTAAAATGATTAAATGGGGTATTTTAGGAGAACTAGTAAATATTTGTTACAAGTAATTAACTAATTTAATTTTCATAATATCTATAAATTAGTTATTTAATTCTTACATTCAAGACTGGAAAAAATATTTTCAACTTAGAGAAATTTATATGGTGAATTCTCGAGAAAGAAGATTAATATATAGGATTGTTTAACTGATAAATTCCATACTTTTCGTTTTTAAAAATAAAAAATAAAAATAAAAGCTAAGTTCCATATTGTTGTGTTCTTTTAAATCAAATAAAGTTCCAAAAGTGATAAAATTGATTAGGAACTAAATAATTGGTCATTATCTTTTTATAAAATTTATAAATATATTTAATCGGGGTAGCGAGGTTTTCCTATAGTGAGCTAAGAAAATTTTAAATATGGTAACTTAAGTATGTGTTGTAATTGAATTAATAAAATTGGAACTAGTATTTTCATAATATTAATTTGTCACCAGAAAACGAATATTTAAATTTAAAAACAATACCATTTTTTTATGTTGGTGAGACTTCACAAATTGTACACCAAACTTAATATAGTGTGCTGAGCACAAAATATTTGAAGAAACACTTGCACAAATGAATAGTAAATTAATGATGATATATGAGTTAATTTCATTACTCATATCATATCAATAAATAATGAGTAAATCATTTTAATTTAATGTAATATATTGTTTCTAACTCAACTAAAAAAGTAAATTCATTTCAAATATTGGGAGCAAATTGGCCTTGACTTTATTTTATTTTTTTACCACTGTTAAAAAAAAAAGGTAATTTCATTATGCAACTAAAAGTTCCTATTTGGTGAAGTCATTTTAGTTGACTGGAAAATTAACCTCATGATCACCTTAATAGTAAAATTTAATAAACATATTTTGACTCCTTCATTCATTGATTGAAAACCCAAAATTAGGTGTTGCTTCATCTTTCAATCACAATAAATAATTAGAATGTTGTCAATTTTTCTTGGATATGCTGTAAAGATCTTGGGGTTGGGGTGGAGTAAGTTGGTAAGTTGGCTTTCATATATTATTTGAACAGCTTTAATTAGGATTTAATAATTAATAATTCAATACTTCCTCAATCTCATTTTTTTAAAAGTGTTACTACCTCCATTTTCAAACATAATTGCTTTATTTGGAACCATGCATCTTGATTAAGAAAATTAATAAATAATTTAAATTTTAACAAATGCAATACTCCCAATATTTTATACTCCCTCCGGTCCTAATTATAGGAGCAAAATTTGGAGTTGGTTTTGGTCCTAATTATAAAAACAAGTTTTAACTTTTGTCATTTTTTTCCTATAATATCCTTATCTATATTTTCTCAATAATAATTAAAGAAAATAATAATTTAATAATATACCTATATATTTTATAAAGTAAATAATGTTTATACTATAGATGTCCTTTTAAATTTATATTGCAATTAAATTTTATTATATACAATTTTATACTTTCTCAATAAAATCCTTGTGGTGATAAATTTAACTAATTTATCACCACAAGGATTTTAAACAAGGAACTTAATTTAATTTGTATGAACTGTTTAAGAATTATTTTTCAATGATAGGAATAATATGTGCGATAACTATAGAGTGTATATATATATATATATAAAGACTATTATTTGATAATTGCAGTAATAATACGACACTTGTGTAAATGACGTGGGTTACATTAGAATATAGAGAGGGAATTTTCCTTACGTATTTTCATTCAAATATCTCGATATCTTAATGTCATTTTAAATTTTAGGTAAGGGTATTTTAGGAAAATAGATATAATTAACTAATTTAACTTCCCTCATTAATCCCTCCAAATTCTGGTAAATAGCTCCTATAATTAGGACCGGAGGGAGTAAAAATAAACCCATATCGGGTCGAATTCACAACCTTTTACTTAAACGAAGACTAAAAAAGAAGTGTTTGGCATCAATTGAACCAAATAGCTCCAAGTTATGTTTTGGTATTTTAGATGTTAATATTTCACCTACTTTAATGATTGAAGGATAAAATTGTTAAGTGAATAATTGATGCTTTATTGAAAATCTAAAGTGACAATTATTTGAAAATAAAGTCCAAACATCAAAGTTATTTTAGTATTTAAAACAGAAGAAATAGTTTCTAAGAAATTATTTTTTTATATTTAATTTATATTTTAAGATTTTAAGGGCAACATTAATTACTATTTTTCAAATCCTATATATTTAATTTATCTGAGACTAAAGTTATTCTCCACCCAATATTAGAGACTAATCTCCTTCAAGGCATAGATTAGGCAGATCCCTCCTAACTCAGTTTGCTCCAACCACTTGTTTAACAAATTAGAGTACCAACAGATAGTTGGTCCAGCGGAATGTGGCGCTGGATTCCTTTAAAAAGTCTAGGTTCGAGCTGTGGTAACGCACTTGTAATCCACCTTGTATGGAGCTACCACTGTTGGGATGGTCGTCCTTGCCACTGCAGAACCCGAATCCGGATTAGTTAAAATCGAAGGTTCTAATGAACCGGGTGGGATACCAAAAAAAAAAATTAGAGTACTTACCACGCACCAATCTATTCTAATCTATTATTATCTTCATTAACTTCAGAAGTTCAAAATTGTGATCACTTATTATGTATTTCTTAATGGTTGAACAAAAAAATTAGGGAAAATTCATTTTAGGTCTCAAGGAACCAAGAAAATGTCAAAAAAATCTCAAGAGAAATTTATATATCAAAAAAGTCCCGTTAATAACTCCTTCTATGGGATTAACAACTCTCATATATAGGATTAATAACTCTTTGGAACTTTTCTGACATTTGAATTTCCCTTAATTTTTTTTTGACATTTTCTTGGTCTCTCGGGATCTGAAAGGAATTTTTCCCCAAAATTATGTATTTCTTAATTTATATACTAAATCTATAAACATATAGATAGAAACTGACGGAATAATGTATAATTTCAAATTATATTGCTAATTGAACTTTTGGAGTCATTGATTTAAAACTTATTGGTTATATATATTTAAATGAAATTTTTAACTGAGCAAATCATATATAAGTTCTGGAAAAAAAAAATCATATATAAGTTGATTTTTTTTTAAAAAAAAAATTATATTTAAAACAATTATATCAATTTTTCAAAAAGGTGTTTTGTCAGTTTTTTGTTATTAGTAATTTTAATTAATTATTTTTATCAATTTGTAATTGATTTATTGGTTCTGACCACTTTTTAATAGTTTCAATATATAAAATTCTAAAGCTTCAAACAAACTTTAAGTTTGATTTCTTTTTTTTTGATACAATTGAGAAACCAGAAAATATCTAAAAGTTATCCGCTATGAGAATCCTATAAAAATGTCTTTTTTCAGTTCACTGGTGGAACAAACCAATGCACAATTTTTTTAATCTTATATATATATATATATAATTATTATATAAAAGAATAAAAATAACATATTATTAACATTTGAGCAATTGTTAATGGATTTTTGTTGCTTCTGACTAATTGATTTTATAGAGAGTTCATTCTTTTGATTTCTCCAGTGGAGTTTATTGAATTGGGTCTTTCTGAGTTGCTTGGCATTAAATTTTGGAGGACATGAAAAGAGAATATGAATTAGTTAGAAGAGGATAAAAGGAAAAGTAGAGGATCAAGTTTAGGTCCACACTATAATCAATGAAGATTAATACTAAAATATATGAAAAAGTTACAACAATTGATTCCTTATATTTCATTTAAAGCTTTCTTTTCTCATTCGCCGGTTCAATCTTTCGCCTCTTGAGAAAATCATTGTAATAAAGACAGAAAATATGGCTGCCCTCATATGCCTATTATTAGGTATAGGTAGAGCTGGAAATCAAGGCCGGCCCGGCCCTTCAGAGTCGGCCCTTGAAGGGTCAGGGCCTAACAAGGCTGGCCCTACAGGGCCCGGAGTAAGAAAAACATCTGTTTTTCAAAGTCCGGTCTGAGAGCACCAGGGCCAGGGCCGGTCCTACAAGGCCCATAAGTTACTATTCCAAATTTTAATTATTTTTCTTCCTTTTTTTTTGAAAGAAACATAATTAGTAGATTACAACATTAAAGTTCTAATTTATCAAATAAACATTGTCAACATTAATATCCAAACAACACGAATCATCCAACAAATAAACATATTCACTAATTCGTAATCAAAAGCAAATATTGTCCACAAATAAATCGTATAAAACATAAGAAGCATACCTAGGTTTTAAATTTAAACTATTATACAATATTTCTATGGCAAGATTGACCCTATGACTTGTGATGATAAGGTTGCCAATATAAAGAGCAAGTTGATTTTCATTTTCAATGAATATTCGAATGTAGGGACATCTCTTCCAACTCCTTATTAATTTTTTTAAAAAAAATTAATAGGGCCTAGACCCTGTAGGGCTTATTTCATTTAACTCCTCTAATTTTCAAGCCCAGCCCTTGAAGGGTCAGGGTTTAAACAGGCCGGCAAGATGGGCTCGGCCCAATTTCCTAACTCTAGGTATAGGCAAGAAGGAAAAATAATTCTTTTAAGTTTTTTATCGCGATATATCACTTTCAAGAGTTTCACTCCCCATTATTAGCATACTACTTCCTCCTTTTCCTAAAGCAAATCATTTTTGTGTGTAAAATGAACTATTGATTGTTGAGCTTAAGTTGTGAATGAGAGAGAAAAATAGTTTGTTAAGATATTAATTGGTGTTAAAAAAAATACTTCATGATCTTAAAAAATTATTTTAGGGTATTGACTAGTACTAAAAAAAAATTCATGATCTTGAAAAATTATTTTAGGGTATTGAATGGTACTAAAAAGATATTTCAGGATATAGACTGGTACTGAAAAAATACTTCATGATCTTGAAAAATTATTATAGGATCTTGAAAAAATATTTCAGATATTGAATGGTACTAAGGAAAATACTTCATGATCTTGAAAAAAAATATTTCAGGGTACTTACTAGTACTAAAAAAAGACTTCAAGATAGTAAATGCTATTATTCAAAAAAAAAAAAAAGTGAGCAGCATGAGTATTTTTAGAGCCGGGAAATCGGGCTGAGTCCATCGGGCCGGGCTTGAAAAATGGACGATATATTTGAAATTGGCCCTGTAGGGCCAGCCCTGGAGGGCCTCGGGCCAGCCCTGTAGGCCCTTTTCACTGTAGCTTTTTCTTTTTTTCCTTTTTTATTTTATTAATTTATATATATATTGTATTTTTTAGAGAGTTATTTATCCATTTAACTACAAATACATAATAATTATATTCTAATTTTATGATTTGGTTTATTAATTGTTGCAAATAAAATTACTCTTATGTTTAACAAATTAAATTATTTGTTATAATAATAGTCATCGTACTAATGTCGCTTAGTGGTATGTTTCTTATGTTTTATGTGAGTTATTTGTGAACATAGTTTGCTTTTGATTATGAATTAGTGATTGTGCTTATTTGTTGGATGATTCGTGGTGTAATTTACTAATTATATTTCTTTAAAAAACCACAGGAAAATTAGTTAAAATTTGGAATAGTAATTTCCGGGCCCTGGTGCTCTCGAGTCGGGCTTTGAAAAACAGATGTTTTTCTTACATCAGGCCCTGGAGGGCCGGCCCTGTTAGGCCCTGGCCCTTCACGGGCCGGCCCTGATTCCCAGCTCTAAGTATTTTGCACCAAAACGGCGCAATTTCACAGAAAAGGACGGCAACCAGCAGACTATTAGAGTAAAGGAGGAAATATCAGTACTTGTATCCTAAAATATTTTTTCAAGATCCTAAAATAATTTTTCAAGATCATAAAGTATTTTTTTCAGTACCAGTCTATACCCTGAAATATTTTTTCAAGATCCTCAAATAATTTTTCAAGATTATGAAATATTTTTTTAGTACCAATTGGTACCTTAAAATATTTTTTCAGCACCACTTAGTATCTTAACAAGAACTTTTCTCTCTCTTTCAGAACTTAAGCTCAACTGTCAATTATTCATTTTAGACACAACAATGGTGTGCTTTAGGAAAAGGATGGGAGCGGACCATAGTGGCAAAGGAGAGAAGCCTAGTCCTTCCTCTTGCATGTCATGTCCTCCCTTTGAGTGGCCCTGTTTTATAAGATTCACTTTAGGTTATTTGAAGTATTAAATACATTTTTATCTATTTTACTCTTAATATATTTTTTAAATGCTCCTCTGGTCATATTTATTAGGTAGAGAGAATATTTATTTTAGTCATATTTATAAGTCATGTTACTAATTTTTTTTATATGAATGTACAATTTTACTTTTAATTCATTATTGTATTAACTTTGTTAATATAACTATATTATACTTTAAATCAAGGTAAAGTTAAAAAGTTTTTAAGTTTTATGGCACTGTTGATATGATTTAAGGTTTTTCTTTGTATGTGTGAAATATGTTAGAAGTGACTTATAAATAGAATTAAAGAAGGGAAAATTATAATAAAGGACCAAAGAAAAATAATATTTATTAAGAAGGACCATAAAAATAGTAATTATTTTGAAGGACCAAAAATTAAAGGGTTAATGTGCAAAAATAGACATATGCTTTTCTCAAAAGAGCGTCCAGTAGCAAATACTTTTTTTTGGCGCAAAAGTAGACACGTGGTTACAAAGTGGAGCAAAATTAGCGTTTGACCGTTAGTTGACTTTTTCTGAATTGAAAATGATGACGTGGACGATGACGTGGCTGTTAATGCTTTATAAATTACAGTTCAGCCCCGGATACATTTCAAAAATTTTAATTTAGTCCCTCTATAAAGTTTTAAAATTTTCATTTAAGTCCCTGGTCAAAACTTGCATTTTGACCAGGGACCTTCTTCTTCTTCCTCAAGAGCGAGAGGCCACGCCATGTTCGCCGGCAATAATTCTCCAGTGTACAAACATCGAACCCCCCATGAATAAACTTGCAACAACTTATATATGCCAAGAAACCCTTTACTTCAAAGTCCTAATTGAAAAAAAAAAGAAAAAACAACACTCAACCCCCCCCCCTTTTTTTTCCTTGCTCTGGACACACAACGACAGGGGGGAAAATCCAATTGAAAAAAAAAAAAAATTTCCGTCGGGCTACAATCGCTGGAAAAAGAAGAAATTGGGAAGAAAGAGACCTAAAATCGAATCAACCGAAAGGAGATGAGGGACGTGATCTGAAATCAAAATCCAAGCAAATCATCGAAAGGGTATGAGGAAGCTGACTTCGAAACCCAAACAAATCACAAAGAAGCGACGTGATCAAGATGATTTGGGAGAGACGAAAAAACACTCACACTCACATTCGATTTGAGAGAGTCAAGATGATTTCACCGAGTTGGACAATGGGCAAGAGATGATTTGATTTGCTATCGGCATTCAACCTAAAACAGTGAATAAATTTTATAATCTTGAAATTCCCTTGTATAAGCCTGAAAATTCTCTCTTTCGGTATTCCAAATCCTGACGAGACTACACAAACAGATGATAGAGAATGCATACATTCAACTTTGATCCATGCCACAGAAAAATTAAAACAAAGAGCAAGCTTTTTTTGATATGGAGCAAGCTTCCGTCTCTGGGCTCAGAGAGAAAAGGAACATACTTGGTCGATTGAATACTGAATCGTTTTCCTGGTTGACGCTGTCGAGAAGCATATAAATCACCACCAGGACAGAACTCCATGACCAAGCAAGAGTAATGAGAAGCATCGAACTCAGCATATAAAGTGGGTAAAAATGGGTGATCAAGCATGCCCGTCGGCGGTGGTGGCGGGGTATGGATCGTCGGCGGTGGTGGTGGGGTTTGGATCGTCGGCGGTGGTGGTGGGGTTTGGATCGTCGGCGGTGGTCGAATGGAAGAAGGAGTCGAATGGAAGAAGGGAAGAAGAAGTCAAATGGAAGAGAGAGAAGGAGTGACAGGTTGATATGGAAGAGAGAGAAGGAGTGACAGGTGGAGGTATTTTAATAGAAGTCAGATCCCACTGCCACGTCAGCGTCAGATAACGGTCAACTAACGGTCAAACGCTAATTTTGCTCCACTTTGTAACCACGTGTCTACTTTTGCGCCAAAAAAAAGTATTTGCTACTGGACGCTCTTTTGAGAAAAGCATATGTCTATTTTTGCACCTTAACCCAAAATTAAAATATTAAAATAGAAAGACTAAAGTGTCCTTAGCCAGATTTTCTATATTCTCTCTAACTAAATCAACATCTAAAGTGATTGATGGATAATGACAAAGTGTAGGCAATTGAATCTATTTGTAGGAAATCACTGTTTCGGTATCCTTTCTTCGTGTCAGGACATTTCCCCTACCTTTATAGCTAGCCTATAAAGTCTGCCCTCTTATCTGTTAATGTCTTTGAAAGACGACTTTTAGATAAGAATTCTCCTACTGATATTGGAATGCTACATATATATTGCTACTTTCATTTCTTCTCCTGATTACACAAGCAAGTGAACAATCCAGAGAGCAAGGCTTTCTTTTCAGTGCTAGTTCACTGTGATGGAATCGATCAAATATGTTCGATACATAAACGAGAAAACTGTGCAGGCCTTTAAGTAAGATAGGGAAAGAATTTTATAGGGCGTCAAGGGCTCAAAGCGAGTCTCTTTCCATGTGTGTCAGCATGAATTTGTATTACTACCTCCGGCCCTAAATATATGATATAATTTATAGTGCAATTTGTAATGCAAACTTTGTCCTATATTTAGGATCGGAGGAATAATATATATAGTTAGCTTTCGGTCTCTTCTCTAGGCTAATCTTTAAGGTAGCAAATAAAATCCTCTAGAAAAAGAGAAAAAGCTAGTGTGAAAGTAGAGGAAAGTGTCTTAATCCAGGTAAGCTCTCCAGGTGGTACAAAATGCTGCTATATTTACCGCAGGAAGACTTATCAAAAATTGAAAGGAATACAAAGCCACCTAAGGGAAATTTAGTCTTTCTATTTTAATGTTTTAATTTCTGGTCCTTCAAAATAATTACCATTTTTATGGTCATTTTTAATAAATATTATTTTTCTTAGGTCCTTTATTATAATTTTCCCATTAAAGAAGTACATTCTCTTTCATTATTTTCCTCATTATAATCTCTTAGTTACCCAATAATAAATTGTATTGAAAAAAAGAACTATCCACTGGGCATAGTTGAAGAAAAAAAGTACATTTCCTACACATTCTTGTAACTCGGTTATTTGGATATTGTAATAAGGGACTGAGAAGTATATATGACAAGGGTTAATACAATCTTTAATCTCTCAAGTTTGTTTTATTTTATTTTTGGTCTTTCGAGTTTCAAACAATAGGTTTTGATGCCTCAAGTTTCATTTCTTATAAAACATTAGGGAATTAAATAAAAGCCTGGATTGTAACATCCCAACTTTTCACAAGCAGTATAAATTTTTTTCATTTAAAATCATCAGAGTAGAGCAACAGAGCGATTGAGTAACTGATATGTATATATAAAACGCCGTAAGTCTAAAGTATATAACAAAAGAAAGGCTTCCGCTGGAACAACAAAAGAAAGTCTTCAGTCGGGTCTTCTACTCGGGCTGCTTGCCTCTCTCCTCGGTCCTCGGTCCTCCCGATCCGGATGCTATGTTAAGAGCTGAGGTCCAATGCATACGGACCTCGGTAGCAGTTAACCTCATATTCACATATACAGTATATAGGCTACAGACAAACATAACAACAATAGTATATGTGCACTCATCGCCCAAGAGCATGCATACATATATCGCCCAATAGCATGTATACATATATCGTCCAATAGCATGCAGATATATCGCCCATGGCAAACGTAAACATATCAACAGCATACTAACATATCACAGAGCTATCAACTACCACATACAATACACCTAGCACATACATGCATACCATAAACATCAGATTAGTGTTACAGTACGCGGACGTACATACTTCCGTAAACCGAACAGAATGGCCAGGTAAGTGTCTACCATGGGGGCCTCACCGACTTATACGGCGACTTATGGCACACCCACGTAGACTAGCCTTGCCTTCGGCACCAAACTGTTCTAACATATTTGTATTCAATAAACATACCATAACAATACACATAGCACATATATGCATACCATAAACATAAGAGTTAATGTTACAGTACGCGGACGTACCTTTGTTGACGGTCGTCGAGATTTCTGACGGAAAACGGAAAACGGTACGTTTGACAGTGGTACGACAGTAGGTCAGAACGTAATCAGGGATATCCTATCAACATAACAATGTACTTGTTAAGGATCTATCATTACGACGGACATTTTTAGTCAAAATGACTATTTTACCCCTGACCCCCTAATTGGCGAATTTCGCCAAGACTTCGTTACTTTGGCCCCACTTTTCCAAAATTTTGACATAGCTCTTACTCCAACATATTTTCGAAATATAAACCATATTGATTAATGATTCACATCATAATAGGCATTTTAGGTAAAAATTACCATTTTGCCCCTATACCCCTAATTGGCGGAATTTTGCCAGCACTTCGTTCAACTTTTCGGCGACTCGATCCCTACTATGTTTATACATCTGCATATTTTTTCAATGCAAACAAGGCTTAAAACAAGAATAGGAATCTCGTCACCTACTTCCTAAATCTAACTAACAATTCTACTAACTACCGAACTAAAGACTAAAGACCGAAAGACTTACCCGTTGAAGACTTCAACAGAACTTTCTCCAGAGCTTCTCTCTCTAAAATCCTCTCTCTAGATTCGGCCAAGAGCAATAAGAATGGTGTGAGAATTCAAGAGGCAAGGCCTCTTATTTATAGAGAATTTTTGGGTCCTAAAGTGTAATTTTCCCTTCTCAAATTTTGGGTCCAAAGTTGTAATTTTCTCTTTAATATTTTGAAGAGTGATTCTTGGCCACACAAAGCTCCAAAACGTGCTGCCCCCTCTCCAAGCCAAAGATGAGCCAATTGCATGATGACATGTGTCCATTCTAGCTCCTTTCCAGACCAATTTCCCCGATCGGTACCCGATTCGCGTAATTTCGGAAAAATCTCAAAATTCTGGATTTACAACTTTGAAGACATTTTCTCACTTATTAGAAATGTCCAAGTTAACCTAAATTTTGGTTCCATATAGGGCTCCAACTGTCAGTCTGAAGTTCCTCGAAAAACGTGTCCGTACGGGTCCGGTTATGAAACGCATTTCTGGAAACATCATCTTCTTGAAAAATTCACTGATTCCAAATATGTCCAGATAAATTCAAACTCATTCCTAGATGTTGAGTTAGAATTTATTTTCTTCATATCCAAAAATATGCCTATCTGCATTTTTCCCTATTTCGTTTTATTAGGAAAATGCACTAACGGCCTCGGAATAAACTTCCGGAAGAGGTCACTTGAAGGTAAAAATTCACTGATCAATATTTTACCTTGACTTTAGAAATCTCATTCCTAGATCTCTAGATAGGATCCGTTTCCTAATTATTAAATTACTATTCATCATTTTTCACTTTAATAAATTATATAATATAATAAACAAAACTTCTACACTAAGTTATCATAATATCTCAACAATTTTTATCGTATTTTTGTTTCAAAAATTCGGTCAATGCAGCTGATATTTTTCCTTTAATTTTCGTTTTTTATATAATTTATTTAATTAATAATATATAATTTTTAATTATTTAATAATTATTTTTCATAATTTTTTCCTATTGGTCCATACTTGCATTTAGGCTTAAAAAAAAATACTTAATCTCATTTATTTTTCTCAATATTCTCCAATTAATTAGAAAATATATTTTTACTAATTTTAGCCATTAATCACTAATTTTAGGGTTTTACACCATTATTCATGAATTTCCTTTGCTTATGCTTAAGTAATTAACCAATAATTACCTAATTACTTTCTTATCAATAGTTGATAATTTTCTTAATTAGCATGCCTCATTACCTCATAACTTTTGTATTGACATTTTTGTTTTCATGTCTTTGCATTATCTTAGCCCCTAACAACAAGGTAAACTCAATACAAGGTGTTTGAGACCTCATATTCACCTATTTTCAATAGGTATATTTCCCAATTTTTGATATTTACCCTAAGTGTGATTTTTAGGGTATTACATGGATCGTTTTGCCTCTTGAATGATCAAAACTTATGATTTGAAACTTAAGTAACTAAAACTAAAATAGAGACAAACTTGAGACCAAAAATTGGATCAACCTATAGAAGAATTTTCCATGATAATAATTTTTTATTCATAAAGGACTCTAATAGAATGTCTAAGATTTTTAGTATCATTTTTTTTATTTTTGTCCCAACTAATTATTACTCCCTTCTTTTTTATAAGATGGCATTTGTTGGATGTGTATGTTCCTTTTTATAAGATAGTTTTTTAGGATATGTAATCATTTCGTGCTTTTTTTTTTTTCTATTTTTACCTTCAATTAATTATATGTTCCTCCCATCACTTTTTTAGTTTTTCCCACTCATTCTCTCATCACTTTTTCCACACACTCACCCCCCCCAAACCACTCCTACTCTCTCACTCACCTTTTCTATAAATAAGGGTGTTTTTTGGTAAAATAAGTTGCATTTTTTAACCCCCGGCGATGGTGGCCTCCAGTAGTGGTAGCCTTGGGCGGTGGTGGTCGCCGGTGGCCGGCCGTGGTGGCCGGCGCCGGGGGGTTGGAGGGTTTTTTTTTAAAAATTTATTTAAAACTAGGGGCAAAAGGGTAATTTCACCCGAATTTGCATATCCCTCATAGGTCCTTTGTACCTCTCAGTCTTTTTACAAATTCGGAAGACTTCTGGAGGTTTTACAATTTCAAATGGTATTTATTTAGAATTTTTTCAACTTTTTATCTACATAATTTTTTTATTTGTATCTTATAAAAAATAACGGATGAAGTAGTTAGTTTCACCACATTAATTATCATATCCACCCTCATTTCATATTAATAAAGGAACTTTTAGAAAATAAATTATATTTGTCATATAGTTATATATTTATTACGTAAAACTAATTTTAACCAATATTTTTATCTTTATTCCTTCTGAACCACAGTATAAGTCACTTTAACAAATTTATAATAACAAAAAATGATAACTAACTCATTAAATTTATCCGAAATTGAAGAAAATTTATAATTTTACCCATGTTAAATGAGGTTCTGAATAAGAGAGAAATACAATGTCATATTAAAAAAAAATACTAAAGAAAATTGGGGAGGAGTACGCAACTCCTCAAGATAAAACTCATTTTATTTTATAAAAATAAAATACACTAATCTCCCTTCACTTGTTTAATTTCAACTCTAGAGTCTAGACAATGGGGTTGTCCATTGAAATCGATCTATAATTACACTCTTATTTCTAAGTGTAGGGGCTCAAAATTTTAAGTATTATCGTCCTATTCGCTTGTCAAAGGTGGATTGATCTCAAACAATATTTTTATTGCCTCTCATATGTGTTTTGTCGTGAATGCACCTACATAATATGCTAGACTAACCCTATAGGCTATAGTATAGGACAACCTAGATCATATTCCTCCCACTGCTACAGAATAATTTGAAGCTCCATATTTAACGATTTTAATAAAACCATTAAATATAAAGAGGCAGAGTTATGGGAAAGAAATATATAACAATTATTTTAAACAACGGTTAAGTGTATGAGAAAATATTTGACAGGTTTATAAGACAAGTATAACGTCCCCCATTTTTATTATCTTAATAACTATATAATATTTTGATCAATAACTTAATAATACTTCATCATTAATCAAAATATCCAAAATAAACCCGAGTATGCAAAATGAGCCATAACATGTTAATATACAATCATCTAACATAAACCAAAAAGACAGAAGCACTACTTTTAACAGAGTAGCCTAAGCTTCCGAGATCTTTCCTGATGGACCCTCACAGGAACTATCACCTGAAAAATGTGGTAACCATCAATCCAACTTATTACGAATACTAATATGTGCTAGTGAGATGCCAAATGGAACAATTTATATAACAAAGTATTAAAAAATATAATTTACCAATATACACATCACAAATTTTCATGTCATGAATTCTGCATCAAAATTATGTATCATAGTTTTCATTAACACAATTCTCAAGATGCCTCCCATCAATCCAACTGAACCACCTTATTTCCTCCGACTAGACCCATGGGCTAAATTACATCTATATTACTGGTTACTCAAAAGCTCACTGGTCATGTGATAAGGACCGACCAAAATCCTTAGAGCACATGTCCCAGACCATGTGTCTTTTCCTCTCATTGAACTAGTGGGGTGTCGTAAGCCCTCATTGAACTAGTGGGCCAGTCCCTCATTGAACACGTGAGACAATAGAAAGCCAACCATCGTGCACCAATGGAGGCCTCACCACGTGGTGGAATAAACTACTCCATTTCTTCCCAATTCAACCATTTCCATAATTATTATAATAATTAACTCAAAAAGAATTTTTCCAAGATTTTCACATTCATATCATGTTATTTAAATAATTCTCATAACCATGTTATAATATCTCAATTCTCAATTCTTATACATAAATATATGTATATATTTCACAATTCAAATCATAACGTTCCACAAGAAAATTTCTATTAAAATATTCATAATTATTTCGCAACGTACTCACAAACAACATATCAATGCACATAACAAGTGGAAAGTGGTTACCTCTCATTGAAGCTAACTACTATCACACTGCTTCTAATCCAAGATCTCAAACACACGCCAAAAATCAATCTACCACAACCAATTTACTAACCATCAATAACTCTACTAAAATTATAACTTATAATTTCATAAAATTAAAAATATAAAAATTTTAATAATAATATATTTGAAATGCTTGATGTGGGCATATTATGACGGAATTGAAAAAAATCAGTGAGACCATTGTAACTATTAATTCCCCTTTCGATTTATTATTAATTAATAACTCCCTTTTCTATTTATATTTATTCCTCATAATAATAATAATAATAACAATATTTATTATAATTTTTTATTATTATTATACCACAATTAGTTTAAGGGTTAAGGTGCAGATTTGTCAACCGAGGAGCATCTGGCACAAAAAACAATTGAGGGTACCAAAATTATCAATCAACAATTAAAAAGTGAAAAAAAAAAACACACAATGAGGTGCAAATTGACCAACGAACTATTACCCCGTCACTATCTTGGTGTCTTCATCTTCCATTGACTGTCATAGTGTCGGCAACGTCGACGTCTCCAAAGCTTCCATTGTTGCTGGGTGTTCCACTCACCCTCTTGAACTCATCAAGGTCCATATGCAGCTTCAGGGCGAGAATCACACGCACCGAAACCAAATCCAGCAGTCCACAACTTTCGACCGGCACGCGCCTTGCACCTTGGTTCCATCCCTTCGATGCCACAAGCAGTAGCCGCCGCTGCCACTACTCTTTTCTCCAGCGTCTCCGCCACCGTCCTACGCCAGTGCCTCATATTTTAACGTAATTATGATAGTTTTTTTAATAGTTATTTGATACTTTTTTTCAATTTTTAATTATTTATTGGTAACTTTGGTACCCTCAATTATTTTTTGTACCAGATGCTCTTCGGATAATAGTTTATTGGCAAATCTGCACCTTAACCCTTAGTTTAATAAATATTGCCACCACATAAAATAGGCTTTAATGCTACATATATTTTCAACTTTCAACTTCAATTTCATCAACATAATCTCCTTATTCACACTATGAGCTCATGTGTATATATCCATTTGCTTTTAGTATTTTATTCTCTTAAAAGGATAGCTAACTTGACTCTTTTCTTGAGTCCTCAACTAACCGAAACAGGGAAAAGAAAACCACACATCATTTAAGATCTATTAATTACACGCATGCCATATATAACTTTATCAGATAGTGATAGCACGATTCCAATCATTGTACATTGGGAGTGTACTTGAAAACTTAACATTTTGATCTACTTTTTAGTTACCTAGTATGTTGTGTTCTCATCTTGTGTTATCTTAAAGTTAATACTTAAGTCCACCCCTTGCTGCAAGAGTTGACGCTTCTACTTTAAATAACATCATGCTTTTACTTGTTAGCTATTCATTGTCTATCTGTGTAATATGTTTAAATAACCCCTTTACGATTCCAAGCATATTTTCACCATCTAGAATAGCTGCTTAGCATTTAGAGGCATTAAACAAAAACTTCAATTATTTTCCAGCTTCCAAGCTTAACGACAGATTCACATGCATATATATACAACTCATGACATCAAAATCATATATATAGTATGCTTCCTCGTTATTCCTACGCGTAGAAAATAATATATAGTAACGTTTTGTACCCCAAACCTATGTTGGTGATTCATGGAAGCAAGGAGGAAGAGAGCTTGATTATTACCTCATGTTTCCAAGCTCGTTCGAATATGATCTCCGTTGAGAACGCACCCCTGTTTTGCTGATATAAAAACAGAGGACAAATGAACACAGTAACCTCACTCCCTCACGGTTTCTTTCTTTGTTCTCAGACTCTCTCTCTCTCGACTACTCTCTCTCGGCTTCCCTCTCAGCTAGAACTTTGACTGAGCAAAGTGATGGCATGGAAGACGCATAGTAATGGTGATATAATATATATAGACTATAGTAGATGGTGGGTCTGGTCCAAGAAGAAAAAGAAATAGACCGAAGGGCAATAGTTAATATGCCCGGCGTGGTTGGGGGCTCGAGAGGAATGGTGCTGTTCTGAGTTAGCTGACGTGGGAGACATGGCGTTACTTATTTCTCGTTGCATCTGCGTTTTCGAAGAGGGCATTGTGATTGTTTTCGCTGATCTCCCGCTGTGATGCCGTGCCAAAGTTGCATAGGCATTGGAGTATGCATATATTATATATATCTATTGTTGCTCACTTAAGAAATCACGTGTTGGGCTGTTGGGTTTGGGTTTGCTTTTGTTGTATTTTAGCTTTAATGTTGAGGTAAAGAAGCAAAAATACACGTGTTTTACCTGGGAGCCCCCAGCACCATATGTTTTTTTTTGGAGCAAAAATACACAAGTGGTTAACATTTTGGAGCAATGTTACTGTTCACCACGATGAGAGAGAAAGAGCTGAAGTGAATAGTAATATAATGGTGGGATGTGACTTTTGCTCCAAAATGGTAACCACGTGTGTATTTTTGCTCCCAAAAAAAGCATATGGTGTTGGACGCTCCCGGAGATAAAGCACATATATAGTTTTGCTCCTTTACTCTGGTGAGGCTGGTTTAATAGGATGATGGGCTAAAGTCATTTAATGGGTTGGGTTTTTAATTTTGCATCTGGGCTGCGTACATGTGTTCAGTTGTTATGTGTTTGGGTGTGATTCTAAAATTTCTCTCTTGTAAAATAATACAAGGAAAATAAATTCTTAATTTTTCAAATAATTAAGTTTAATCATTTGGCTATCCTTCGCAATTTAATTCTCAAATATTATTTTTTATAATTTTTAGGCATAATTTATTCCTTATGGAATTATTCCTTTCCCAAAATAAATTAAGGGAAAAATAAGCTTAAATTTTCAATAATTATCCTCATAATTATTTTAAGCTGAAATTTCATAATTAACTTCCATTTATTATTCAAAATTTAAAATCCCAAAATTTGGGATGTTACAACAAGCATGATATGTTAATTTGGTTTTTTTAGGAAAAAAATGGAACCGTTTACGTGACGGTTTGTTTGTGAACAACCGTTAAATATGAGCCACATATATTTGACAGTTGTTTTGTAATAATCGTACACTATTATATACTTAACGGTTGTTTACTTATAATTACTCTTTTTAAAACACCCTCCAGACTCATTTTCATTTGACATTTGAAAGTTACAAATTATAGAGAACTCATTCCTAACACTTTTGACGACTCGATTCTGGCTTTTCCACCACCATTTCGCTCTCCTCCGTCACTCCCTTATCCTTCATTAGTATCCTCTGTAACTCTCCTTTGTTGTTCACTGTTCGTGGGTTTCATGGGTTCTAGAGTTTTTTTGGGTTTGTGAGTGCTCCTACTAGTGGCATCTGGGTTTGTTTTGTCTTTTGGGTTCATGGGTTTGGTGATTGAGCTATTCTCTTTTTCCTAAAGGTGAGTTCAATTCAGTTTCTCCTACTAGTAGTTTTTGAGCTTGTTTTTCAATGTTGATTTGAGTAAAGAGTACATAGGATTTTACCATTGATTTTAAGTGTTTGTTGTTACAAAAGTTGTTATTTGTTAGTATTGATTTGAGTAACGAGTATGTAAAGATTGTTTTTTGAGTAATTTTGTATGTGCATAAGGTTTTGCCACTGATTTTAAGTATTTGTTGTTACTAAAGTTGTTATTTGTTAGTATTGATTTGAATAAAGTTTCTAGAATTATTGTTTTTTGAGTGATTTTGTTAAGTCGTTATCATATTTTCCTCTACAAACATAATATGCTCCAGGTGGAGAGTGTAAATAAAGAATGGATGTCTATCAATCATCTATCGAAGGAGTATTGGGATGGGGTAGTAAGCAATCTCATAAGGTTTGCAGTTCGTAATAGTGTTGCAATCATAGTATGATTATTTGCCCTTGTGTCAAGTGTGGCATTGTTAGGCATGTTGATCCAGACAATTGTGAGTTGCACTTGGTGATGTATGGATTTAATCAGAGTTATACCTGTTGGACAAAATATGGGGAGATGGATGTAGGCAGCAGTGCTAGTCAGTCGAATTTGGAAAGGTGTGAATCACCTAACTTTAACACAAGTACATTTGATGCCGATCTTCTTCAAGATATGGCCAATGAACTTATACAACGAGAAAGCAAAATATGACTTGAGTGACTAAGACTTCACAGAATTGCTTGTACTTTTGAGAAGAATGCTACCATCGGAAGGAAATGGACTCCATGGAATTGCAAGTCAATTAGAGGAAGAAGTTTAATCCCATCACAAATGGAATATAATTGAGATTCCGTCAGAGCTGAGCTGAAGTTTTAAAGTGAAATGAGCACAGGATTGAGTGAAAAATAGAAATTAGAAAAGCTTGTAACATTTCTAGAAGCTGGGGTGAAGTTCTAACAGAAAGAGAAAGGGAGTGAAAGAGTATAATAAGAGAAAGGGAGTGCAATGTTTGGACAATTACCAAATCAGACTCAAGGTGTTTGAGCTGAAGAACATTGAAGAACAAGAGAGAAAGAGGATGCAAAAGATCTCAGAGATGATTCCAGTGGCATTTCAAAGTTCAATTCCAGCTATAGTAGAGTAGATTCCTGAGCCTTCAATCTCAGCTAACCAACCTTCTTTGTGCTATGGAGTTGGAATGAAAACAAGAAAATTTCTCAATCTTGAATCCTCATTTAGCTTATGTTTTTTATTGAATCAGTGGGTAATTGAGGTTGGATCGCATGAGTATTGTTGTCCATTGCTAGAATCATTAGTTGATGATAGTTTTCAATAACTCTTAGAGATTAAAGCTTATGTTAGTGATTTGAATTCTATGTAGTGTCATAGTCATGATAGCTTGAGTAAATTTGTTATGAAGAATTCATGAACAATCCTTGTGTCATAGTCATGATAATTTCATATTCGGATTATGTGAGTTGTTAATCTCTATATATTTCCTCAATTTTCCTTTTCAATTTCAGAAATAGTTTTACATTACTTCTTTAATAGAAGTCCAATTGACAGATTGAGAACGAGACTAATTAGAGTAATGAAATGGAAATGATGATAAGGAAGGTAGTTGAGGTGGAAGGTGACTTAGTCATTGGATAGTAGTAGATAGTTTAGGTTAGTTAAAATTCACCAAACTTTGTGACTAAAGTGGAAGGGGCTTTGGTCGCTTAAGCAAGAGGTCTCGGTTTCGAGCCCTTGTGAATGCAAAAAACTTCTCTGGGAGAGGTCCCCACTTCAGCGCCTGACAAAACCTCGGAATGGTTGCACACTTTGCCACCATTTTCAACAGACCATGAAGCAATTAATTCACTATAGCGATCGAAACTTATTTTATCAAGTTTTTCCACACTTTTCTATAGACTTCCTCTCTCTCTCTCTCTCTCTCTCTCTCTCTATATATATATATATATATATATATATATATATATATATATATATATATATATATATTTCCCCACATTTCCATATCTCTCTACTTCTTTCCTCTGTTTCGTCTTATATCAAAAAATCTAATTTGTTTTGACTTAAAATTGTGTTAAATTGAAAGCAATAGACCTTTAAGAATTGACCTAGGTTGCTTTCACTAAACTATTTAATAGTGTAATCTAGTAATTTTGATAGTCAAATGACAGTTTACAAATGGTTGCCGATCCATTTGATTGAATCATGAGCTTGAACCAAAGGATTAGGCTGCAATATGAATTAATTTACCACTTGCCTAGTGTAAAGAGATGTAGATCAAGCTGCCAATTCCATTTCCCATAGGGATGTAGTATAAAGTCTAGCACTCGCATAGACGAGTAAGACAAACCAGACTACTGCACAAGCCACCAAAACAGACTATTCAACTAGATTGTAGTTCTATAAAACCACTTTCTTATCTAACTAGGAAACATTAATTATTTAATAGCAAATTATTAAAAAAAAAAAAAAAAGCTTAACCCATGTTATCATGAGAAACCGTGTTCCCACCATTCATGGTAAGATGTGACGTTTTGGACCAGGAATGAGAGGATGCGGCAAAGGCATGTAGTGTAATACATAGGGAATGGAAGCGCCTTAGTAGGGGGATAAGAGTCTCATCCCTTACCACTCCGTGAGGGTTCTACGATAATCACTTTCTATGCTACTTTCCTAGTTCGTTCGCTTTCATGCCATTTCTATCTTAAGATAAATTTTTTTTATAGGTTAAATACTATTTTCGTCATGAAAGTTTAGACTAAGGAACGCTGGTCACACGAAAAATTTTTTAGTCTCATTTTTGCCTGGAAATTTAAAAACATAGCAATCTTGCTAATCCGTTGATCTTGACTGTTGAATTGTTGCTCTTTTTTGTAAACTTTCAGGGGCAAAATTGCTTCTAAAAAAAACTTTTTAGGCAAATTTGCTCCTAAAAAAACTTCCGGGGCATATTTGCTCCGTTTTGTTAACGTCTGGGGGCAAAAATGAGACAAAAAAACTTTTGAGTGATTAGTACTCCTTAGACTAAACTTCTATAACAAAAATGGTATTTAACTTTTTTTTTATCCTTATTATATCTAGGTCTATTTATGTCAGCCTTTATATAAACTTCCTTGGAAGAGGAAAATTTTCAAGATCCACCTTTTTATCCAATGGTTCTTAATTCATCTCTATCTATTTGCCTTTACCCTACTTGACAATAAAAACACCTTCCTTCTAGTTTTCAAAACTTCTCTTGGCCAAGGGTCTTTAGTTTGGGGTGCTGGATCCATTGGACATCCAGATGCAAATTCACATTTCAAGGCGAAAGCACCAATTCCAGGGAGATGCTTCACCTGTGTAAATATCTTCTTATGGAAAATACAATTAATCAAACTCTAACCTATCAAATTTTTCAGCTTGACAAGATTGAAGAGAAGGCTTGGACCCCCCTCCTACAGATGTGGTCCGCATCAATGTGGACGGTTTGGTGCGTCACCAACAACAAGCAGCTTGCGGAGGAGTAATAAGGAACTCTCAAGGGCATTGGTTGATAGGGTTTCATAAGTCCCTTGGGCTCCGGGCTGTTATTGAAGCCGAGCTGTACGCTATCATGACCGGTCTCAAAGTGGGTCTCCAAATGGGGTTACAGAAAATTTCCCTCTATTCAGACTCTTTGGATACCGTCAACATTCTTATGAGAGATTGCTATACTAATCATCCGCTAAAGGACATCATTGGGGAGACTCGAGACCTTCCTTTCTGGGACTAGAATGTGGAGCTCCATTATACTCCAAGAGACAACATCTCGTGTGCCGACTATATGGCCAAACAAGGCCACGCTCGTGGTGGTGCTGATGTGGTTCTTGTTTCATCAATTCCAAGAGGATGCCTAGATATGGTCTTCAAAGACCAATTGGCTTGTCACTATTAGTATTTTATAGTCTGATGTATTTTGGGCTAGATCTTATGGTCTAATCCCTATCCCACTTTTCAAGCTTTGGCTTGCCCTTATTTGACATAAAAAAAAAAACACCTTCCTTCTTTTCTTTTGTTCTGCCTTGTTGCCCGTGCACGTTTTTTCTCTTTTTTTTTTTTATTATATATAATTATATCCTTACTTAAGCTCTCATTGGAAACACCTCATGTGGCAAGCTTCGTCCTTTTGTACTAACTAATATATTTATATATTTCCTCTTTCTTGTCTTACCCTACCTAACAAATGTTTTGGTCAATTGTATGTCTTTTTTTTCTTTACTCTCTTTGCTTCTACTCGCCTATTGTTCTCTAAATATATTTAATAATTATAAAAGGAAACCATAAAAAGAAATGGCTACAAATGGAACATGTGGAAGATAAAGTCAAATATTATATTATATTATATTTTTCTCATTCTTGAGACAATACAAAAGGTGGGGACATACATTCGAAATACATTATATTGTTCATAACCAAATTTAAAAAAAGAAAAGAAAAGAAGGTAAGCCACTTTATTTTATAATATTCCTAAGTAGTGCTTTTAGTAATTTATCAGTTGGTAGGATCCTCAGTCATGAAAAGGTTTGCTAGGAGGTTTGGGAAGTCTAAGGGATGGTTCACGTGTGCATAATTTCTTCAGGGGAAATAAAAAACACATCATCATTAAGAACATAGTAATTTGCAAAAGGTGGCAATGAGCTCAGATTGAAGGGCAGAGGATCACTAGGGGCAAGTGCCCCCTTAAAATAACGATTTTGTTTGTTTTTTTCTTTCTTTCTAAAATCGAAAACCAATTTAGGTTTCAGCCGATCCCTCTCTCCCCCTCCCTCCCTCGGTCTCTCACTGGTCGTCGCCTCTATCTGCACAATCCTCAGCTTCCACTTAAACCTCTTCCAACTTCACCCACTTGCTCGCTGTCTTCTCTGCTTGCTCGCCGTTTCCTCACCCTCCGGTCTCAGTGCTCAGTGTCTCCGTCTTCTCTACTCTGTGGTTTCCATCTCCAATCTCTCCTTCCTCTCTCCTCAGTCCTCAATCGGTGTGTCCTTAGCCTCTACTCCCTCTCCTTGTCTGATTAATTTAGTGGGCTTTTGAAGTAAAACTTGATCTGTATCATATAACTGTATATTGGCTTGAGGTTGATTGTAACAAAGATCCTCCCTTCATTGAATCTTGATGATCACAAGATTTGCTTCTTTCCAATTTCATCTTGATTATTTGGCCGATGAACCCATAGCTCAGCATAATAATTCATTCCAATATATCAGAGATTTCTTCCATTCCCCCCATCATTAACGAGTTATTACGCATTAGATGCGACAGAATCCAATATTTCCATTGGAAACGTGCTACCCCCATGTTGGACTAATAAATAGTAAGACGAAAAACTTGGTGTTTTTGTTAGTAGGAAAGCCTGAGCCTGGCACTCGAATTGCTAGGAACGTGCGTTTCTTTGTTATTTTCTCCCTATTATCAAGTTAGACTTACGCTTTGCCAGATTATTTTTAGTTTAAATATCAGTTTGAGGGTGAGTTTCAACACATCCTCACTCCCTGATTAGCACTTCTTTCCATATAAATCCACCATCACCCATTCACCCTTATGCAACGTTATTACACTTTGCTGGGTATTGGCATGTAATCAGCTCGTAAAACTTGTGAGTTAGCTTCATCAAGGATTGGGAAGTTAGAACCTCACGTCTTACCCTGAAATAAATAGTCGCATATTCTCTAGCTAACCATAATTTAACACTCGTTGGGTCATCAAATCTAGTCGCCTATATGGTTAATTTTTCGGTCTCTGCCTCTTTGCCGGCATTAAGACCCCCTATATGCATTTAAGTTGCATTTTGTTTAATATTGTCATTATAGGCAAGAGGTCTGTTTTTTCTTATTGCATTTTGTTTGCAAGTGTTATGCCTCATGTGGAATACGGAGTATATAGTTTTTTTTTCTTCCATATAGATGATCTAATCTTGCATTGCTAATTCTCCTTATACTGTGATAGTTGATGTCCAGATGCATAAAACAACTCTCTTCACTTGGTTTTTGAATTGTTTATTCCAATTACCATCTCTCTCCATTGTTTTTCTTCCTAATGAAATTGAGAATGTAAGGAGATAAAAAGCAATCGAGATACACGGAATAAAGTACCAATGATTCACTCTCCACCTCCATTTTTACCAACAGAATAAATGTGTTGTGTTGCGGGAGTGTTTGCTATTATGTAACTTTTGTTTTTCAATATGTTTCTTTGGAAGATATATTATTTATTGATTCATTTTTGTCATTTGCCATTTTTTAGGATGGAAAGGTATTTAGGTTCTTTTTTTTCAAAGTCAAATGGTAGTAGAACTAAACCTCCATCTGTAATATTCTTTTGTTATTAAAATATAGAATAAATACCCTTTCTGGTTCCTGACAAAAAACACGAACCCCATTTTAGTCCCTGACAAAAAAAAGACCCTTATTCGTCCTTTTTATGGGACTGAAAAGGACATTTTAGAAATTTTTGAGGGATCAAAATGTCCATCAATCGACCCTTATTCGTCCTTTTTATAGACTAAAAAAAAACTTTTTTTTTTTAAAGGGACCAAAATGGGGTCCGTGTTTTTTGTCAGGGACCAGAAAAAGTATTTACTCTAAAATATATGTATTTGAACTTATTTGAGTAAATACCATTTCTGGTCCCTGACACAAAACACGGACCCCATTTTGGTCCCTGACAAAAAAAATGGTGTCCCTTTCAATAATTTTCTGGGTCCGCCTCTAGTTGGTGGTATGAATATGTATGCTATGTATGACTTGGAGATCCCCAACTTGGACCCATTCGATCCTTACCAGTTTCGTGATTGGGATTTGGGTATTACGTCAAAATAGTGAGAAACAACAATAAATAAAATTTTTGAACTAATAATGCCCATATTCTTTTCAACCCTGCAACCAAATTTCACAAGAAGAAAAACAAGGAAAATAACCAAATTTTATGAGGTGAGAAAAATAACACAGATAAAATGATTTCTTAAGCACCCATAAATTTTCATCAATGATGAGTAAGTTTTACAGGGTGTTATTACTGAGTAAGAGAAATTCTTACTTTTTTTGTTTTTTTGGCAATGATGAGTTAGTGACAGTTATCTTTCTTATTACTCCCTTCGGTCCTAATTATAAGAGCAATTTACCTAATTTTGGAGAGATTAAGAATATAAGTTAAATTAGTTAATTATATTTATTTTCCTAAAATGTCCTTATTTTGTAATCCACTTAGACATTCAGTCTGATTTAACTTAAATATAATGGGCCTTGTTTATTTCTTCCTTAGAATTATGCAGGCCTGCTATTGTTAATCTACGGTCGCTGTTGCCAGGTTGGCTCATCATTCTTCCTTCACACATTATGGATTTCATCCAGTTTAAACAGTTTTGAAAGAAGCAATAACAAAAGTATAATTATTTACCAAAAGACAAGCGTATAATTATAAATTATAAGATGTATATGACGTTAATGAATTGTAAACATTACTTACTTTAAAAAATATATAGGTGTATTATTAAATTATTATTGTCTTTAATTATTATTGAGAAATTACAACTCTAAAATTTGCTCATATAATTAGGACTAGAGGGAATACTTTCTTTAGTTTTCGTACGGATGGTATTGAGTTTTTGAAAGTGAGAGATACAGCTTATATAGGCACTACGTTTTTAATGCTCTTTAATGTGTCTGACTTCAACATGACTTTGCATTCTTATCTCCTCTTTGTTTATCACCCTCTTATTCTTTATTTTCCACCACGCTTTCTAATCTTTCTTTTTCACCCCACCTCTTGCTCTTTCGTTTTCACCACGCCTTCTTGAAGTATGTCAACCTATATTCTCTCTTTTCCTCTCTTTCTCTCTTTCACATGGCATGCTTGTCACCCTATATTACTTGCAAACTATTCTCTTTCTCTCTTTTTCTCTTTCTCTCTTTCTTTCTTTCATGTGACTGCGCTCACACACACACACAGATATATATACTTTCCCTTATATGTAAGTTTTTTTTTTTTGGATTAATATGAATAACAAAAATCATATTTATTTATTTAAGTATTTGAGGGTGTTACAAGTTCCATCTCCAACTTGCCAGAAGAGATGGTTGGATACTGCAGAGCCAGCTTTAAGAATATGTTTCCATATAATAGAACTATTGTAAGCTGGTATGAAGAAAAATTGTTGATCCGATCGAGTCAAGGGATTTTGTGATCATTATGTGACTAAGCAAGGTAGATTGCTCAACTATTACCCTCCACAAATGCTTTGCCAGAAGCACTGAATTGAAGCTATTCAACTAAATCATTTGTAAGCCTCAAATAGTTGTTCGCATCTTAGGAAATGAGCCCTTTTTGAATTACCAGATGATCCCTAAAAGAAATTTTCCATCTTCATAGAAATCTTCTGATAAAGTTGTTGAGAGAACCTCATGCAAGAGAAAAGGATAAACCAACAAAGATGTTAAAGAATTCTTAATCAATACAAGTCTTCATGCCTATGAGAGAAGATGACTTTTCCAACCTGCCAGCCGTTTATCAATTTTCTCTATCACCTTTTCATACTTCTTTTTATCTAAATTAAATTAGGATCATCAATGTACATTCCAAAATACTTCCCTAGCCGGGAATGAAATCTAACTCCAAGTATATCTGCTAGCTTTTTCTTCACTCGATATGGGACGACAGATGGATTGAAAACAATACAAGATTTCTGATAATTTATTTGTTGAGCCGAAATTTGAGAATATCTTTTCAAAATGGCTCGGACGATTCTACAATCCTTCTTTGTGGGCGTGCAGAATAAAAGGGTATTATCAGCATACATTAGGTGCATTAGAGGTTCAGCTTGTCAAGCAACACGAATGCCTTTCCACCAATGAAAATTTTCCAGTTGATGAATCATGCATGATAATACGTTAGCACATAACAAAAACATATGGGGAAACCAGAACCTCTTGTCCGAGCCTTGAGAGTTGAGAAGGAGCAAAAGGGCTTCTAGGGGAGCCATTAATTATCACTTGGCAAGACACAGTCGAGACACATTGCATGATCAGTTGGATCATCTAGTGCGAGAACCCCATTGTTTCAAGGATTTTTTGTAGGAAAGGCTAGGAAACCATGTTATTAGCCTTGGCAATATCTGACTTTATTGCACACCAACCATTCTTGCTCTGCCGAGTACCATGAATTTTGGCCATACACTCAGTAGCAAGAATAATGTTTTTCGTTATTAATTTTCCTTTTAGAAACGCATTATGGTTAGGATTTATCATATCACTCAGAATCTCCACAAAATTTTGGAAATCAATTTATATATGACATTGCAAAGACTAATAGGCCCAAAATCCCTTAAAGTAGTTGGGCTATTACACTTTGGAACCATAACTCCTTCAGCAGATATATTGTAGAAAATATTTGGAAAACCATAGCAATAATATCATTCTCAAGAAGCGACAATAATTTTTGAAAAAACCTCGCATGAAAACCATTTAGTCTAGGGGCGCTATCTTCTTTTATTTGGAAGACCGCTGTTTCAATTTCCTTGGATGGTAAGGTTGGGTTTCTCTCATCATTTCTCATAATCTATAAATCACGTCCGTCCAATTAATACAATACTACTTTGACTTTTCTCTCATTTTTCCAATTAACAGCCCAGATGAAGCCGATGAGAAAAAAGATAAGGAGAGGATTTCTTTCGAGTGCTAAGAGGATAATCTCAGTAAGTTGATGTTGGACAAGGTTTGATCCACCCGTGAAGCCTCAAACTGATTTAAATTTGTATAGATTTCTTTAAAATAATTCAAGGCCTCCTGATTAATTTCTTGATAATCCTCAATCCATTGACCATTCAGATTTTGGATCCGAAAAATGAGGTTTTTCATCTTCCTGGAAGAAGCAAAACTATAGAAGTATTTGGTATTTCTGTCACCATACCATATAGTAATCAGTTTAGTCTTGCACTTTGAGACCATAACACTTCTTCACAGTCATACCAGAACTCCAAGGAGGATTTTAAAGAATTCAACACATTTTCCTCCTAAGTAGAAAGCGATCCCTTGTCATGCTAGACTTGTATTGAGCAAAAAAAAAAAAAAAGTCATGCTAGACTTGTAATTCTATTTCTAATCTATTAATTTTAAAAGAAATTCTGCCTACTGATTCCCTATTCCATCGCGTAAGAGCTTGTCTTATATTTTTCAGTCTGAAATTGTTCTTGAATGCCCATGAGTCATGAAACTCCCTTGCCCATTCTTGGTTAATAACATCATAGCATTTAGGAAAGGAGAACCAAAAATTCTCAAACCTGAGAGGTTTCTTGCCTCATCCTGAGAGATGCGTTTGAAGCAAGATTGGTGAATGATCCAAAGCAGCAATTGGCAAAGTTTGAAGTACCGACGATGGAAAATGCTGAAGCCACAGATGATTACAAAGGGCTCTGTCTAGCCTTTCTTTCACACAATCCAAACCTCTCACCATCCTCCCTTTGATGGGATATCAAAAAGATTGCATTCATTGATGAGATTACGCAATAAATCTGCACCCGCAACAGAAGATGAAGCACTAAGTTTATCATTAAGACCAGAAATTTGATTCAAATCCCCAATAATTAGCCCAGGTTTAGAAATTGAAGACAGCACAGAACGTAACAAAGACCATAAAATAGAGATGATGCTTCTGACCGAAATCTTTTCCGAGTTTTGAGCGTTAGAAGCCACGAGGATAATAGCAGCATTGGACTCACGATCACTGTCTCTGATTTTCCATTTGGTTGTGATTATCATGCTAGTCTTGTTGAGGGAGTGGAAAAAGACACTCACATCGTTCTCAAGTTGTAGAGGACAAGAGGATCTCCCAAGTCCTTTTTTTTGATAAAGAAAAGTTTAGGTGAGGGTAGATGCCCATACCCCACCAAGGGCATACCTCTAGGCTCAGAGAACATTTATAAATGTACTTATAGATCGCCCACCAACGAGACCCTCATATCAACCGTATCGAACCTCCTCCCTTTTAGGGTAAAGGCTATTGAATAGGCAACTCGGACCAAAGGATCAAGAAGGTCCATAATAGCTTGATTCCAGGGCATTTCATTTGGTAGATTAATCCATAATAAGAGAGCCCATTTAACCAACTAAGGTCTTCATCGAAGTCCAGACTTGGAGATTTTTTTTTTATATTAAAAAGTTTAGGTAGGGGTAGACACTGATACCCTACCAGGGGCACACCTTGGAGTCTTGGAGACACATCTAATAAATTCAGATCAAAAGCGTTGGGCTTCTAAAGAGCTAGTAACATTAAAATAGCCCACCAATGAGCCCAACCGTGAAACATTGTGCAATAGTATGCGACAGTCTTATTGGGTCCACTTCAAAAACCATGTTGCACTCAGTGTGGTTCAAACCCGACAAGACTAGGTGAAGCAGAGGAATGGGCTGTCTTGCTGGGGGGCTTAGGCTTGCTTGGGATGATGGTTTTAAGAAGATTATTGTTGAATCAGACTCCAAATTACTAGTGGACAAGCTAATTCATAAGAATGATGCCTCAATTAGCAGTATGGTTCTTATATAAAAAAAAAAAAAAAAAAAAAAAAAAAAACTAGCAGTATGATTTTCTGGAAAATCAAAACAATGCTAACTAGAGATTGGGAGGTTCACCTTCAGCATATACCTCAGATGCAAGATACTTAAGCTGACGCCTTGACGAACGAAGGCATATCACAATCTTCTGTCTTGTATGACTGTCCGGATATTATAAGTACAGTATTATAAGGACAGTCAGTGAGTGATTCTATGGAACTTGATCCCCTTTTAGTTACTATTAATACATAAGGGCTATTTTCCAATAAGATTCAAACTCAACGTTAATTGAGGATTTGAATTTCTTATCACCTATTCTAACATGTGCCATGAGCCACGTGCCCCACATTTGAATGGTCATGGAAAAAGAATGGGCATTGATTAGAAGTTGTAAGAGGATAAATGGAAAGGTACAATATATGCTTGTGGTCCCCACTTTTATTTTTTTTAGGGAGAATTACATTCAGGTCCCAAGGAAGGAAAAAAATTTACTAAAAAGTCCCTTGAAATCACAAAATTACCCAGAAGTCCCAAGGAAATTTTTGTTGTAAATACATACATTTCCTGTTGTAAATACATACATTTTCTGTTGTAAATGGTTTGGGACTTTTTGATATTATTTGTACAGAATTTTTAAATGTTGTTGTAAATACATACTTTTTACGTTGTAAATGGTCAGGTGTTTAAATGTTGTTGTAAATATATACTTTTCCTGTTGTAAATGGTTTGAGACTTTTTTGATATTATTTGTACGGAATGAAAATTGCTTTTCGTGTTGTTGTAAATATATACTTTTCCTGTTGTAAATATTTGTATGTATTTACAACACGAAATGTATATATTTACAACAAAAATTCTCTTGGGACTTTTTTATAATTTTGTGATTTCAAGGGATTTTTTTTGTAATTTGTTTCCTTCCTTGGGACCTGAGTGTAATTCTCACCTTTTTTTAATCTATATAACCATCTGATATATATATATATTTTTTAAAAAGTAAGAAACTTCGCGACCATAACTCTTTCCCTTAAATCATCATCTAATGGTTTTCCCCTCAAAATCGTTGGTGATTTGGTTGGACACTTTATTTCATGCACAACACATTTAATTATTAATTATTCAATTAATTTCTTCTGATACTTCCTCTCTTAATCATTTTGGCTCTCGCTTCTCTCTCCACTTTGGCGGTTATTTATTATACTCCCAGTTAGCGAGAAAGTTGAAGGGTGGCTTCAAGGATTACACTGAAAATACGAGTATCCATCAACATCTCATACAAAGTACTAGTACAAAACAAGGTCTTACAACTTCAATTGTTACATTTCAAATCACTAGCAAAATATCATGAGCCATAACTTATACCCCATAATCTCACGTCTTTCAGGGGCAAAAATAACTTATTTCAAATTCGGACCTTTTTTTTCCTGGGTAGAGTAATGTTATTCAAAGAGGAAGGGGATAAATGATATGAATATAAAAAATAAAATATAAACTTGAAACAAAGGCACATATTTTTCCATCATCTTGAGTCTTGACACCAACTATATAAATGTAGGAATATAAATAAAAGATAAAATTTGATGCCTCCTTAAGAGACCACAGTATTGATATTTCCCAACACCTTTTTTTTTTTTTTTTGCTACTTCCCCATCTTGGATGGTCATGAATTAATGGGAAGAAGAAAGAAAAATCATGAGCTGAAGAAGCATGTACAGAGCCAGTAAATTTCTCTGGTTAGAGACCAAGCAAGGAGACTCCAGATGCCAGAGAATAATGAATAAGCAAAAACTCCAGGAATGGTCGTATCCATCACAAGAATAGCAGCATAGAATCAAAACACTCTAAGCGATAGTACAAACTTCTATCACCTATTCATTTTATTTTTCAAGCATAAGTATCATCCTATTGAAGGCAACCATATCACTTTTAGGCACTATATGTGAGTCTCTCTCTTAACGAGGATTCAAACCTTGGTTGGCTTTGTTGCGAAGGACTAGCCCCTTCCACTAGCCATCGGTTGAATTCCTATAATCTATTCTACAATATAAGTAAATTAAACAAAATAGGCAGCTACTTAGACATTTAAAAAAGAATCACTGAAAAACACATGCATGAACGCATGCACACTTAGATGTTTCCACATTTAATTTAATCAACTTATTACCAATCATGATTTACTAGATCACCTTAACAAAAAATGCAGAGTCAAGCTAATATCATGACATAATCAGGTGCAGGTCCGGCAGATTTTCTGTTAAACAAGGCTATGAAATCATCTATCAGCAGAACATGCAAATTTCTTCATGGTAATGACAGGCAATAAATTTGGAAACACCAAATGCCTCTCAAATTGTTCTTGTGGCTAAGTCAAGAGAAGAAATCAATTCTAAACTTGAGTTACGGAGAAGAACCTTAAGTCAAAGGATTTCTAACTGAGTAGGAGTAAGACAGAATATATGCATTGCACTTTTTATAAGAGGGGAGTAAGAAGTGATTTGGAGATCAAATTGGGAGATTAGGTTATTCCTTAGGTGACTAAGTCCAAATATTTGGGATCAATTCTACAAGATGGTGAAATTGACGGAGATGTTAATCATAGAATTCAAGCCGCATGATTTGAAAGGAGAAAAGCTACCGGGGTTATTTGTGATCAAAAAGTACCTGATAAAGTCAAAGGAAAATTTTATTGTACTACTATTCGACCATCAATGCTTTATGGTAGTGAATGTATGTTAGATTGTGAAGGGGCTACGTGAGCACAAAGTAGGGATAACTGAGATGGTTGTGTGGTCATACACATAAAGATAAGATTCTAATGAACTTATACAAGCAAGGTTGGGAGTGGCTCCTATTGAAGAAAAAATGGTAGAAAATCATTTCAAGTGGTTTAGGCTTGTACAAAGATGGCCATTGGACACGCCAGTGAGGAGGGTAAATCAAGTTACTTGGAGCCCAGTTAAAAAGGGTAGAGGAAGACTGAAGAGAACGCTCAATGAGGTTATTAATCACTTAGTTAACAATTTATCTCGAGATTTGATTTTTCACAAGGCTCAATGATGTCGTTTGAACCATGTAGTCAACCCCACCTAGTGGGATTATGGCTCGGTTGTTGTTGTTCTGTCATGACTCCCGAGACTCCGACACCTAGGTGAAACATTACAACTTAAGGAACATATAATCCAATAACTTTGAAACCACATTTGGATGTAGAGTGGTAAACTGTGTTCCAGTTTCTCTGAAGTGACTACTAGATTAATCTTGCACATAATCCAAAAACTTTGAAACCAAATTTGGATGTAGAGTGGTAAACTTTGTGCACCAATTTCTCTGAAGTGACTACAAGAACAATCTTACAACATTCTAATGGTTTAAACCAATGCAGCGAATTGTGGAAGTCTAGTAATCATGTGGACTGATCTAACTTCATCAAAGAAGGGATTATTTCTTCGTAGGGGAATTGATAGATACAAGAATAGAATCATCTATGCAGATCAATCTCTGTTGATTATAGCTGTTTTTTTACACATTACCTAGTGTGATACTCCTCCGGTCCTAAATTTTAGATCTAGTTTGTAGTGCAATACACCTAGATCCAACCTTTAGGACAGGAGGTCGTAGTAAAATCATAATAGCTTACTCCACAGAGGAAACATATAGAAGCCCACAATGGGGTGATGGAAAACGATTTCAAGCAAAATGCAACTCAATTGCTGCCTCCACTCATCCAAATTACTCTATGAAATTCACCTATGACCAAAGTCATACTTGAATGGGACGTCAACTATAAAAGAATAAATGATTGATAGCATGTCCCAATCAGATACCAGTGGGGTTATGATGTTTCATCAATCATCATGACATCATCTATGTCTTAAAAACATCAAGTTTTCTGATATGAGTTAGTTCTGCTCATCACTCGAAAGTCACGAATGAAAAGTACCTGTGTTCTATGCCGACAACCCAATTGTTGCATGGATTGTGAGAACATAATCTGAGACAGATATATGTATTGCCTATTCAAACTCCCACATCGAAACATTGAGTAGAATGGACAAACTAAGATGTTCAGGTTGATCCACCCTCACATCTACCTTTGGGCACATATGATGAAAAAAGAGAAGATAATATTAATTTTTCATAAATTAAGGATTATTATATATAAGATTAAGAGCATTTCAATTAGTTAAGAATAATTACAATATAAATTTAACATCTTAATGCATTTTTATTTTATTTTATTTAAATTATGTTATATATTTTCTTGCTAGGAATTTATTAGTTTAATGCTTTTTCTTGGGATTGTAATGAGTTGTAAGGATTAGTACACTTCATTTCAAAAATATTATCTTTTGGGCTCTATATATAGCCCCAAGTAATTAAGTTTAGGGAAAATTCTTTGATCAATTATTAATAAACACTTTCTTGGCTTGTACGCCATCTCTCGCCCTCCTATGTCTTCTTCCATCTCTCTCAGTCCTTGCAACAACTCCATGAATTCTTCACCCCACTTCTATGCCCATCAATTGAGAACAAGGTAATATGGATTCCTTAGCCTCACATTGAGTAGTATAGGCAACTCTATGAAGTACTTAAGTGGGTTGGTTATCCAACTCAACTTTTGAGGGAGAGCACTCTGTCCTACTTGAGTGCCCATTATACTCCCAGCTAAAGTTGATAACTGGAGAACTAAACATAACCTATATCAATCACCCTTTACCATCAAAGCCAAGAATATTGATATAAAGATGGATAAAATAATCGTTTTAATGTCAAATTCTAAGACCGCAAATTATAGCAAAGGAAAAATTCAAATAAAACAACTTTGAATGGCACAAAACACACTTCTTTTTTTATTTTAATAAAAATACCGGTCCAAAATTAGGAGCATTCCAAGGAAATATGACCAGTGATATCAAATAAACGTAAGATAGAGATGGTGTGAGAAGAAAGAAAACTTTACAAGAAGACAGCAAGCAACACAAAACAACACTTTTGTCATCCTCAGATAGACATGGTGCATAAGGATGAGAGAGAAGTGGGAATACCGAACTGAAAGGAACATAAAATACAAAATATGTAATTCTGAAAGGTCTTATGTTTTAGGAAATAAATTACCACAATTCTTTTAGGAATTTGACGTCAAGGAGAAAAATATAAAGGTAACTTACGTTTACAGGGAGAGACAACCAAAAGATGTCAAAAATAAAGGGATGTAACAATCCAGGTAACTTCCAGCACAGATAGAAAATTTGACAAGATTTACTCTTGCTAGCCTTTAAACAAAATGACCTTTTTATAGTTTTCTTGGTGACGGAAAATATAGGTTAAGGTGAGCAAGCAGTAGACTCACTTGATAAGTGATTCTCAAGCAAAACTAGCTAATACAATTATGAACTTATTCTATCACGAAGCTTTTACTTTAAAAATCCTAGCACGAACTTCCATTCAGAAAAGAGAAGAGAAGTTTAGTAGACCCGACCATAGCTTAAAAGTCATCTAATAGATACAAACTGATTCACGTAATCAAAATTGTGAAACTAAGCAATCTCTCACAATTCTTAATTACTGAATCTAATTCCTGTTTTTTTATGATTGTGACATTGATAACCAGACACCAGCTGTGCAAAGTCAGAAAGAGACTATAATACCAGCCCCAAGAGTTCAGTGCAATGACAAGCAAATCCTTGAACTATTGAGGATAGTGAGATTGGTAATATTGTTGAAGACCATAACCACTATAAGTAGTGGTTCTGTCATGATAACCAGACTGCAAATTTGGCTCTGAATATAGATGTGAACCACCAGGAGTTGGATTGCCACTGGACCCCATTGGGACACCAGCCAAACCATAAGGCCTAACTGAAGGGCCTGTATATGGAGAAATGGTGGAGGTTTGACCCACCATTCCATATGGCACAGCTTGTGAGCTCATGTATGAATTCAATTGTTCTGACAACAAACCTGTAGGCTGGACCACAGTCCGTTGGTACTGGTGCAATGCTGAGTTGGCAACACTAACAATATTCTGGACAGCCGTAGGACCAACTTGGGCTGATGTTCGAGGATAAGGATGGTTGTGCGGAACCTGCAGCTGCTGCTTTTTCTTTTGTTGCTGTTGTTTCTGTTGAGGCTGAGACTGAGGATGAATCTTACGTTTCCTATCTGACTTCTGCATGTTCAGTCGCACTATTTGCTGCTCAAGGATTGTTGGTGGATATTGAGATTCAAGCTTATGATTCTCAATAACCTTTATTACTGATTTCAGTGCATGAATTTCTCTTGCTGTGGCCTCATTCTGCAAAAATACCTCAATTAATATCGGAATGACTCAGTGACACACAGCCTGAGACACCAATCAGGGGACATACATACCAGTGATTTCCCTTCCTGGAGAAGTCTTTTAGCAAGTTTATTAGCCTCATCCACACAAGCTTTCAAGATGGGAACTGGTGGGATCTTATCAGCAAGACTAAACTCAAAGACATACTTGACAGCCAAAACATGCTTGCCCTTATCAACAAGTTTCCGAACAAGATCTGTAAAAATGAAATGACTGACACCAGTAATTATACCAACACTTTTCAACATTAAAAAGCATTTTGCTGAATGTTATGCTAGTAAATGGGAAAATTTTAAAGATAAAATACAATAATGAAGACAGAACTTTTCAAGCTCATTATATATCATAGCATCTTTAGATGATACGATGCTAACCAATGTATTTCCTCTTTTAAGCCACCCATTGCCATACTTAAAATCTCATATACCAACGTCAATATACACCTAAATCAATTCTTACTGCGTAATAATGTTCAAATAATAAAAAATAATCTAGCTTATTATCCGTATTTCTTCAAGAATGCAACTTCAAATTATCTTACCGGGAATTTTCTCTGTGAAACCAATAATTCGGCATAGCTGGGGAACCTCATCGTTGTTAGCAGCCATAGCGGTAAAATCAACAAGGTCATCCGTGCTGACTTCAGAAAGTAACCCATATGTCACCACAAAATGCAAAAAGCCCAATGTCTCTAACGTCTTCGCGCCATCAGTCCTCAAACTAGCTTTCCACTTTGCGGCCATCATCTTGGCTTGTTCTCTCTCTTTGAATTCTATATTTGGAGATAAAACCCTCAACTGTTCCAATAAGACAATGCAGGCCCTCCTAAGCTTACGTTGTTCCATATCCCTTGGGTCAGTTACCCCATAAAAACCATCAAGAGAATCAAGAACCAACGCGGCAGGGTTTGGAGCACAACGTAGTGCCCCTGGAATCTCGGCCTGAATGGCAGTCTTCTCTTTCGCGTGAAGAATAACATACTGCCTCAATCCCTTGCCATCCATCTTCTCGCATAGAGTACACAACTCGAATCTAGGCACCACCGAGCTCGATTCAACGAAGTTTTTGGGTACAACATTTGCTCCATTTTGATCCGGTGGATTTGACGATGAAGATGGGTCACCAGAGAGCTTTTGATTTTGACTTGACGACCGTGAAGATGACGAGGACGGATCTTTAGGGTTCTGGGTCGTGGAATTTGGATTCTGGACTGGCGTGGGAATAGGAGAAGTTGATGAACAAGGTTGGCTACCCTGGCATTCGAGGGATTCGAGGAGATGAAAACGTTGAGTAAGCGAATTTTGGAAAGAAGTTAAGTGACAATCGATTTCAGACCATGAGAGAGGGAAGGAAGAAAGGAGATGTGAGTCAGCGTGGAGGTCATCGTAGGCCTTCTTAAGGTTTTCCTTCTTTGTGTCGATAAGCTTGAGAGCGGCGGAGATTGTCTTCAATGTGGTGGCCATTGTTTTGTGATTACAATTGGGATGATTGATCGAAGCCTGAAATTGATTTCAGAACATGGGAATGCAATGTTGATCGGCGGCCATACTGATAACCCTAATGAGGGTGAGAATCCGAGAGTACAGACTTGGATTGGTTGACGACGACGAAGAAGGAGGAGGAGTCAGCAGCCGTAGACGCAGAAGCTTGTACGTATTGCCGATATGCCGAGAATTTCCCGGATAATATTCATGTTCTAAACGCATTTATGTACATCGTCGTCCACAGGATTCTTTCTTGGGACTTCAACTTTTTTTTTTCCTTCATAAAAAATAATGCTTATCTATATATTTTTATGTATTTTTGTAAGTGGAAAAAAATTAATTCATAAGTTCTTATAACACAGTTTTAAATCAAGTCTATATAACATATTTTGTTTTTTTTAATAAGAGACAATTTTTTTTATTAATTAAACAAAAGCCAACGTTAAAGAGACCTAGGTTGATGAGGAGTTTTGTTTCTTATAAAAAATTATTTAAATCATTTTGTCAGAAGTTATCACTCTGATCTTATTTATAAGTTCATTTTGACTAAAAAATTTGGTCATATTTATAAATCCAGTTTCATATAATAAATGAGATTGTGATAATTTTACCCACATTAGTTGTACTCATGAAGATAGAGAGAGAAAAAACAGTTGAAAAATATTCAATCATAAATAATGACAAAGTTGAAAATTTACCTAATAATCATTGAGTTAACTACCTCACCTTGGTATGTGAGATTTGATCAAAATAGACTTGATATTTCAAAAATATATTTTATGCTATAGTCTTTAAGATTTTATTATTTAGATTCAATTCATTGGCCAATAAAACAAATTAATTCAATAGAGATTATTTTCTTATTATTTGATAATAATTTGCTTTTCAAAAACTCAATTTACCTACTTCTTAATTAAATATGTGTATGAAAAATATGCACATGTGCCAAGTAAATACAAAATATGTTTATTCATCAATGAATGGTAAGTAAATACTTGTTCAATTATATATAGGGTTAAGGTGCAAAAATGCATATGTGTCGGGAGCACCCAACACTAAATGTTTTTTGTGTGTGCAAAAGTAACTACGTGGTTAAGAAAATGGAGCAAAAGTCCCAGCGGCCGTTAATGAGAAGATGTCCTCCGTTAACTTGAAATGGTTGACTTACACTGCTGATGTGTCCACTCTCTTTATTTTTGCAGTCCGGTTTTTCAATCTCTCACAACCAGTTGATAACTCGGGCTCCTTCTTTCCACATCCAAGATGGTTGAGAACGGCACCGCCAACACATTTCAAGTCACCATTGACGTTGCTCCTCAAGGTAGGTCCAAGTGCTTCGACGACGATGGGCGTTTCTCCTCAAGGCGGGTTCAAGTCGTCATTGACGTCACAAACAAATTGGTATGTTCCCTAATTTCATTGTTCAACTAATCCATTTTTTTTTCCTGTCTCTTATGCTTATTCTATTTTGCAGTTTCGAAAATAGGGACTCTTTGGACGGCTGGCGCACCAAAAGAATCATTGCGTCTACACTATTTTGTAATATATATATATATATATATATATATATATATATATATATATATATATATATATATATAACAGAGGAGCTCTAGTCACTGCTCTACCTGGGATTGCTTTTCAACCTTGGACGCTTCTCTCAAGTTGAGAGATGGTGGCTTTAATGTGGATTTTCTTGTCTTCCTTTCCTACCTCCTCTCCTAGAATCTCACGATTTCATCATTGTTAGTTTGTTTTTGTTTGTCAGCCAGTACTGAGCATCAGACTTTTCTTTCTTTTACCAGCTTTAGCTGACCCCTACGGCTCTTGGAATGATTGCAAATCAAATCATGCAAATTGCAACTCATCTCAGCTTTAGTTCCTCCAAGGTTATTCTGTTTTTGAATTAAGATGTATATATATGCACGTCATCAGTTGATGTGGCTCTACTTTTTAATTATCTGATATCGTTTATGATATTTGATATCTCTCCTTTATGTGACTCAGACTTTAGAACCCAGATGCTAAATGCCTTGCAAGATTTCTCAAGTGAAGCTCAAACCGAAATGTTCATAAATTATTACTTTTCTCATTGCCAATCTGAGAGGCAGGAGTTATGGTTTTTAGATAACTCTCCTCTCCTTATGGGCAAGGTGATGTCCCACTTAGATATTCCTATGCTCTTGAAACATATCATTTGCATTATATGGGAGAAATGTCACTCTAAGAGCTTTATCTTTTTATTACGCAACCTGCTGCAATTGCTGTTGGAGACTGATATTTCAATAGGGATTCCTTCAAGGCTATTGATTGTGCTTATCCCTGTGACAACACTTGCCATAATCTGGTCTTCAACTGACTCAACTTATTCAGGCTCTCATCTTTATGTGTTTTCCATTCTTCTATCTTGTAACTAGAGACGAGAAATCAACCAAGCCCGTTTAGGCCCTGGCCCGTCAAGGGCTGGACCTAAAAAATATGCGAGAAATTTGAAATTGGCCCCGTAAGGCCTCGGGCTTAATCGAGCCGGCCTGTTAGGTCCTTTTCACTGTAACTTTTTTTCTTTTCAAAAAAAAAAAAACATTACTTAGACAACAAAAATGAAGAGTTACACACAACAAAAGTCTTGACACAAGTCTTTGGTGTAACACCCCAAATTTCAACACCCAAAATCTTGACCAAAACACTTGAAATAGCTCTAACAATGATGATCGACATCCAAATCATTAAAATACATAACTAATTCAATTTCAAAATGTGTTTTTGAGTCAAGATAAATTCCCAAAATATTTAATAATACAATACAAAGCGGAAGTCTTATAGTCATGGCAAATAGAATAACATAACATAAGTTCTAGGAGCACAACCGAGCCTTCAAGGCTCACTCCATAGGTTCTTTCCCTTGCTCCCTACTCAAACTATCACCTGAAAATATTTAATATAGGGTGAGATTGACATCTCAGTAACTACTGAAAGTTTCTACCGTACACAAGTTTGTCACATATGACAAAAAGTAGGAGCTGAATACATATATATTTGTATATACCATAATTTTATACAACATAAATTATCATGATGTGAATGTGAAACGTACTATTATACAATATGCGTATGCGACCTCCCTTATATCACCGTCCATCCTCAACCATTGACTGGAGCCATAGGCTAACACATAGTCCAATAGAAACTCATCCGTGTGATTTGGATTGTCCCAAGCTCACCAAAACTTAAGATACACCCGGCCACAGGTATAGAGCTTAAGCATGGACTATGGCTCCCCTCCTTAAAACAATACAACTAAGGAGGTGTCCCATGTCCCACAGCTCCAATGCAATCCCGGCCAAAGGAAAACATGGAAGAAGGGGCCCTGACAAGTGTCATCCACTGTGCACAGAGTGATGACATACCACGTGGTAAAAGATCTCAACATACAAATCCCTCCTTACTCCAACCCATCACAAATACAGCCGCCATGACAAATATGTTCAGTAACAATAAATCATGTTTCAATTCATATAAAATATCAATTTACAATGCATACACATATACATATGATTCAGTCTTCTAATTTTAAATAAAAGATAGTTACTCACAATCACACACAATTTACAAGTATATGGAAGAATATTCGAGTTACTGTTACTCCCTAGTGTACAGGTAATCACACAAGCGTCACACCAAAGCTCTCATTGAGAGAGTCTACAAGATTATAAACATCAATATTTATCAATAGATTATCCAAAAGCTACTCTAGAATTACTTTGAAAATATTGTAAGGCTACTTTTAAAACAACTCTTAATATATTGTCCATACACACCATGACAATTTACTGTAATTTAAAATATCTCATATTTAAGTTTAATCCTAGTTGGGAATAGAAAATCATATGTACACCCAGTCACGGAATTTAAGCATGAAAACCCAATAGTCATCATAGCAAAAGTGAGGGAAGGGCATATTATATATAAGCAGAGAGCTAGTGAGGTGGTAAGACATTAAAATGGAACTTGAAGGAAGCTATGTACACATAGATGACTATTCTTACATTTAAAGGCAAAAGGGACAATTAATGGCCCCATACATACACACACGGAAGAAAGGATAAGGAAAAAGAAGACCATTAAAAGGAAAATAAAATAAAATTTGTGTTTGTACCGAGAGGAGAGAATGGGCAACAATGAATGTGGAATTTTGAAGAATATACATATACATTCATTTTTAATGGTAGTAGGAAACAAAAAAATTAACTTTTAATATGGGTACACAGGAAAAAGGCAAACTGAGGGTTTTTGAACTTATATTAAGTTATTAACTATATATATACCTATTAGGCACACATGAACAGTATCGAGTGGGAGAGGAATTTGTTATGATGAATGGACAAAAAGAATAATAATAATAGTAATGCATCACGGAGCTACAGGAGGTAGTTTGAGCAAAAAGAGCTACAGGAGGTAGTGGGGTCATGAAGTGATTGAAATTTTACAACATATATAAACACATATGGGTGAAGTAATTCCTAGTGTGCGTATGGCGGTGGAAATGTGATGAAGAAGAGTTGAAAAGACAACACACTACACAGTACAATAGTAAAGAGATGAAGGGAGTGGTGGGTGAGAAATATAAAAACGTTGATAAGACATTGTGCAGTGAAAAGGAATGAAAATATTTGAGCAAAAAAAAAAAAAGAAAAAGAAAAAGAAAAAGAAAAGGAATGAAAATAGGAACAGGACGAGAGTACCTGAGAAGAGTGTGGGATGCGGCGCAGAAGTCTAAGTAAAGGAAGGAGAAGAGAGGATTTTATAAGAGTAGGGTTAGGGTTTAGCTCTCTTATTAAAATATTATTATTTTAAAAATATAATAATATACAATTATTCTCTCTCTTTATCATATATAATTATTTTCTCTCTTTATCCCTTTCTTTCTATTTAGATATAAATCAGATTATTTCATGAAGATATTTCTCATACATGTTTTCCTTTTCCTTATCATTCTTATTATCAATATAATTTATTATTGTTAATTAATCAACTTTTTTTAAAAAAAAAAAAGAAAAGAACTGATAATGTATTTATTTATTATTGTTTTCAACTCTTAATTTTATACTTCTAAATCTTCCCCACTTATGTACTATTAGAAAAATCGGGATGTTACAATTCTCTCCTCCTAAAAAGAATTTTGTCCCCAAAATTCGACTGACTAAAAGATATACGTAGTTAAACAAACAAGAGTACTCCTGCCTCATCTTTTCCTCACCTGGAACCATTCCTCTCCAAACAACATTTACGAGTCTGATGGTCTTATTCCTTAATTGCTTATCCTATATACTAATACTTTCTTATCCAATACTTAAACCAATACTAATTTACGTTTCCAACTCCCTTATAGGATATACAACTAAAACCACTTTATAACTCCTTAACATATAAAATCATTGTATAACAATTAATGTTTGTCTTGACACGAGCAAAAGCTCCACTCCTAATAGTATAACATAAAAATAAAATAAAAATCAAACTAGCATATATTACGGATTGCCCATTTTACTTTGACCACAATTAACTACTCCTTTTAAGTTATAATTCCTCTCAAGCCTTTTAACAAACACCTTATATGCAATAATTATCAAATAATTTCATCATGCCTTCTACCATCCAAATCTCTTGCCAAATAATTTTAAAATACTAATACATATACACTCATAATTTTCTATACATCCTATTTAAGATCTTGTGTAATTTCCACTTGTCCTCCAATTCCCTTTTTCTGTATCAGCATCATTTCTAAACAACACAAACCTCCTACCTCATCAAACTAAATCCATCAAGTCTCATTGTTATCTATCTAGGTCGCTTTCAAATGTCTATGCTAAAATTCACTGTGTACTCATATATTTGATCACAACTTACAGACTATAGTTTCTATCAACAAATTCTATTGTGTCCTCAAATAAAAATTGTTTTCTTGCCTCTTTGTATTGTATATACCACTCTCTTACTATTAACAATCATTTTCCAAAATAAAACTCCCAAAGGTATTTCTTTCCAATTCACTTTACTAATCAATTCCTTTTCTCCATCTAGTAAATCCAAGTTCATTTAAAACTCTTTCTTCCTTAAAAGAAGCCAATCAATTATAGCATTAGCTAGTTACCTAAATAACTAATTGTATTTAACATATTATAAGGAAGTGTTGGACCCCTTAGAATTACCATTCATAACTTTCAACACTACTATCAAAATCTTCCTCAATAATTGGCATTCCTATATCCTCAATTTCTGATGGCAAACGTACTTATATGATAATCCAATAAATTTTCTCAATTCACGCCTACAAATGAAACTATCCTAAAAATTCTCACAGAAAAATTATAGACATAAACACATGCACCAACTAATAATCTGTCCCCTCACATTTTTCCAAATTTGAATCCAATAAATAAATGTTAATTTACTTTATCATAAAATGTATGCTCAAATTCTATAACCATAAAAATTAAGCTCAAAAGTATTGCTTATACTTTTTGGCTCTTCCTCCTTATCATTGTTTAATACTCATGAAACCTCAAAACGTTATATATTTCCTTCGAGTATTTTTTTCACAAATCATGATTCTCAAATACCAACTCTATCACTAGAACTCTCAAGTTATAACTATTTCTTTTATTAACCCTTTTTGAATATCTTAAACAGTGAGATAAAATTTATCATACGCCTCCATCATTTTCCGAGCCTCCTCTCAAATATCCATAATTTATCTAGACTCTAGTGCATATCATTTTAAGAAAGATATATCTGGATGTTCTAACTCAATTTCAACTTATCCTTATCTAATAACCCCCCCCCCTTTTTTTTTTACATCCACTTAATATCATTCGCATCCTAGAGATACCAAGAGACTTGGCACACCCAAACATCTGACTATGAACTCCCATTTATACAACTTTTTCTTGCTTATGTTTAAGAAATTCCTCTTCCTTTTTATTAGACCTCAAAACAATAGGATAGTAATAACTACAGATTTTTTTTTTTTTTCAAAATTATTTCCAAGTTACCACACATCACTTACTAGGTTGTGTCATTCACTTTACCACTTCTTGTTTGCTTTCACCAACAATACAACAACAATGTACACTTTTTGATAAGTAATACAATTAACCATATAAAAATTTCCTTTAATCTCTCCACCTTGACCAACTTCCAAATTCTAGCCCAAAGTCCAAGTAATTTCATACGATCTTTGCGAGATCACTTGTAGATGCAACCACACATTTACATGAAAAGTAAATGCTTACTGTATAAGCCTTGTCATCAAACCTCCTAATAGTATGAAATTCAATAATACTTTAATCATAAAATTTATCTATACCTCTATGCCCAACTATATTATTTGTCATGACTATGAATAATGGTTAAAAGACATAATTTCTCAAAACTTTCTTAGTATGTCACCAAAGTAATATAAAGCGACCAAAGAGTCATGTACAGTACACAACTTTTAACAAAAAGACCTAATTATTTAACGATATACCACATTCATAATCACTTAACATTTTAAATAAAATTCTAAAAATCTAAGCCTAAGAATCACAACAACCATCAAAGTCCTCATAAGGCACTCACAAGCACAAAGACATGCCGAAAAATATGAATTTATACTCATATCACTCCTGCTCACTTAGGATCACTATTATTCATGATTGCACATTAGTTCTATAATCTCAAATGATCCTCACAGGTGTAACCATACATTTATTTATTTCTATTTTTTTTGTCTCATCTTTAATTAATTCTCACATATCTTTAAATGTGATGACCTAACCTTGCGCTTTTCTCACACTTTCTATACCTATATCCATATTTCTCACATTAAAAGTTAGCTAAGCTTTCTCCCACTAATCACAGAAGTAACGATGCAACCTCTTTTTAAAGCATTATCTTTTAAAAATACTTAACAATATAATTGATTAATTATGTTAATGTATATCACCCATAGCATGAATAATTTAAAATCTACAACCTATAAAAAAACACTTAATTCTTCATTGACCTACTACATTTCCATTAATGAAATAATCCTGTGGTATTTCAACAAAATTCGAAAACGGAAGCTAAGAGTCAAATAATCCACCACAATCCTCATAAAGCACTTTTAGGCGCAGGGCACGTGCAAAATAATTATCAATAGTCATGCCGTTTATATTTAAATCCAATAAGAAGTCACTCACAGTCCTAAGTTAATCCGATGACCTCAAAACCTATCGTCAAATGGGCAGGTGTACGTATGAGACTATGGTGATATGGTTCCACGCTAGATAACCCTTTTTTTTTTTTTGTGAATTGGACTTCCTACCCTTGGCACGTTCTCTAAAATGTTCTCTCATGCTTCTCCTCACACTTCTAGCCTTTTTTAAAAAATAATAATAATAATAATTGTAATTCTTAGGTTCATTAACCAAATACTGAAACCTTGACCATAGCCAATAAACACGCTACGATCATGATAATTCATAGCTTACAACATTCAGACACTATCCTCAAATAACCCCAAACAACAATAATTATTAGATTCACAATCCAAAACATTGTTTGGGCCAATAAATCATATTGCCTCAATAATACCCAATATACAAACTAGGATCATAATTCTCATTCCTAGTCTAAACCTTGAAATATTCAAATGTCATTCTCATAACCAAAACACAATACACGAGGTTTTAATTCCCTTTCAGTCCTCAACATCACAAGGGCCTATTCTAACATTATTCTTTCATCTAATCGACAACCCTCAATCATTTCCTTATTAAATCTAACGCCCCAAATTTAAAACCAAAATCTAACATCCTCACAATATCTCAATGAATTACCCTATGTCATACCTCAAAGTAACTAAGGCCTTAAATCGGGAATCTTAAATTCCTATAATACTTCCCAATTCAACCCTTTCCATAATTACCACAATCCTCAATCATATATAAAAATATGTATATATATTTCACAATTCAAATCATAAGGTTCCACAAGGCAATTTCTAATAAGATATTAATAATCATTTCACAAAATACTCACAAACAACATACTAATATACATAATAAGTGGAAAGTGGTTACCTCTCGCCAAAGCTAACTATTATCACACTGCTCCTAACCCAATAGCTCAAACACACGCCAAAAATCAATCTACCACAACCAATTTAGTAACCATTAATAACTCTTCTAAAATTCTACATAAAGGGAATGCTCATGTTATGGTATTTAATTTGCCATGATCTCTAAAAAGTTTAAAGAAAATATTTAGAAAACCAACCAAATAGCCACAGAATGTTTAGCTCTGATACCAAAATGTAACACCCCAAATTTCAACACCCAAAATCTTGACCAAAACACTTGAAATAGCTCTAACAATGATGATCGACATCCAAATCATTAAAATACATAACTAATTCAATTTCAAAATGTGTTTTTGAGTCAAGATAAATTCCCAAAATATTTAATAATACAATACAAAGCGGAAGTCTTATAGTCATGGCAAATAGAATAACATAACATAAGTTCTAGGAGCACAACCGAGCCTTCAAGGCTCACTCCATAGGTTCTTTCCCTTGCTCCCTACTCAAACTATCACCTGAAAATATTTAATATAGGGTGAGATTGACATCTCAGTAACTACTGAAAGTTTCTACCGTACACAAGTTTGTCACATATGACAAAAAGTAGGAGCTGAATACATATATATTTGTATATACCATAATTTTATACAACATAAATTATCATGATGTGAATGTGAAACGTACTATTATACAATATGCAGTATGCAGCCTCCCTTATATCACCGTCCATCCTCAACCGCTGACTGGAGCCATAGGCTAACACATAGTCCAATAGAAACTCATCCGTGTGACTGGATTGTCTCAAGCTCACCAAAACTTAAGATACACCCGGCCACAGGTATAGAGCTTAAGCATGGACTATGGCTCCCCTCCTTAAAACAATACAACTAAGGAGGTGTCCCATGTCCCACACTCCAATGCAATCCGCCAAAGGAAAACATGGAAGAAGGGGCTCGACAAGTGTCATCCACTGTGCACGAGTGATGACATACCACGTGGTAAAAGATCTCAACATACAAATCCCTCCTTACTCCAACCCATCACAAATACAGCCGCCATGACAAATATGTTCAGTAACAATAAATCATGTTTCAATTCATATAAAATATCAATTTACAATGCATACACATATACATATGATTCAGTCTTCTAATTTTAAATAAAAGATAGTTACTCACAATCACACACAATTTACAAGTATATGGAAGAATATTCAGAGTTACTGTTACTCCCTAGTGTACAGGTAATCACACAAGCGTCACACCAAAGCTCTCATTGAGAGAGTCTACAAGATTATAAACATCAATATTTATCAATAGATTATCCAAAAGCTACTCTAGAATTACTTTGAAAATATTGTAAGGCTACTTTTAAAACAACTCTTAATATATTGTCCATACACACCATGACAATTTACTGTAATTTAAAATATCTCATATTTAAGTTTAATCCTAGTTGGGAATAGAAAATCATATGTACACCCAGTCACGGAATTTAAGCATGAAAACCCAATAGTCATCATAGCAAAAGTGAGGGAAGGGCATATTATATATAAGCAGAGAGCTAGTGAGGTGGTAAGACATTAAAATGGAACTTGAAGGAAGCTATGTACACATAGATGACTATTCTTACATTTAAAGGCAAAAGGGACAATTAATGGCCCCATACATACACACACGGAAGAAAGGATAAGGAAAAAGAAGACCATTAAAAGGAAAATAAAATAAAATTTGTGTTTGTACCGAGAGGAGAGAATGGGCAACAATGAATGTGGAATTTTGAAGAATATACATATACATTCATTTTTAATGGTAGTAGGAAACAAAAAAATTAACTTTTAATATGGGTACACAGGAAAAAGGCAAACTGAGGGTTTTTGAACTTATATTAAGTTATTAACTATATATATACCTATTAGGCACACATGAACAGTATCGAGTGGGAGAGGAATTTGTTATGATGAATGGACAAAAAGAATAATAATAATAGTAATGCATCACGGAGCTACAGGAGGTAGTTTGAGCAAAAGAGCTACAGGAGGTAGTGGGGTCATGAAGTGATTGAAATTTTACAACATATATAAACACATATGGGTGAAGTAATTCCTAGTGTGCGTATGGCGGTGGAAATGTGATGAAGAAGAGTTGAAAAGACAACACACTACACAGTACAATAGTAAAGAGATGAAGGGAGTGGTGGGTGAGAAATATAAAAACGTTGATAAGACATTGTGCAGTGAAAAGGAATGAAAATATTTGAGCAAAAAAAAAAAAAGAAAAAGAAAAAGAAAAAGAAAAGGAATGAAAATAGGAACAGGACGAGAGTACCTGAGAAGAGTGTGGGATGCGGCGCAGAAGTCTAAGTAAAGGAAGGAGAAGAGAGGATTTTATAAGAGTAGGGTTAGGGTTTAGCTCTCTTATTAAAATATTATTATTTTAAAAATATAATAATATACAATTATTCTCTCTCTTTATCATATATAATTATTTTCTCTCTTTATCCCTTTCTTTCTATTTAGATATAAATCAGATTATTTCATGAAGATATTTCTCATACATGTTTTCCTTTTCCTTATCATTCTTATTATCAATATAATTTATTATTGTTAATTAATCAACTTTTTTTTAAAAAAAAAAAGAAAAGAACTGATAATGTATTTATTTATTATTGTTTTCAACTCTTAATTTTATACTTCTAAATCTTCCCCACTTATGTACTATTAAAAAAATCGGGATGTTACATTTGGTATTTCAATTGTTCGATTGAATTTGTTGTATTATCATTTGACTGATGTTAATGGTTCAATTTGTTGATAGTGATTGTCATGTATTATCCTTTGGAGCAACTTAAACAGAACAATTGGAAAAATAAGATCTCAAGTTTATGAGGATGATACATACTTATCTTAAAATTTAAGGGAGTTATTTGTATAAAATGAAGTTCGTGGAGGTTCTTTTCAGTGGAGTAATGTTGCTGTTTGTGAAATAATGATCTCAATAAGGAGATTTAACTTGCTTATAAGTAGAGGATTAATTATCAAGTTTTGAAGATTAAAGGGTTATTTGCATATGATTCAAACTTTACAGGAGTTCTGTGCAATTTAATAAAGGGTTAAGGTGCAAATTTGCCAACGAACTATTAGCCGAGGAGCATCTGGTACAAAAAACAATTGATGGTACCAAAATTACCAATAAACAATTAAAAATTGGAAAAAAAGTACCAAATAACTATTAAAAAAATAACTATCACAATTACGTCAAAATATGAGGCACTGGCGTAGGATGGTGGCGGAGATGCTAGAAAAAAGAGTGGTTAAGCCTTCTGTTTGGATAAAGCAAACACTAACATAGATGAGACCCATGCGAGTAGGCGTTGTGGACTGCTGGATTTGGTTTCGGTGCATGATTCTCGCCTTGAAGCTGCATATGGACCTTGATGAATTCAAGAGGGTGGATGGAACACCCAACAACAATTGAAGCTTTGGAGACGTCGACACTGTGACAGCCAATGGAAGACGGAGACACTAAGACAGTGACGGGGTAATAGTTCGTTGGCCAATTTGCACCTTATTGTGTTTTTTTTTTTCACTTTTTAATTGTTGATTGGTAATTTTGGTACCATCAATTGTTTTTTGTGCCAGATGCTCCTCAGGTAATAATTCGTTGACAAATCTGCACCTTAACCCTTTAATAAAAAATTATTGTATAATGTATTGTGGGGTTAAGTTTAGTGGTATACTTCTTATGTTTTGTGTGAGTTATCTAATGTTGCTTAGTGATATGCTTCTTATGTCTTATATGAGTTATTTGTGAACAATGGTTTGTTTTTTATTATGAATTAGTGAATGTGTTTATTTGTTGAATGATTCATGTTGTTTGAATATTAATGTAGATAACATTTATTTGATAGATTAGAACTTTAATTGTTGTAATTTACTAATTATATTTCTCTGAAAAAAAACAAAGGAAAAATAGTTAAAATTTGGAATAGTAAATTTCAGGCCCTGCAGGCTGGCCCTGGCCCTGGTGCTCTTGAGCCGGGCTTTGGAAAACATGTTTTTCTTACCTTAGGCCCTGGCTCTTCACTGGTCGGCCCTGATTCCCAACTCTACTTGTAACATTCATTATTTCTTATTGATAAGTCATTATTGCCTGAGGATGCAAACTCCTTTAATTTTGATAAGTCTATTCGATGAGATTTTTTTAGTCTTAGATCTTTCAATAAATATTGTTCATCCCAATAGTAACCATGCATATATATTGTCGGGCGATCTTGAACCTATATTTAAGGAACAAAGAATGTATATATAAACATGGAGAAAATAGATATGAGAGAGGAACAAGAAAAAAACACCACAAGAAAGAGAAACGATGAAATGGATTTGAAGAGAGAGAACAAAGTTAACGGTGGACGTCTTCTCATTAACGGGGACTGGGACTTTTGTTCTACTTTCTAAACCACATAGTCACTTTTGCACCTAAAAAAAGTACTTGGTGTTGGGCACTCCTGTGGATAAAACACATGTACATTTTTGCACCTTAACCCTTACACACACACACACACACGCACACACACGCGCGCGCACACACACACACACACACACACACATTTTTGGCAGGACCAAACGGGCAGGGCAACATACCTTGTCCGGTGTCTAGCCCTACAAGGTATTTATGGGCTTATTTTTTTAAGGCCGGACTGAGCGTTTTTTTGCCAGGCTCCAGTGGGCATTTGAGCCTCATAAACACCTTGATAATTGAATATTATTTCAATTATTTATATCTCTTGGTTAATAATTTAGGAATGTTTAATAGAGAAATAATGGGTTTTATTACTTAATTGGGCTTTAGGCTTTTAATTAGATTAAATTCGTTTTTGGTAATAAAATTTCAGATTTACAATGCTTTACTATTTTCGCCATAACTTTTGATCTATATATTGGATTAGCCTCATTATTCTTTTTTTTAGATGATTCAGAGAGCTACAATTGTTATGAAGACTCAGAAGGCTGATTCGGAAAAGAAGATGGACGAAATTGGAGCTAAAGACAGACATATTTTTCTGGATTTTTATTTTGCCCGAATTTTGTAATAAAAGACCAATTTTTAGAGGTTTCCAATTTATTAGAGGTTTCCTATTATTAGAGGTTTCCTATTTTTAGTCATCTCTCCTATATATAGAAGATTAGATAGTGACTACAAACATATTCTCAATTACGCTTTATGAGACTTTTGGATTAAATTAGAAGCTTATTATTTTCTCTGAATTGTTCATCATGTTCATGTTCTTCTTCATCTTTTCTTCTGAGTTTTGCCTAGCCATGCTCGGCTAAGTTTTTATGGATTGAGGATTCTATGAATCCAGAGGGCCCGCACTTCAATCGGTAACATAATTTGTTTCTGTTTATTTTAATCGGATCCGATTATGATTGCGGAATGGGTATTAGATTTAATACCTAGATTGATATCTCAAGGACATAGGTTGGACCGGGTTACAGAGAGCGTTGTGCGATCACACAGCGAACTCGCCATGAGTTCGATCAAATGCTAGGCGATCGTCTAGTCGAGGGTTTTTCTGGATAAACGCAGAGATTTCGGTTTGTCCAGAATCAATCACAAGTTCGATTATTATGTTTTTGTCCGATGAAGGTTATGTAATCTCAATTCTGGGTTAATCGTTTTTAATATGATTAATCTCATTTTCTTATATTCTGTTCTAGCTTTGCTTCTTTTTAATTACCTTGAAAAACTCCCCCATTTTGGTTATTGTGTTACTTGTTTACTGTTGATTTTGGACCTACTGTGAATTCCTTGAGAGAAACGATCCAGGTTTCCTATACTACAAATCTTTGAATCCTGGTTGTTTTGTGAGGACTCGACAACTCTCATCACACCTCTAACCCTAAGGATGTTGAAATTGCAATTGGGAGCACCCAGAAGATCAGAGAGCCATAGCAACAATCACCATAAACAAGGAGAAAGGTGAGCCATCCAACTAGTAAATGAAGCATGGGCTAAAGCAACTTATAAAATAACACAACAACCAGAAAGTAGAAGAACATCTAAAGACCGAAAAAATTATCCACATGCGCTCAGTCAAAACTCAAATAATGAGCATGAGGTTCATCCCACGAACACTTCGTTGTTAAGCAACGAAGCTCCATGTCATGAAAGTAAAGCTCCATTGATGTCAGTTAATATTCATTGGAGAGCTACTAGAAACAAATTCCAAAGCTTACGAGGGACAGGTTGACCAGCTTGTTTCGGTAAGTGTCTATTTGGATTAGCAGTAGAAGTTGTTTTTCCAACGTAATTTACGGTATATGAGGTAAATTTATGAGAGAATTTCTGTCTCAACTTACGTAAACAGACTTTCCCAAAGTCAACTCAAAGCAAAACGCAGTCCCTTTGACCAGTTTGAATTCACAAATTCTGGCCGCCTTGAACTCAATGTTTCAAGGATCTCCCTCTCTGACTCCAAGTTTGACCTTTTCAAGGCATGACATGTGTGTCCTTTGATTGATTTAATAGTCAAATTTAATATTGGGGATAGAAGGGAAAAATTGCTACGTTTTGTAAACTTCCGGGGCAAAATTGCTATGTTTTGTAAACTTCCAGGGCAAAATTGCTCCTCAGCGAAAACTTTCGTGACAAAAATGATACTTAACTCTTATTTGATTGATGAGGTGGCATGCCACGTGTGATGAGGTGACATGCCACGTATGCACTCAGTTAAACTTAACGGTTAAAATCAACGGAGTGGCAAAATTGCTACATTTTGTGAACTTCCATGGCAATTTTGGTCCAAAAAAAACTTCCGTCAACGCAATGCTCCTCAGCGAAAACTTTCATGGCATTTAAGACCCTTATCTCATTTATGATAGGTTGTTCAAACGAGAAGTAAAAGTACCCTCATTTATGATATTACGTAAGTTTAGAGACAATTTAATACTTGTAATTTTTTTTTTGGTTGCTAATAACTATGATTTTTAATATCATATATGATAAATATTATTTTCTCTTGATCTTCAGTTCTAATTTTCCCTTTAAAAAAATCACACTATTTATAACTCCTTAATTAATTATTAGGCTGTTTTCAAATTATAAAATATACAAGTTACTTTGGAAAAAATAAAAATATACTCCCTCCGTCTCTAATTATAGGAGCAAATTTTGGAGTTGGTTTTGGTCCTAATTATAAGAGCAAGTTTTAACTTTTGTCAATTTTTTCCTATAATACCCCTATTTATACTTATTATTAGGAGCATTATATATATGTATATTTGTGTTTATGTGTGTCAATAATATATATATGTAGATATATATGTGTGAACACACACACATATATAAACATATGTGTGTGTGTGTTACACATATATATACACACATATATGTTTATATAGCAAGACCATTATTTCAATTAGAAAGCGTGTAGAAAGAAAATTATATCAATATGTATACACATGGCTATATAAAAAGCAACTAATATATATATATAAACTAATATGTCATGAATATCTAACGTAAGACAAATTAGAAACACTTATAATTAGGTCAACTTGTGTCATTTTAAATTTATATAAGGACATTTTAGGAAAATGAGTAAAATTAACTAATTTAACTCATCTCCTTAATTCTCCCAAAATCGGTTAAATTGCTCCTATAATTAGGGACGGAGGTAGTACAAGTTATTAAGTAGGGTAGAAATATATCCAATGGGAATATAAAGACTATATCTCAAAATTAAAAGTGGTTTCGGCAACAACACTGGGGACTTTCAATTTCTCTCCCAAGTTTAAGGATGCTTTAATCTGAAACAAATTAAAAACCCCAATTAATTAAGAAGTTAGTGTAAATAAAAAGAGAGTGAAAAAATGTTTGTTGCAAAATCAACAAATAATAAAAGGGAGGGATCACTATTCAGCTCAAAACTGCCATGAGGCTTCTTTGAATCCAACAACCATTTCAACCCAAGGATCATGCTCGATATCTGGTACGAGGTCTTTTGAAATGCAAATGACAAGTCATATATCATGAGAATGATAGAAAAAAGTTTATGAAATATGTGAATATCAATTCAGGATTTTGAATTAGTTTAACTATTGTGAAGTTTTTAGGCATTGATTTGGGTTAATGAGACTAACCATGTTAGATTAGAGGGCTGAAAAAAACGCTTTATAAAATTAAAGAAACTAATTGAAACTATATATATAAGGGGATTAAAAGGGGATTTTGCTTACGTTAAAAGAAGCCTAAATAATACAGTAATTAGATATCTAATTTGCATACAATAAGAAAATTAATTATTTGATTTTCTAAAAAAACACTTTTAATTATTTGCAATAAAAACTATCCTGAAAGCTAAACATGGAAGGGGTGCTAATTGGCCAGTTGAGTGCACCGTGAAGCAACATGATTCACCCCTATGGAAAATTGTTGCAAAACTATGGCCTGAAGTTACTAAGGGTATTGGATGAGAAGTAAGGGATGGTAGGAGGGTGAAGTTTAGGGAGGATAGATGGTTGAATGGGGTAGACAAATTGGGAAACTATTATGTGGGGGGTTTGGGAATGTTGAATCCAGCTCTAACTGTGAGTGAAACCTTAAACAGAGATGAGAATTGGAATTGGACATGGCTTGAGGGGGTTCTACAGGAGGATGTTCTACAATTATTAAAAGTCATTCCCCCATCGTGTTCTGAGGATGGTGACGACATAGTTGTGTGGAGAGGGGGACATGGAGACAGATTTTCGGTTTCTCAAATGTATCAGCAATTGAGAGGACAGGTGACTATGGAGCTGAGGGACATTTGGAAGGTTATCTGGAAGGTGAAAACCACAAGAAGGATCCAAGTATTTTTATGGTTGGCAGTACATGATCGACTGCTCACGACAGCTAGAAGAGCACGTATCCTAGGAGGTGCGCCTACTTGTAGCAGGTGTGGTGAAGGAGTTGAGGACCTTGACCATGTATTGAGAAGTTTTCCTGATTCTCGCCGGATATGGCTGGCCCTAAAGGTGTTAATTGTATGTCTACAATTTTTTATAGAACACGTGAATTCTTGATTTTTAAATAATTTGCAAATTGGAGAAGAATGGGGGATTATATTTTCGGTGTGTAGCTGGATGATTTGGGGATGGAGGAACAAATTATTATTTGAAGAAGGATTTACTATGCCTGAACGTCCTGAACTTGTGATCTAGAATTATGTTAGAGATTGTGCTACCTCGTCAAAAAGATTTGATGATTTTGGGTTATTAAAGAAAGCAAGGGAAATTAAATGGAATTTCCTGGAAGAGGGGTGGGTGAAACTAAATTTTGACGGTGATGGTAGAGGATGTCCAGGCTTGGCAAGTTGTGGAGGGGTGTTGAGGAGGAGTGATGGTTGCTGGATTTGTGGGTTCAGTGGAAAGTTAGGACTCTATAAGGCTTTGGCTGCTGAGATCTGGGGGTTTGTACAGGGCCTTAGACTGGCACAGAGTTTGGGCTTCAACAGGATCATTGCAGAAGGAGACTCGTCTCTGGCTTTACACATGGTTCAGGATGCTTGGATCCAAGGAAGGGCTAGAGACAGAACACTGAGTGCATGGCTAAGGGACAATAACGAGGAGCTCCAGATTTGTTTTTCCCATATTTTGTGCGAAGGCAATACAGTGGCTGATTGGTTAGCCAAGTATAGCTTTATTTGTAATGAGGACTTTACTGTTTTTGATTCTCCTCCAGTAGGGGTGGTAGATTTTCTGTACAGAAATATTGTGGGAGTTGTTTACCTACGTCTAGATCCTGGTTAATTTTAGTAAAGTAAAGGGCGATTAAGCCCCAATTTTTACCCAAAAAAAAAAAAATCCTCGATGAAAACTTCTTAATAAGTAAAATTAATTAAAAATTTGGAAAATAAATTATAAATTTAAGAGATAAAGTGGATTGGGATCTTGTACTTGGAACAAAAACAAACCTCATTACAAGCTTCTATATTTATGATCAGTGGCGGATCTTTGAATAAATATTTGGGAGGGTCAAATGTATATTCATTAACTAATTACAAAATAATTTTTTTTTGGGGGGCGCAAATATATGGATTTTTGGCGACAAAGGTATAAATTTTTGGACCAAATGTAAAAAAAAAAAAAAAAATCCAATTTACATTAAATATTTGCTAGATTATTATTATTATTTTTTTTGGGGGGGGGGGTTGTCTCTATGAAGATCTGTCATTGTTTATGATTAGAGGAGCCTTAAATTTTTTTTATCCTAAATATACTTAAATCACATAAAACGGGGAGAGAATTGAAGTAGTTTGTTCCAACAAAAGCAAAATATAATACTCCCTCCGATCTTAATTATAAGAATAAGTTGACTTTCTTGTGGAGATTAATGAAGCTAATTAAATTACTTTGGAGTATTTTTATTTTTGTCTCAAAACTAATTAGTTTGACTAATAAACTAATATATAATCAAAGGATACACAGTATAATGATTCAGTAACTTATTTAGTTTCTTTAATCTCTTTAAAAAAAGTTAACCTAGTCTTATAATTAGGATTGGAGGGAGTAATAAAAGAAACATATATACTAACCTTGAAAGTAGCATTGTGCTTTGAAGCCAGGGACCACTTAAGCCCCAAGTTTTGGTTTGATGTGTTGTAGGAAGCTTTAAGTGTGTTAATGTCATAAATTTTGTGAGAAACTGCAAAATCCCAAACATTGTGAACCACTTCATATGAAGGCTTCAATGTGGTGAGTCCCTTGTTGTGATGGTGTTTGTACTTGAACTTGCACTTATTCTTATCTTCGGAGCAGCCAAGCGTGCAATTAGCAGATACCTTATTATCATTATCCAACTCCAGTGTGGCATCTAAATCTGTTGTGCTTTTGTCACACCACTCATGTTTGTATGTAAATTTCAATGGCTTTTCTAAAACTCTAATTGTGTTCATAAACTTGAAATGACAATCCTGAAGCAACCAATAAAAGAAATCATATGTAGAGCACTGGTATTTTCTATGTATAGAAACATATCAAGTTCTTATAGTTAATAAAATTTTCAAATAAAAAATTTTCACCAATTTTTCAAAATTTATTTTGTAAAGTGAAAAATGTTTTATTTTTTTATTTTTTTTAATGCAAAAGCAAAGCACAACACATGTCTTGAAGTGTTTACAACCCTAGACAATGTGGCCTTTTGGAGTTTTTTGTTTTTATTTGGGGACTTGAGCCTTTAGGAGATTGTTGCGTGATTATGAAAACTAACAATTGGTTATTATCACCATAAATGATTAGAAAAAAGAATATATGAATTAGAAAATGTGGTTGTTGACCATCAGAGGTTAATCTAATTGGTAAGGATTTTACCCATAACTCATAAGATCATAAGTTTAAATCTCACTAATACTTTTTTCTTCTCTGGAAAGGTAAATTCGTTCAAAGCATTGAAATTGTATAGTCAACAAAAATCAATAAGGTGTTGCGTAAGCACCATTATAAGTAAGACACAATTACTCTCTTAAATTTTTGTCCACAGAAAAATAGGAAAAAAAAAATGGAGCAATTCATACCTTATACTAGATCTGATAATATGATTTTTTATTTTTTTTTTTGATATAAAAGAGGGCTAAAAAGCCACCAATATGTAGAAAATTACATAAAAGGGGAAATTAATTTCAAATATTCTTGATCAACCTAAATCCTAAGATGGGGTGGACAAACATCATATACCCATTTTTGTCAATGCAATAGCTACTTTGTTATACTCTCTTGGGATATGACATAGTGTAACTTGCCAGTTTCTTCCTAGTATCTCCTTAATCTTTGCAACCAGCAAGGTTTGATAGCTGACATTTTCAGCTGACAATAGCTTGAGCACTTCAGCAGCATCAGACTCAAGGATAACCTTTCTAAAGCCCATATCCCAAGCCAAATTTAAGCCCTCTAATACAACCCATTCCTTCGCTAAGGAAGAGGCGCATAGGCCTAGTTCCTTGGAAAACCCTGCTAACCAATCACCTTTACTATTTGGCAAAAACCCCACAACCTACTTTTAAGGAATACATCACCCTAGCACCATCTATATTAAGCTTTACCCATCTTTCAAGGGGCAGTTGCCAACCTTGGGTCTGTCTATTAGCAGTAAGGACTCCAAGAGATCCCAAAGGGATATCAATCACTTATTTCTTCCATGAGTTATAAATAATTGTAGCTGGGTCACCTGGTTTCACAAAATTACTATGAAAAATAGCCAAGTTCCTCCAACTCCAGAGTTTCCATATACCAACACAATACTCTACTCCAATTCTCTCCCATTCTTAATCCCAACTTCTTCTGTAGGTTTATAGAAAATCAATCCTTAAGGGTGTGTTTGGTTTGAGGGGAGGGAGTGGCAAGTAGGAAAATGACCAAATTGCCATTAATGAAGGAAATATTCCTTTTTGTTGAGAGTATATTTTTGGAATATTGAAAAATTTCCATGGGCTTTTTGGTAAAGAAGGGGTAAAAAATCTCCCCCTCCCCCTCCCTCAAACCATGCACACCCTAAGATTATCAGTGAAGAAAATGAATAAACCTGGAATCAAGGAATTTAAGCCACATATTTTTTGCATAATGACAATCTCTCAAAATATGCAAAATATCCTCCACATCCGACTTACAATAGTCACAAAGAGGTGAAACTTGTGACCACATACTACACCACGAATTGGTAGGGAGCTTGTTCAAATACGCCATCCACATAAATACTCTTATTCTTTCAGCGCCATCCCATCTCCAGATTTCTTTAAACAATTTATCTGGTAATTGGTTAGAATGTTCAAAAAGGAGATAAGCACCCCTAAAAGAAAAATTCCCATCATAAGCCCTGCCCCAGATCATACCATCCTCTCCTGCATTAAATCTCAAAGGTAACTATGGTACAAGTCTACGGATGCCCTCCTAATTCACTATATTAGACAAACTACCAATATCCCAACAACCACCTACTACCTAATCAACCATAGAAGAATTGTTTCACACAGAAAGTTTCACACAGAAATATTTCAGTAATAGACCATCTCCTAACCAATGATCATTAAAGAAATTAATAGTAAGGCCATTTCTAACCTGCCATTTGATACCCTTCTCCATAATATCGCTTTGAGAGCAAATGAATCTCTATACCTTAGAGTCTCTAGGTTGATAAGAGAGAAGATATTCATCATCCCTGAGCATGTATCTTTGTATTAACATTTCAGCCCACAAGCCTTTAGCTCCCACCGTCAGTTTCCACGCTAACTTCCCACCACAAGCACGATTGATAGAATGAAGTTTGCAAAAACCCAGACCCCCATACTCCTTAGGTTTAGTAATTAGATCCCAACCAATAGGATGAAAATGCTTGGTTGAATCATCATGGCCCTAAATAAAGTTCCGTTGAAGCCTTTCAACCTCTTAACAAACATACCTAGGAAGCCTCTAACTTGCATAAGATACATGGGTATAGAGCTCAAAATTGATTTAGCTAGGGTGATCCTCCTGGCCATAGAAAGGCAAGTAGCTTGCCATGCCCCCAATTTAGCTCTTACTGGAAGCTCTCTTTAGTTCTCCTATTACGTGAAATAGGGAAACCGAGATACTTCCCTATCTCACTAGTAATTTGCATTTGAGTCAACTCCTGAATGCGCTTTTTGGTATGTGAAGGTACCTTAGGAGAGAAGAAGACAGAGGACTTCGTGCAGTTGACCTTACTACCCGAAGCTCTCATAAATTTCTCCTTACACTCTATCATGCATACCATTTGTGCCCCTGTTGCCACACCAAACAATAATAAATCATTAGCGAATAATAGAAGAGAAAATTCTAGACTAGATTTAGAAGCATAGATTGGAGTCCAACTACCCTCCCTGACAACATCACTTATCAAATGGGAGAGCTTCTCCATACAAAGGACAAATAACAAAGGGGACATAGGATCCCCTTGCCTAAGGCCGCGACTAGGGGAGAAAAATTTAGTATTGGATCCATTCCATAGAACATTATAGGAGACAGAAGAGACACAGTGGATAATAGATTGATGAATTTAATATCAAAACCAACTTCCAAGAGAACTTACTTCAAAAACTGCCAGCTGATTCTGTCATATGTTTTTTCTAGATCAATCTTACTTCCATCAGACCTTTCTTACTTCTATTCTTATCCATAATATGCAATATCTCTTGCCCAACAATGATATTATCTTGAATGTTCCTCCCTTTGATAAAACTTTCATGATAATGAGAGATTAGCTCATCAATCACCTCTTTCAAACGAGAAGTAATTAGTTTAGTAAGGCACTTATAATGGACTGTACAGAGAGATATAGGTCTGAAATGGGATACCAGCTCCACGACATCCTTTTTTGGAATTAGGGAGATGATAGTCCTATTAGCCTCATCTAATAAGATTGAACCTTGAAAATAATTCTTAACAAAGAGACATAGATCTGGCCCAACTTTACACCAGTTTGATTTATAGAAGATGGGAAGATAACCATCCATGCCGAGGGCTTTATAGTAACCCATGGAGAATAGAGCACCTTTGACTTCTTCATCACTCGAAGGCCTAGATAACTTAGTTAATCGTGCTTGATCAACAGCGAGAAAACAAGACCTCATATCCAGTATTTCAATAGCTCTATCGTCCTCTCTAAATAGGGATTTAAAATGAGAAATAACCATCTGGTTCAGTTCCTCCTCATCATTTATCCAGACTCCTCTATCATTATTGAGCGAGACAATCTTATTCTTGCGCTTCCTCATTTTAGATGTGAGATTATAGTACCTTGTGTTATGGTCTCCTTTGGTGATTCACTCGGTTCTAGCTTTTTGGAACCACTTGATCTCTTTAAGTTGAAGCCATCTGTCCAATTCCCCCTAGACTTCAAGCTCTAGATTACAGAGAAACTCAGACCGAGGATAAGCCATTGATCATTGGATACCAGCTAACCTTGCCATCAAGATTTGTTTTTGTTTCTCCACCATCCCAAATATGTCCTTGTTCCAGTCCCATATCGCTTTTCAAAAATTATCAAGGGAAATATTAAGATTGTCATCATTTACTCAAGAGTTATTCAAACACTCAGCAAAATTTTCGTGATGAAGCCACATTGCTTCAAACCAAAAAATACTCTGACGAGCACTAGCATGTACAGCTTCACCCCATTTCAGATTAATTGGGTTATGATCAGAGAAGGGATTCGAGGTAGAACTTGAATAGAACAACTCAAAAATTCACTTAGAAAGAACTTATTCGACATAGCCCAATCTAGCCATTCGTAAAGTCTTCGTCCACCCCACAAACAAGGTCCTTTCCAAGTGAACTTAGGACCAGAAAAACCCAAATCCGTCAGCTTACACTCATGTAGTCTATCATTAAACCATCAGATTCTTGATTCATCAACTCCTAGCCCTCTTGTCTGTTCCAAAGGTGAGCTGATATCATTAAAATCTCTAATGACGACCCAGGGCTCCGTAATCTCCATCGCAAATGTCTTCAAATCTTGCCAAAGAACTTGTTTCAGATTAGAATGGGGAATCACATAAATTGCTATCAACAAAAATGCTTATCTCCTCTTAATCGAACACTTGAAGTGGATAAATTGTCTCTCTTTCCTCAGTATTGTAATACTGATCTGATTTTTCTTCCATACATCAATAATATCGCCTGATCTACCCATACTCAGTACAAACTCTAGTCCATCAAACCCCAGGCTTCTGAGGCAATGAAATCTAGACTCCTTATCGCACTTTGTTTCGGACAAGACCAGGAGACTTGGATGGGCTCCACGACACACTAAGTTAACATTTTGGATGAGGCTTTTCCCACAAGCCCCCCTTATGTTCCAATATAGAATGTTCTCCATCAATTAAAAAAATAAGAGAAAGGGCTTAACATACCACAATTATTGGGCTGGGGAAGGATTGGGCTCCTCTAACCTATTACAAGGTGTCTCCAAAACCAAATCAACATTAGGGTCCTCTGGGTCAAGGCCGGCCCAAAACTTACCCCTCAGCCCGACAACCGGCGAAGGCACTCCTAGGTCATGGTTGGAACGATAAAATATATCAACATCCAGAGGATCATTTCCCAGTGGTCCGGTGTTAATCCCAACACGCTTTGTCATTGTCTCCTCTTTAGCCTCCTTGGACGGAATCACCTCAGGTATATTCCTATCCGACTTACTTTTACCTTCCCTAATCACCATATCCCTTGTACGCTTTTCCTTCCTTTGATTGTGCTTACCCATTATCTCAATATTATCCTCTCTAATCACATTTAGGCTTTTGTTTTGTTTTTTTTCTACATACCACCTTTTTTATCCTTCCCACTACACACAGTTGTAGCAAACCCCGACACCACCATTACTTCTGTACTACCTGCCACGAGCCAGCCGGAGAACTCTGGTTAGGGGCTCCTTCTTCCCTCATTTTTGCTTGGTGGGTTTTTGCACCATCCGCCATATCTCCTAATTTTTCCTAGACCCATCATCAACAATCATCTCGCTATCTATAGCTGTCTCAACATGCTTATTCGACTTCACCTTTGCTTTTGCAACACCCTCCCCTAATTTGCAACTTTTGGCCTTGTGCGCATAGATACCACAATGAGAGCACAACCAGTGTAATCCTTTATATTCAACGTGGTAATCTTAACCATCCAAGGAAAAACCAAACATAAGTTGTTTTCCTAAATCCACCAACACACAAATTCTTGCATAGTGTCCACGAAGTTGACTGGAAATTGATATCAATTTTAATGGTATCACCTATCCTTTTACCAATCCAGGTTAGCGCAACTCGATCATAATACTCGAGAGACACATTTGGAACCCTCACCCATACTGCCACTTTGCTAATAGGAGCATTCCGACGAAATTGAGGCTCCCATGGACGCACTATAAGATAATGATCGAATAGCATCCAAGGACCCCCTGTAAGAGTAGAAAAATAATCCTCTTTATTAGAAAGTTTCACAACAAAATAACCATTACTAATGTTAACCATGTTGACGACTCCTCTCAAGGCCCATAAGGATTGTAGAATAGACAGCAAAGACATATAACCAATACTTCTTCCCAGCAGTTTCACAATCACAGCCTTATTCCACGCCTTATACAGTCTCTTCTTCATTTTCCATTCTAGGTCCTCTGTAATTATTCAAAGAGGTTCGCTATCCTCCTTGTCCATTTCTAGCGGTGCCTTATCAGACAGAGGATTGTCATCCATTGCGTTCTCGCAATCCGAATCCGGCCCCCTCCTCTCCTCCCTTACGATGAATACCTTGGAGCTTCTCTGCAAAAGAAGGCCTTGATTCCCATTGTTTATTTTCCTTTAGTCCTAGCTTTGGCCACTCTTTGTCATACTCTAGCAGTCCTCCATTCTTTATTTTCTTTGAGCTTCTCGTAAGTAGGTTGTCCTCTTCGAAAGAAGACATAACTTGAACAGAGTTTTTCTTTGAGAGCACAATCGCCATTTCTTACCCTGCTTGAGATAATATGAGTTTTTGATAAGAACCACATCTGATAATATGAGTTCGGTCCATGGGCCAAATCGCCAACTCACCAAAAAGTGCCCCCTTTTTATTTGCTAAGCACAAGTATCCTTCTATTGGAGGCAATCCTATTTGGGGCAATGTCGGCACTAAATGTGAGCATTTCTCCCAATAGGGATTCGAAGCTTGTTTGCCAAGTTGTGAAGGACTAGCTTCTTCTACTAGGCCCAAACCTCGTTGGTCAAAAAGTGGCAAGTTAGTTTGACAAAATGTCAGTTTGTTTTCAAATGGGTTTTTTCTCCCAATCCCACTTGCCAATCCGTGAGTTTGCTGGTTTTTTTGCGAATTTTAATTTTAATAGAAAATAAATCAACCTGCAAGTCCTAATAGTCTTAATCAATTTTTAATTGGTCCTATAGGTTTTCTTTAATTTATATTAGATCCTTATATTTTCACTTATTTTGAAGGGAAAATTCTAAATAAATACCATTTGAACTTAAAAAAAACCCCAAAAATTCGGTTAACACATCAAAATAAAAAATAAGTCTCAAGGGACTATTTTAAAATTTTAAAATGTTATGCTCTTACCAAAATACCCCTCAAGTTTTTTCTTTTCTTTTCTTTTTTTTTTTTTTTAAAAAGAGCCTTCGTTGGCAACACGGCCCTACCGCCAGAGCTCTAGTGAAAAGTTGAGTAATGAGGTTGACTATATTTTCACTAGAACTCTAGCTGCCAGAGTCCCGTCAGCAGGGTGGTATCAGCTAGTAGAGCTTTGGCGTCGGCGAAGGTTTTTCTTTAAAAAAAAAAATAGAGGGACATTTTGGTAAAAACACAACATTTCAAAATCTCAAATTAGTCCCTCAAGATTTATTTTTCATTTCCATGCGATAACAGCCTTTTTGGGAGGTTTTTCCAGGTTCAAATGGTATTTATTTTGGATTTTCCCTATATTTAATCATGTTCCTGTAGTTTTTTTATCCTTATAGTTTCACATTATTTTTAATCAAATCCCTATAATTTTTTATTTAACAACTTGATTTATAATTTTAAAATAAATTTTAATTTATATTTTAATTTTTAGTTAAAAATAATTAATATAAAAAATTTATATAAATATAATTGAATTATTTTATATTATATTCTAAGAAATTTTATTCTTATGATTCAAATTTATAATTGCAAAAATAAATAAAAATTGGAGTTAGAAAATAAATTTATATAATTTTAATTAATAAATTAAAATAAAATTATATAATTACTTACTACATATAGAATAATTTTATTTGTACCATAATATTAAAAATATCATATTTATTTCTATAGAAGAATAAGTATAATTTATATAATAAAGCATAAAAAGCTATAAGTACCTAATAAAAAGAAAACAATAATAGGGACCCAATAAAAATTGGTTGAAACTATATAATAACTCATAGTTAATTATTCCTTAATTTTAATAAAAAAAAAGTATTTCTTTGTATTTAATTTAAACATTGTCTTGTTTTATATTAGGAATTTTATTCCAGGATTGATTTCTAATTTTTTTTAATTGATTTATCATTTTTATATTGATAGAATAATCTTATACTCCAACCGATCCGAAATGTATGACGCCTTTTAGGATAAATCATTGGTCATAATATAAGTCATATAGAGATATATTAATTAATTAATATTTTTCAATTTCATCCCTATTTATTAATGCTACACATTGGATATATAAAAAAAAAATGTGAGACGAAGAATTAGGGTAAAATTGAAAAATGTTCTTAATTTAAGACACATTCACTAAGTTAACATTTATTCCTTAATTTTAGTAGGATCAAATTAAAATGAATGAAATAGATTATATGTTTATATTTAAGAGTTTTGATATTAATTTAATTATTTAATTTTATAAAAAATGAATTTAGTCTATAAAATTGTAAAATTAAAAATATTTAAAATTTTAATTTAATTCAAGTTTGAGTTGGCCAAAATGCCAAAGCGAATCTAAACTAGTAAACTACCATAATCTGTACTTTTTTCTCCCACCTTAACCATAATCTGTACTCATGATTAAGGTTGTCAAACTCATGAGTTTAAACAAACTCGTGACAGTGACGTGACGTAAAATCATATGATAGACTCGAATTGTAAACTCGTAAGAGTTTACTTTTATCATAAAATAGGTATAATAGTGTATAATTAAATAATTAAAATATAAAAAATGACAACAATTTGATTTAATTATATTTTAAATCCAAATAATTGAAATTAAATATATCAACATTTATAATTTATTATATTTAGTAAAGAAATTTTTATAAAATTCATATGTTAAACTGTTGAAGATGACAAAATTGAAAAAAATTAACACAATTTTATAAGTTAGAAAGTAGAAATGGTAAATTTGGTGTGTAAACTCGTGAATTTAACTGAATTTACAACTGACACGAGTTTACTAAAGACTCGACTCGATTTAGTAAGGTAGAAACGTAAAAACGGTAAATTCCGAGAGTCAACTTGCGAGTTTGACAACAATACTCACAAGCAAAGCCTCGAATAATCTAAAATCTAGTGAGCTAAATTCACAATCCATTATCCAAAGCATCAAAACTAAGTATATACTGATACACATACACATATATAAGTATATACGTATATACATACCCGTTTAAGAACATGGTAGTCCACCTTGAAGGCGTCAGGTTTCTCGAGAGCCAGAACCACTCCTTCTAAACTGGGACCTTTATTTAAGATAGAGGCCTCTGTAACTGTTGCTAGGAGCTTGATTTCACTGCCGGCGGTGGCCAACTTTACTTTGGCGCTCGGCTTTTTGCCTGTTTCGTGCTTCCAATTCAGAGTCGCCTTCATTGTAAACAACGGAGAAGAAGATAAGCAGCAACAAGTATATATGTCAATTTGGACAATCAGTTCTGTGAATCAATTAATGCGTTTAAATGAATAATAAGAATAAATACCTTGCTTGCTTACAGAAAAGGATTAAAAGGTAAACTAATAATAATAATAATAAATAAATCACCCCACTTTTATTTTCTTTTTCTTTTGGGTATTTTACTATTTTTGGATTCGTCAAAGAACCGTTTGATTTTGATAAATACCTTGCTTGCTTACAGTAAAGGATTAATAGGTTAAAACAAAAAACAAAACAATTACCCCACTTTTCTTTTCTTTTCTTTTTGTTTTGTTGTGGGTATTTAACTATTTTTGGATTCGTCAAAGAACCGTTTAATTTTAAAGTTTGGACTTGAACGACATAAAGCAAACAAGGATTTTTGAAGTTTGAACATGAAGGACCTTGTTGCTTGATATTTCTGGAATTTAATTTTTTTTTTCTTTTCTTTTGAGGAAGACATATATAAGACTACTGAAATATAAGATCTCAAAACAGTTAGCCAAAATTGCTTAATTTCTGTGAAGTCCTTATGAACTATTATGTTATTAAATTTTTTTTTTTAGTGAAATCACTTAATTGCTTGGGAAAATGACAAAAAAAAAAAACCATATGAATTACCCAAAAAAAAATCTCAAAATTCCTACTAAATTGACAAAATGATAAATAGGTAATCTGGTAGGAATATGAGATTTTGAAATTTGGGTATTGACAACTTGAGTATAAGAATTAGCAACTTGGGATAGAGATTGACAACTTAAGCTCACAAAGTTATCATTGTTTATACCCAAGTTACTAATTGTTATTCTTAAGTTGTCATTACATATACTCAAATTGTCAATACCCAAACTTCAAAATCTCAAATTCCTATTTGATTACCTATTTGTCTTTTTGTTAATTTAGTAGACATTTTAGGATATTTATAATTCAAATAGTATTTTTCTGTCATTTTCTCTAATTGCTTTCAGTGAGATTAGTTTATTTTTTGATAAGTTAAAGTTGTTATTTATTAAACAGTTGACGTCATTTCATTTTTTAATCAAGGGCATTTAGGTAATTTTACTAAAAATAATTTCAAATTAGTTTCTAAAAAGAGTAAATACCATTTTTGGTCCCTGACAAAAAACACGATCCCCATTTTGGTCCCTTATAAAAAAAAGGTCCTTTTTAGTCCATAAAAAGGACGAATAAGGGTCGATTGGTTGACATTTTGATCTCTTACAAATTTCCAAAAGATCCTTTTTAGTCCCTAAAAAAGGACGAATAAGGGTCGATTTTTTTGTAAGGGACCAAAATGGGATCCGTGTTTTTTGTCAGGGATCAGAAAGGGTATTTACTCTTCTAAAAACTACAGAGTAATTATAATATTTTCAAGGTTTTGATATGAGATTCATGTGTTAATTTTTTTTTTTTCAATAACTCACTACCCATAATATTTGGAAAAAAATTAAAGGAAGTGTTTAGTGTGATTGTGATGTACGTATAATCTCGACCATTGGATGAATTTTTTTCAGACACTAGTATAGATTCGAGCATATATAATGCTTGATAAATAACGGTTACAACGAATAAACGTCACATATGTCAAGGCGGAGGTCGCATAAAAATATATAAGGCTAAAACCTTTTTTGTGTGTGGATAATATAGGCAAGCCAAAGCTTGAAAATATGAAATAGGAACTAGATTATAAGACTCTAGCCCCTAATACAACAAGTAGAAAAATACTAGGGGTGGCAGGATCGCTGATCCTTCAAAATCATATCCAGGCAATCTCTGGGGATAGTTGGAATCATAACCACATTGGCACTAATGGCAACACTATGGCCCTCATTGGCCATGTAATCAGCACAAGAGATGTTTTTTCTTGGAGTATGATGAAGCTTCACGTCCCAGTCTCGAAACAGAAGGTCTCTAGTCTCCCCAAGAATGTCTTTAAGAGGATGATCAGTTGGGCAATCTCTCATAAGGATATTGACGGCATCAAGAGAATCGAAGTATATGACGATTCTCTGTAACCCCATCTGAAGACCAATTTGTAACCCTATCATGATAGCATAAATTTCAGCTTCAATGACAGAAAGTAGGCCAAGAGGTTTGTAGAAACCCATCAACCATTCCTCTTGAGTATTTCTTAGTACTCCCCCACATGCTGCTTGGTGTTGTTGAAGCACCGATTCGTCCACATTAATGCGGACCGTGTTCTCAGGAGGGGGTGTCCAGGATTTCTCCTCTATCTTGTCCAGCTGAAAAATTTGGTGGTTTAGCTTTTGATTCGCTCCATTTTCCATGAGAAAGTAGCTGCACTGATGTAACATCTCCCTTGTTTTTGTGCTCTCTCCTTGAAATAGAAATTTACATCTGGTTGTCTAAAGAATCCAACACCCCAGGCTAAAGATTCTTGTCCATGAGAAGTTCTGAAATCTCCCTTTGCTAGGCTTGTGCCTGGTATTCCAATTAAGCCAAACCTGCAAGCTACTAGAGAAAAAGTGAGAGAAATAGTTAGGCCAAACTATGCTGGAGTCTCTTAACAAAGAAAGATGCCCTCTGGGTTCAATGTTTGTGGTCCAAATACAATTGTGGTAACCTGTACCTGCCTAATATTTCCAGAAAGAGAAACTCCTCATCTGCTTGGAAAGCGATTGTTGAAGTTTGAGATAATTATAACGCTAAAACCTAACAGTTAAATATGTGCACCGTCATGTATTAAGAGGTAAAATCCATCAAAACACAAAAATAATGGTTGTAGTTACTGACCTTCATTTATTTAGTGACAAATATGATGGTTCTTACGAAACAACTGTCATGTAACACTTACAAGTGTTTCGTCTTCCAACCTTTTATATTAGTGAAGACAAAACATAATGGTCTTTAGAACCCACCGTCATCTAACACTTTCATAACCCTTCGTAACATTATCAGCCCTTCATAAATAATAACTCATAATCCTTCATAATCCGTTAAACCTTTATTTAAACTCATACATTCCTCATGATTTTTACTACTTTTCTTTATCGGCCTCTTCCTTCTCTCCTTCATAATGTTAAGTTTTTAGGGAGCTCCTTCGCAGCCCCCCCCCCCACCCCCTCCTTCTAAAATAGAGGCTCTAATGCAAATGTTGGCAAGCCTTAACGGCCACACAAGGCATCTCACGGCATATGCTAACAAGCTAAACATGAAGTTGATGTCATTGCTGGTAATAGGAGCTCCAGAATTTTTGGAAAACATTAATTATTGTATATATAATTAAAGTTGTAAATCACTAAAATAAATTCATCTATATATATGAGTGTATATCAAAGATTGATAGTTATTTTATATAACATTTTGCATGTGTATGTAGAGGCCAAATAGTTATATAACCTTTTAGAAACCAAAAGGTTGATATTGGCCAATCTTTTCCTAAAAATTCTCCAACCACCAATGGTAGAGGGAGTTTGTTTTTTACATGAGAGAAATTCAAGTCATTTAGAAAAAACTTAATTTCAGAGAGAAGTCCATGGATATATTAAAGGAATCAACCGATTTTAAGGAATATTTTAGAACTAGTATCATATTTCAATGCTCCTTGTGTGTTCCTTCCTTTTATGTGCTTACCATTTGGACCACATTTGAATGAAGTATGAATTAGGATGTTTATGGGTTGGATAACAAACCTTATTTTAAAAGCCTTGATGCAAGACCCCATCATATCCACAGCCTTCACTATCTCCAGTATATGATCTAGTTGATTTTTTTTTAGAGAGATTAAGAAAATTGAATAAATTATTTTAAAATATTTATATTTATCATCTTTATACCAAAATAATTTGAATGATTTATAAACTAATATATAATCAAATAATATATTAATCCCTCCGGTCCTAATTATAAGAACACTTTTGTAGTATAAATTACACTATAAAAGTGTTTTGATAATTAATATCGGAAGGAGTATTACAATATATACCATGATCAAATTATGTATTTACTTTACTTATTATTAATTTTTTTTTTTTTCAAAAAAACTAACTTTTATATTAAGAATGAATGCATAGTGGGAAAATGAAGTTTCGAAGAGTGGGCTGAACTCAAACCGACTTCAATAGGTTCCCCAATAATGAAGCAATAACACGACAAAAAAATTCTGGTTAGAGATACATGGTTAGAGATAGTGATTTTCTTCTTTCTTATCACCCTGGTGACTCCAAATTATGGAAATTCATTTGTGAGCAAAGGGAAACCGTGGATAAGGGATCTAAGTGGCTTGTTAAGAATGGCTTGGCTGTTAACTTTTTTAGTGATTATTGGGTGGGAGAGGGTTTGCTTCTTAAGGAGTTCTGCTTGCGCCCGTTGTCTATAGATGAGGAAAATTCTGTAGTGGCTGACTGGGTGGAGGAAGGAAGGTGGAATATGAATAAAATTTCCTCTGTCATTAATCCAGTGGGTATGAGAAGGATAGCGGCTCTTTTGCCCCCTAGACTTGATGCTGATTTTGATTGTTTAATATGGGGTGCATCTTATGATGGTCTTTTTTCTGTTAAAAGCGCCTATTTTATTATTGAGCCTAATTCCTTATGTCGTTGGGATGACCTTTTTAAAACTATATGGAAATGGGGTGGAGCGGAAAGGATTCGAGTCTTTATGTGGAAGGTGGCTTTGAACAAGCTGCCTACTAACTTATGGAGGAGTTCTTGGTCTCAAGTTTCTCCTCAATGTGGGCCATGTAATGCTAGTTTAGAGGACATTCTACATATTTTAAGAGATTGTGTATGTATGCTAGGCATATGTGGAGCTCCATGATTAAACCAAGGTATGTGGAATCGTTTTTCTCCTTAAGTTTGAAGGATTGGCTTGTTTTTAATCTGAATGAACAAGTAGGGTGCAGATGGGAGGGCTATTGGAGTCTCTTTTTTGGAGTTGCCATTTGGAAGCTTTGGGATTGGAGAAATAAAAGTATTTTTGATTGCAATTTTTCCAAACCCCTTGATCCTAGTGTGTCCGTTTCTATGATCTGGTCTAGTTTTGCTGTTATTTCTGATTCTATAGGTGCATCAGTTCAGCAAGGTGTTGGCCAATGGTTGAGATGGGAAAAACCTCCTACTGGCTGGCTGAAGTTAAATGTTGATGGGGCGAGTTCAATACCTTCATCCAATGCAGGGTGTGGAGGCGTGGTCAGAGACAGCTTGGGCAATTGGATTGTTGGTTTTTCTAAGCGGTTAGGTGTCTGCCAAGCTACCTAGGCTGAAGAATGGGCCATTACTGAAGGGCTGCAACTTGTGTGGGATTTGGGCTACAGAAAGATTATATTGGAATCTGATTCGGACTTTGTGGTTAATTTGCTTTTAGATGATGCATGTATTACTTGTAGTAATTTAATTGTCAAAGCTAGAGAGTTCTTGTTATTACCTTGGCAGGTGGATGTTAGATCTATACCTAGAGGTGCCAATAGAATTGCGGATGCCTTAGCTAAAAGGGGCATTTCTACTTCTGATATTCTGGATGAGTGCCCATTGAGTTTGAGGAGTTGGGTTAATCAGGAGAGTTTGGAATTAATTTCCCCTATGATGTAATTTGGTTTGTGTAATGTAGACTCTATGTCTTCTTTTATAGCAAAAAAAAAAACACGACAAAAAAATAAAATGAAAGACATTGTTGTCAATGAACAAAATAATTAGAAACGGTTCATTTCAAAGTCTTCACTCATCGCAACTTCCAATGGCTCATCGATAGTTCCTTCCATAGTTCTTTTCACCAAATAATACACACACACACTAGATAATCCAGTACGTGAATGTTTGTTGTAAATATCTTGTCTTTTGCCTTTATATATATATATATATATCAACCTTTTGAATTTGATTTTTTAATATATTATCCAACCAAATTTTCGTTAAACTAACTCTTTCTTTTTCTAAAAAAAAAAAAAAGCTAATGCAAAAATAAATCACATTACGCTAATAGATTTACACCTCATCTTCAATTAGTAGTTAAATGGAATAGAAGTCATTTTTACCGGTGCTAATCCAAACAAACTCTTAGAAGGCCCCAGAGCCCAAAAAAAAAAAAAGGCTGTTTACCTTTGGTGTTAATTATTTTTGTTCAAAACCTTTGGTGTTGATGAAAAGTTAAATATTAATGTCAAGTTAATAGCCAGACACCTCTTGATAGCAATATAACGTTGAAACCTTCACAAGTCATCACCATATCTAAAAGTCAATTATTATATATATTTCGAAAGAAGGGGCCCAAGGAGAGCTTCACTCTCTGTTCTGAAACATTCTGTATTTTGGAACGTTTCATAGTGATAATAACAAGGGGAATTTGATAATCAAACATTGTAACCTATGAAACCCCCAAAAAAAAAAAAAAAAACTTTAGTCCTTATCTATCTGCACAAATAAAGAAGCCAGCTGGGTATGTACATGATTCTGGTTTTTGACTTTTAAAGAAACTTGTCATGAACAAAGAAGGAACCCCGCCAAGAGAAAATGGAGAAAACCCAAGCTTGCCTCCTCCTCCTCCTTCTTCTTCTTCCTCCTCCTCATCACTTTTTCACAGTCTGCGCAGGTGAGTTCTCAGAATCTGAATCTTTCTTCGGTTTCACCAGAGCCATTGATTCCCAAAATGCACTTAACATGAACAAAGTTGGCAAATTTTCATTCCATCCATGCTTATTGCTTGAGCTCAAAGGTATCATAAGATGCAACTCAGAAGCTCCCACCATCAAAGAAAGAAGCCTTCAAAATAAGAATCTCCACGGCAAAATCAATGCAGATTCCCTATGTAGGCTTCAGAATCTGGAAAGTGTTAACTTAGCTAAGAATCACATCAGAGGAAACATTCCTGACTCAGTTGTGCACTGCACAAGGTTGGCGTATTTAAATCTAAGCAGAAATAAGTTGAGTGGGAGGCTACCTATTAAAGCCTTAACAAAATTGAGATATTTCAGAACATTGGACATCTCTAACAATGATTTCTCTGAGGATTATTCTAAAAGTGAAGTGTTGAAGTTAAGGAAACTGATGCAATCTGCACCATCAGATCAACCAAGTCCTTCTCCTGGTTGGGAAAAACTAGCACCAATACTAGGTGGTGCTGGCTTGTTTTTGGTGGCTGTGTTCTTTATGGTGAAGAGGATGTTTAAGTTAGGTGAAGGGATGGAGAAGATGGAAACCCATGGAGAGTTTTCGGGGAATACGCCGAAAGGGGACATTATTACTACAGAAGATGTTGAGAAGCTGAAGAAGAGAGATTCAGAGCTTGTTTTCTTTGTTGAAGAGCATGAGAGGTTCACACTTGAGGACTTGCTTCAAGCCACAGCTGATGTAAGAAGTGAGAGCTTTAGCAGCAGCTTGTATAAGGTAATACTGAAGAATAATATGCGTTATGCAGTGAAAAGGCTAAGGAATTTGCAGGTAACTTCTGATGAATTTGGAGAAACATTAAGGCAAGTAAGTAACCTGAAACATCCAAATATTCTTCCCCTTGTTGGCTATCGATCGACTAGTGAAGAAAAACTTCTGATTTATAAATATCAAAGCAATGGAAGTCTGCTTTTCCTTCTAAAAGGTAAGTTCAAATCAGTAATTTCAGTTTGTCAAGTGTGTGATATATCAAACATATATTCCTTTGGTCCTTCAAATAGTATTTTATCTTCAATATCGTTCTATTCTTAAGCATATTAACATGACTATCATTGAAACATATCATGATTAAGCTCTGGAAAGCACTTGTCCTAAATATAGGAGTTAGATAGGGGGTTTGCTTTTGTCTTAAATATAATACCTCAATCTAATCTCCTAAATATATAATTTTTCCTCAAAATTATCCTACTGATTGAACCTATTAAGTCAATTTCCATCAAAGAGTAGTTCTAATGTATATGATTAAAGAGTATATTTTAAGAAAATTAACACATATTTGTTACAAATAACTGCTCAACTAATTTTCTTAATATTTGCAAATTAGTTATCTAACTCTTACATTAAAGACTGGAGGCAGTACTTTGATTATTTTGGTGTTCTTGTACAATTCATTCTAATTAAACTGAAGGTAAAAAAAGTAACAAAGAAAATTATCACAGTTCAGACAAACAATTATTACATGTACTTACAAAAATATAATTGCTTCTTCAGTATTAAAAAATTGATGTTTTTTTCCTGCTATTTTGCTACAGAATACTTGCAAGGTAAAAAAGAATTCCCATGGAAACTGAGACTATCTATAGCAGCTGGAATTGCAAGGGGTTTAGGGTTCATGCATCAGAAGATGGAAGGAAGAGAAACAATTCCTCATGGAAACCTCAAGCTGTCAAATATCCTTCTTAATGACAACAATGAGCCTCTTATAAGTGAGCATGGACTATCAAAATTGCTAGACCCTAATAGGTCATTCTTCTTTTCTTCTCATGGATACTTCGCCCCGGAAAACAGTTTAACCGAGAAAAGTGATGTTTATAGCTTTGGAGTGATCCTGCTCGAGCTACTAACGGGAAAGAGCGTGGAGATAAACAACATAGACCTACCTAGATGGGTCCAATCCATGGTGAGAGAGGAATGGACAGGGGAGGTGTTTGATAAGGCGGTTACAGAAAGCGAGTATCAGTGGGTGTTTCCCGTGCTGAACATCGCCCTTTTGTGCGTGTCACGCATCCCCAAGAACCGACCAACCATGGAAGAAGTCTTGGAGAAGATAGATGGAGTCTTGCAGGAGTATGAACATGTTCAGATGCTGCAGCATAAACATGATCCAACAAGAAGTTGCAACAATAATGGAAGCCATGATGGTTGTTGTTCATTGCACAATATCATACCAGAAACTTGGGATTCTCCTGGATCAAATTACTGATAATATATTTGTCTAATATTCAGAGATGGAGCTTAGTGTTATATGGGGCAATATGTCATGTTATTAACTAGTCTATGTTCTGTAATTAATTTTGAGTTCAGATAAATGATGTTTTGTCATCTTTTGTTTACTAAATTTGTTTTCTTATCAATGCATTATGTTTATATGACTTTATATATTCATAATACAATATGGCAATGAACTACATGTTTTGTGTAGTTTTGTTTGGTTTAGGGTTTGGATAATTCTATGTCTCAAGTACTTAGAACATGCTATAAGATCATCTCTTAATTGACAAAAACTCTTGTTTAATATAGTGCAAAATGTGGACATATCAAAATTTGAGTTTGGCTGGCTGGTGTTGTTGATTTGATTTTTGCAAAATGAGTGTTTTCATGTTAAACTCCTTGTGGGATTAGTGGGATTAGTGTGATTGTGTCTCACCCTCAAAAGTGTACGATGGAATTCAATCCTACATTGATGAGAAATATGCGTGAGTGAACCATTACATTGTCATGTTTGCTCGTTTTCCTTCTCTTTGATGTGTTTGATAGGAAGAGCGTAACAAAGATTAAGGCTGTGTTTGATTTGAGGGGAGAGCAGAGGAGGGAGGGGAAGGGAGGACAAATTTTGACCATTATACCCTCATATTTTATCAAATTCCAACTTTGCCTGTCTTGTTTCTTTCCATCATCTTCAACCTTTCAACAACCTCCATCTCCCTTTCTCATGACGAAGGCGACGTACGGTGTCGATGAGGACAACGATATCAGACTTTCACTACACAGCAAGGAAGAACGGCTATAAGCTTCCCAGATCTGAGCTCTCTCCGTTAGTTTGGAACACTCCATCTTCTTCCCTCCAATTCTCTCCCTCTCATCCTCGTCAACTTCAATGGTCAAGCGTGTGTGTGTCTCCTGCCTCCATTTCAAGGTCCAAGCCCTCACAACTCGACGCTAGCAACGGAAGAAGGAAATGGTGCCGCCAACGAGAAGTAAGGTGAAGGAGAGCGGGAAGAATAGAAGGTTGGTCTTTGGTAGGCTACTGTAGCTATGGAAAGAAAGAAACAAGAGGGGTAAAGTTGGAATTCGATAAAATATGAGGGTATAATAGTCAAAATTTCCTCTCCCCTCCCCTCCCCTCCAACCAAATGACAAGAATTGTAGAGTCAATATAAATATAATATAAAATTAGCAATAAAAATATTCCTTTGATCCTATTTTTAATTCATTCCCAACATCTTTTATCGGAATTAAGAAAAACTTTAAACCTCATTAATTCTACTTTAAAATTTAACAATGATCTAACTTTACCCCTATTATACACTATACCAGATGAGAAAAAAGTTTACACAATATTAAATAAAGGGTAAAATTGTATATTCATATAAAAAATTTAATTACATGACTTATAAATAGAGGAAAAAAATATGTTCTTTGTCTACCTTATAAATATGATTAGAGGAATAATAAACAGAGGCTCTGGCAATTTAACATTAAAAAAAAAAAAAAAAATCTTCCACATAATGTGAGTAAAAGCAAATAAGCATTGACCAAAGGGAAAGATTCCCCTTTCTTCAAAAATAAATACAATATTCAAATGCTATGATCCGAAGCTATTATATATATATATATATATCTATGTATGTATGTATGTGTAGATAAACATATATATATATATATATATATATATATGTGTGCGCGCGCATATATATATATATATATATATATATATATATGTGTGCGCGCGCGCGCATACATACATATCTATATATCTACATACATACATGTATACACACACACGCTTATGTGTATGTATAGATGTCTATATATAGGTATATAGATATGTATGTGTATGTGTCTACACACACATATCTAGACTATATAGACATATTGTGTGTGTAGACACAATAGAAGAGAAAACAGGGATAGAAAACAGGAATACAGTGCGTGAATGTTTGTTGTAAATATATTGTCTTTGTTCTACCCATATATTGCAGGTTTAAGACATATGGGGGCCCAAATAATAAAGAAAAACCCAAAAAAGTCTCAAATATTCTGAAAATTCCAAAAAAGGCCCTAAGGCATTTTCTGGTATAAATTCATTAAAACTTGAGTTGTTAACGGGGTTGATATAGTTGTTAACGGGTATGTCATTAACAACTAAATCAGTGCCGTTAACAAAAATATCAGTCCCCGTTAACAACTAACGTTTTAATGAAATTATACCCAAAAAAAGTCTTGAGGCCTTTTCTGGGATTTGCATATTTTTTGAGCCTTTTTTGATTTTTTTTTTTGTCAATATGGGCCCTGAGATGGATTTTCCCTTAAGAATTCCCTCAACTTTCCCCACATTGAAAGTCTTGTTTGGTGCATAGTCCCTCGCTGTATGAGACTCCATTGTATAAGGACTGCACGACATTTGTCGCTTATTGAGCTTGTTTGGGATGACATAACTTGGACGTCAATTATTATTATTATTATTATTTTACTTAAAAGTACCTTAAAATCGAAGTAATTTTTTTTTTTAAACTTTTGGCTTTTTTTTTTTTGTTATATAGATATTTCAACCTTTTGAATTTGATTTTTTAATATATCATCTAAATAAATTTACGTCAAACTAACTCTTTAGTATTTCTTTTATAAAAGCTATGCAAAAATAAATCACATTACACTAATAGATTTACACCTCAACTTTAATTTGCAATAGTTAAATGGAATGAAAGTCATTTTTGCTGATATTAATCCAAACAAACCCTTGGAAGGCCCTAGACCCTTAAAAGGCTATATACCTTTGTTGTTATTATGTTTTTTTTTTTTTGGTCAAATCCTTTGGTGTTAATGAAAAGTTAAATAACATCAAGTTAATAGCTAGACACCTCTTGATAGCAATATAACGTTGAAACCTTCACAAGTTATCACCATATCTAAAAGCCAATTATTATATATATTTCGAAAGATGGGGCCCAAGGAGAGCTTCACTCTCTGTTCTGAAACATTCTGTATTTTGGAACGTTTCATAGTGATAATAACAAGGGGAATATGATAATCAAACATTGTAACCTATGAAAAGCCCAGAAAAAATAAAAACTTTAGTCCTTATCTATCTGCACAAATAAAGAAGCCAGCTGGGTATATGTATGATTCCAGTTTTTGACTCTTAAAGAAACTTGTCGGGAACAAAGAAGGAACCCCACCAAGAGAAAATGGAGAAAACCCAAGCTTGCCTTCTTCTTCTTCCTCCTCCTCCTCATCGCTTTTTCACAGTCTGTGCAGGTGAGTTCTCGGAATCTGAATCTTTTTTCGGTTTCACCAGAGCCATTGATTCCCAAAATGCACTTAACATGAACAAAGTTGGCCAACTTTCATTCCATCCATGCTTATTGCTTGAGCTCCAAGGTATCATAAGATGCAACTCAGAAGCTTCCACCATCAAAGAAATAAGCCTTCAAAATAAGCTCCGCGGAAAAATCAATGCAGATTCCTTATGTAGGCTTTAGAATCTGGAAAGTGTTAACTTAGCTAAGAATCACATAAGAAGAAACATTCCTGACTCAGTTGTGCACTGCACAAGGTTGGTGTATTTAAATCTAAGCAGAAATAAGCTGAGTGGGAGGCTACCTATTAAAGCCTTAACAAAATTGAGAAATTTCAGAACATTGGACATCTCTAACAATGATTTCTCTGAGGATTATTCTAAAAGTGAAGGGTTAAAGTTAAGGAAACTGATGCAAATTGCACCATCAGGTCAACCAAGTCCTTCTCCTGGAAACCACCAAAAATGGTATACTGGTTGGGAAAAACTAGCACCAATACTAGGTGGTGCTGGATTGTTTTTGCTGGCTGTGTTCTTTATGGTGAAGAAGATGTCTAAGTTAGGTGAAGAGATGAAGAAGATGGAAACCCATAGAGAGTTTTCAGGGGAGACGCCGAAAGGGGACATTATTACTACAGAAGATGTTGAGAAGCTGAAGAAGAGAGATTCAGAGCTTGTTTTCTTTGTAGAAGAGCATGAGAGGTTCACACTTGAGGACTTGCTTCAAGCCAGAGCTGATGTAAGAAGTGAGAGCTTTAGCAGCAGCTTGTATAAGGTAATACTGAAGAATAATATGCATTATGCAGTGAAAAGGCTAAGGAGTTTGCAGGTAACTTCTGATGAATTTGGAGAAACATTAAGGCAAGTAGGTAACCTGAAACATCCAAATATTCTTCCCCTTGTTGGCTATCGATCGACTAGTGAAGAAAAACTTCTGATTTATAAATATCAAAGCAATGGAAGTCTGCTTTTCCTTCTAAAAGGTAAGTTCAAATCAGTAATTTCAGTTTGTCAATTGTGTGATATATCAAACATATATTGCTTTGGTCCTTCAAATAGTATTTTATCTTCAATATCATTCTCTTGTTAAGCATATTAACATGACTATCATTGTAACATATTATGATTAAGTGCTCTGGAAAGCATATGGTGCTCTCTCTTGTCCTAAATATAGGAGTTAGATAAGGGGTTTGTTTTGGTTTTAAATATAAGATCTCAATCCACTTTATCTCCTAAATTTATAACTGTTCCTCAAAATAACTCTATTGATTGAACCTATTAAGTCAATTTCCATCAAAGAGCGGTTCTAATGCACATGATTAAAGATTATATTTTAAGAAAACCAACACACATTTATTACAAATAACTACTCAACTAATTTCTTTAATATCTGCAAATTAATTATCTAACTTGTACATTAAAGACCGGAGGGAGTACTTTGATTATTTTGGTGTTCTCGTATAATTCATTCTAATTAATCTGAAGGTTAAAAAAGTAACAGAGCGAATTATCACAGCTCAGACAAACAGTTATTACATGTACTTACAAAAATATAATTACTTCCTCAGTATAAAAAAATTGATGTTTTTTCTTGCTATTTTGCTACAGAATACTTGCAAGGTAAAAAAGAATTCCCATGGAAACTAAGACTATCTATAGCAGATGGAATTGCAAGGGGTTTAGGGTTCATGCATCAGAAGATGGAAGGAAGAGAAATAATTCCTCATGGAAACCTCAAGCTGTCAAATATCCTTCTTAATGACAACAATGAGCCTCTTATAAGTGAACATGGACTATCAAAATTGCTAGATCCTAACAGGTCATTCTTCTCTTCTCATGGATACACCACCCTGGAAAAGAGTTTAACCGAGAAAAGTGATGTTTATAGCTTTGGAGTGATCCTGCTTGAGCTACTAACGGGAAAGACCGAGGAAATAAACAACATAGACCTACCTAGATGGGTCCAATCCATGGTGAGAGGGGAATCGACAAGGGAGGTGTTTGATAAGGCGGTTACAGAAAGCGAGTATCAGTGGTTGTTTCTCTTGCTGAACATCGCCCATTTGTGCGTGTCATGCTTCCCCAAGTACCGGCCAACCATGGAAGAAGTCTTGGAGAAGATAGATAGAGTCTTGCAGGAGTATGAACATGTTCAGATGCTACAGCATGAACATGATCCAACATGAAGTTGCAACAAAAATGAAAGTCGTGATGTTTGTTGTTCATTGCACAATATCATACCAGAAACTTGGGATTCTCCTGGATCAAATTACTGATAATATATTTGTCTTATATTCAGAGATGGAGCTGTGTGTCATATGGGGCAGTATATCATGTTAATTAACTAGAGTATGTTCTATAATTAATTTTGAGCTCAGATAAATGAAGTTTTATCATCTTTTGCTTACTAAATTTGTTTTTTTTATCAGTGCATTATGTTTATATGACTATATATTCATAATACAAAATATGGCAATGAACTACATGTTTTGTGTAGTTTTGTTTGGTTTGGTGGTCAATAATTCTTCTGTGTCTCAAGTACTTAGAACATGCTATAAGATTATCTCTTAATCGACAAAAACTCCTGTTCAATATAGTGCAACATGTGGACATATCAAAATTTGATTTTGGCTGGCTGTTGTTGTTGATTTGATTTTTGCAAAATAAGAGTTTTCATGTTAAACTGCTCGTGTGGGATTAGTGTGATTGTGCCTCACCCTCAAGAGTGTACGGTGGATTCAATCCTACATTGATGAGAAATATGTGAGTGAACCAATACATTGTCATGTTTGCTCGTTTTCCTTCTCTTTCATGTCTTTGATAGGAAGAGCGCAACAAAGATTAAATCTACCTAATGACAAGGGTTGTATAGAGTCAATATAAATAGAATATAAACTGAGCAATGAAAAAATTCGTCTGATCCTATTTTTAAGTCTTTCCTATCCATGATAGTAAAAACGTAGATTTTACCTGAAAACGGAAGGAGAATGAAAAATCGTAAAATGTAAAATCGTAACGTAGTAAAAACGTAAAAAAATCGTAAAAACACAAAAGCGTTTGGAAAATTAGTAAAATCGTTTTAATGAAAAAAATCGTAAAAACGTAAAATCGCAGTGATAAAACGAGTTTTTAACTACCATGTTCCTATCATCTTTCATCGGAATCAATAAAAACAATAAATCTCATTAACTCTACTTTAAAATTTAACAATTTTCTAACTTGGGTAAAGGAGTAAAAATACACATGTGCTTTACCCCCGGGAGCGCCCAACACCATATGCTTTTTTTGGGAGCAAAAATACACATGTGGTTACCATTTTGGAACAAAAGTCACATCCCACCGTTATGTTACTGTTCACTTCAGCTCTTTCTCTCTCATCACGGTGAACAGTAACATAACGGTGGGATGTGACTTTTGCTCCTAAATGGTAACCACGTGTGTATTTTTTCTTCCAAAAAAAGCATATGGTGCTGGGCGCTCCTAGGAGAGAAAAACACATGTGTATTTTTGCTCTTTTACCCTTCTAACTCTATCCATGTTCTATATGAGAAAAAAAGTTTATACAATATTAAATAAAGGGTAAAATTGTATATTCATATGAAAAATTTAATGACATGACTTATTAATAAGCCAAAAAAAATATCTTCTCTCTCCACCTTATAAATATGATTAGAGGAGTAATAAATAAAGGCTCTAGCAATTTAACATGAAAAAAAAAAAAAAAATCTTCCATTCAATGTGAATGAGAGCAAATAAACACGGTCCAAAGGGTAATTAAGATTCCCCTATCTTAAAAAATGAATACAATGTTTAAATGCTCTGATACGAAGCTAATCCCAAAAAATAACCAATGGTTTACACTTTACACACACATATGAATAAGGGGTAGGATATTGTCACTATCAATTTTATGTCACTACCGAGTCACTACCACTTTTTCACCGTTAGATCATAATCTCAATAGGAGAGAGAAATGATAAAGGTAAATGAGATTATGATCTAACGGTGAAAAAGTGGTAGTGACTTGGTAGTGACATAAAATTGGTAGTGACAATATATTATCCCTATGAATAAAATAGAAGGCAAAAAAAGGGATAGAAAATACATATCTATTGTGGAAAAGATACAATTTGCATGTGCTATAATTATAAATCACCATATTATTATCAAACCATAAATAATAAATATTGGATGCTACAAATCTCCCATACAAAATTTCCCCAAAAACGGAGATCAAATCACTGTTCAATTTCTTGCTAGGTCACAAAATATATAGGTAAGACATAAAGATCCAATTGATGATCACGTCACTTAGATTTAAGATTTGAGTATTTCTGATAATCAAGGTTGTCAAACTCACGAGTCTAAGCAAACTCGTGACAGTGATATAAACTCGTATCGTAAACTCGAATCGGTAAACTCGTAAAAGTTTACTTTTATCATTAAATATGTATTAATAGTGTATAATTAAATAATTTAAATATGAAAATGACGATAATTTGATTTAAATATATTTTAAATCTAAATAATTGAAATTAAATATATCAACATTCATAATTTTTTATATTTAATAAAGAAAGTTCTATAAAATTCATATATAAAGCCGTTGAGAATGACAAAATTGAAAAAAATTAACACAATTTTGTAAGCTACAAACATAAAAACGGTAAATTCGATGTGTAAACTCGTGAGTTTATATGAATTTACAGCTAACATGATTTTACTAGAGATTTAACTCGATTTAGTAAGGTAGGAACGTAAAAATGGTAAACTTGGAGAGTCAACTCGCGAGTTTGACAACAATGCTGATAATCATATGATCATCTACTTTATTAAGGTTGCCCAGATTTATGTTTGGATGTGCTTTTATGAAAAAGTTAGTTTTCTTAAACAGAAATACAGATGAACACATGATGCTACCATTTTAACCAGGGAAAAATCAAGAGGCTAATTTGCCCACTAATTAGTATTCAAACCCGCTTTTTCTCTCCTTTATTGGGTCTCGAGATTTGATCTTTTTATTTTTTATTTTTTTTGCCAATGAGATTTGGGCATTAATAAGAGGCTCAATGAGAAAACAAGGAAAAAAAGGGGAGTACATTAACTTTATAGCAAACCCTAAAGTCAAAAAAGCATCCTCACTGTCATCTACTGCCTCCTCCACATTCTCCTGGCGTTTTAATCAAATTATCTTTTTGAGCATGTTTGGAGAGAGTTTGAAGTAGTTTAAAGTCAGAAAAAATAGCAATAGGAAAAAAAAGAAGAAGTTAGAAGTGAAATATTTGGATTGAGTTTTAAGTTCACTAGGTTTTTTTTTTTTTTAAAAAAAAAACTCTTGAAAGTCAGGGTAGTTTTTTCTGAAAAGCTCTTACCTTTTTGATGTGGGCCTCATCATTTCTACCACTATCAATCCAAATACAAATCATATTTACAACTTGACTTTTTTTCTACCGGGCTTCTAAAAAAGGGATTTGGCTTCTCTCCTTTTCTTTTTTGGTCCGCTCCAATCCTTTTCCCTCTTTATAACCATTGGATCAAGATCTAATGGTCCACATTTAATGCTATTAATATTTTTTCCCTCTTATAAAAGGAAGAGAGAGAAGGATGGGAAGGAAATGGATAGAATGATGAGAATGAAATTAAATGTGGACCATTAAATCTTGATCCAATAGTCATAAAGGGGTAAGGGATGGGAGCGGACAAAAAAAAAAAGGAGAGAAGCCAAGTCCCTAAAAAAGTTAGAAAATCCAAGTCCCTAAAAAAGTTAGAAAATAAGCCACCGCTAACCCAAACAGGCCAGAACGTCTTTAGTATAAAGCTTATTTATCTAATTTAATTAAATTAAGAAATTTAGTAAATTAATATAATATTTTTAAAAAAAAATACACTGATCACTTTTTTTAATTTTCTTCATTCTCTGTCTAAATTGATTATTACTAAAAATTGAAAATTAGAAAAATATTGATAAATAAAAAAAATTGTTTTTCATTTTTTTTTTGGAATGAAAATTGGATATAAAATTACTGTAAAGAGTATTAAATCAGAACTAACTCATTCGGTCATTAAATCTTAAACCATAGGGTATTTTCAACAAACGTTGGTGCCAGGGGTAGTGGTCCCCACAATTGAAAACGCAGAATAAGGAAGAAGGAAAAGAGCCGTTAAAAGGTTCCCTTTTTCCTTCTTTTCTTGTCGTCACCTCTCCTCGCTCTCTTCTTGGAAAATACATTCAAGCAACCAAATCTCTCAGCCGAGTGCAAAGTTCTTCTGCAACAAACATGAATGAAAACGCAGAACTTATGGCAAACTTGAAGGAGATCTCAAGGTTAGAGATTTTAATTATTCCTAAATTTTTTTCATGACCTCTTTTTTGTCTGCCTTTGTCAAATTTATTTGTTATATAATAAGTGAACGTCATTTACAAATCATTAAAAAAAAATAGATAAAGATAAAAGAGACCTGCTACACATTACAAACAGGGAAATTTCAGTTAGCTTCCCCAAATTGAGCTCATTTGGACGGGCTTTTAAAAAAAGTATTTTTTTTAGAGTTTTTTTATAAGCTTCAAATTAGAGCTTTTAAAAAAAACAGCATTTTGATTTTTTTTTTGTGACTTTTGTTTTTTTTTAAAAAAAAAAAAAATCATTTAAACACATAAATTAATTAAAAATATTTTTTTTTTTTTATCAAAAAAGTCCATCCAAACATACCCTTATGGGCCTGTTTGGTGAGAGGGTTAGTGAGAGGGTTAGTGAGCTTTAAGTTAGAAAAAAGTTAGGAAAAAGCTCCAGTAGAAAAAAAAAAAACTCAATGAGAGGTGTTTGGGTCGGCTTTTATCCCACTGGATTTTTTTTTTTTTTCAAAAAAGTTCCTTTAAGCAGAAGCTCCATGGGGGAGTTTTTTTGGAAAAAGCTCTCACCTTTTTCACGTGAGCCTCGCCACTTCTACCACCATCAATTCAAAAACAAATCACATTTACAATCTGACTTTTTTCTTTTCGAGCTTTTACAAAAGTCAGATAGCTTTTAAGCCACCGCTCCCACCTCTAATCTAGTTAATTTCAGTAACTTTGATTCTGAAACTTTTTGAAACTTTGGTTGCATCCTTATAATAAAAATGAAATTAATTTTAATAGGTGAAAAGATAATGATATTCTTATTTTATTTGTTTTATTAATTATCTTATTTATCTTGTAAATACACATATTTATCTTACGAATTTTTATAATTGTCAAGTAAATGACCGTTTTTAATTCCCAAGTTTTTTGAATTAATTTATTTATCTTGTAAATATGCATGTTTATCTTATAAATTTTTATATTTGTTTTGTAAATAGCTAAAATATTTTTAATTCCTTAGATTCTTTTAATTTTTTTTTATTTGTATTGTAAATGTCAATATTTATCAAGTGAATTTTTATATTTATTTTGCAAATGATCAAAAAGTTTTTAATTTCCTTTTCGAATCCCTCTATTTATTTTATAAATGTTCTTCTAAGAATTTAAAAGAAGGACATCATTAGACCAACTGAAATTTTCCCTTACAAATATATCGTTTAACAAGTTTATTCAAACTCTGTAGGGAACAAATCCCTTTCTTCTTGTTTCAGGAGACATTGATTACTTTACTAAAAATTTTCGCTGGAGTCAAGTAATAACCACAAGTAATACCTTTCTTAGTAGATCGAACCTCATCAGCTTTCATCCAATTTTTTTTTGCTCAAAGTTCATACCTTTTACCTTCATAGACAAGTTGAGAATATAGAACAGACTCAGTTTTGAACAAAGATTTCCCAAAATCCTTGTTTCTTGATGATTTTTAGGTGAATCCAAGAAGTTTTTCATGATGGGATCAAACCAGAACATGAAAGAACTTCAATGGTTTCTGCAATCAATCAAATCTGAAGGCCTCAATCTCCACAGTATCTCCTTCTACCTTTCACAACGAGCTTCAGGATGCTACCAGGAAACAGAGAACTCCATGAACATAAACATCTCCGAGGAAAGCATCTCTTATTTCTCTCACCTCTTAACCACATTAGCAGCATCCAAGAATGCTAAATCCACTCTGAGAAACCTCGAGTTTCACTTAGTGCAATGGGAAATAGATGAAGTGAGAAAGCTAGGGTTGTTGCTGGAGAATAACCCAAGTATAAAACAAGTTGTTTTTAGAAGAAACAGGTTCTTGGGAAAATCTATGTCTGAGCTTTCTGAGATCCTGAAGAGGAACAAGATGATTAAGGAGATTATGCTTTCAGAATCAAATATAGGGTCCGTTGGGGCTGGGCATATTGCTTCTGCTTTAATGGTGAATCACAGCTTGGAAGAGTTACAGATATGGGAAGACTCAATAGGATCAAGAGGTGCTGAAGAACTCTCCAAGATGATTGAGGTTAATCCAACTCTCAAATTGCTGACTATTTTCGATTCAAATGCTATCACAGCAACCCCGCTTATATCTGCAGTGTTGGCAAGGAATAGAGCCATGGAAGTTCATGTTTGGAGTGGACAGAGCAGTGGAAAAACCTCTAAGGTGGTTGAGTTTGTACCTGAGAATAGCTCACTTAGAATTTATCAGCTTAGTCTCTCAGGTTCTTGCAGGGTTGCTTGCTCTTTAGGAATGAACTTCACAGTGAAATCACTAGACATGACAGGTGTGAGACTCAAATCCAAGTGGGCTAAAGAGTTCAGATGGGTTCTGGAACAAAACCAAACCCTCCAAGAAGTGACTTTGTTCAGAACATGTTTAAAGGACAAGGGAATTGTGTATATTGCAGCTGGTCTCTTCAAAAATCATAGTTTGAAGACTTTACATTTGACTGGAAATTGGTTTACTGGGGTTGGTGTTGAACATTTGTTGTGCCCTTTGAGCCGGTTTTCGGCCTTGCAAAGCCAAGCCAATGTTACTTTGAAGTCTCTGAGCTTTGGAGGTGGGAGGACAAGAATAGGAAGGGATGGGCTAGCTGCTATACTTCAGATGCTAACGAGTAACCAGAGCATGACCCGGTTGGCGATACATGATGATTCGAGTTTGAGACCCGATGACTTTGTCAGGATCTTCAAGAGCTTGGAGAAGAATGCAACTTTGAAACACTTGTCCTTGCAAGGCTGCAACGGAGTACAAGGAGAGGCATTGTTGCAGACAATTATGGAGACACTTCAGATAAATCCATGGATTGAAGATCTTGATCTCTCAAGAACACCATTGCACAACTCTGGAAAGACTCAGGGAATTTATAGAAGGTTAGGTCAGAATGAGAAGACAGAACCAGAAATGGATTTGCTCATGGACATGCCTTTGACAGAGCCCAAGAGTTGCAGAGTGTTCTTCTGTGGGCAAGACTATGCAGGTAAGTTTAAATGACACTAAACTAATGAATCCAACATGACCTATATACAGTTTTGATCCTCATTTTCATTTGCAGGTAAAACCACACTTTGTAATTCAATTTCACAGAACTTCTCAGCTTCAGCACTTCCCTACTTTGATCAAGTTCGCACTATAGTAAACCCAGTGGAGCAGGCGGTGAAAACAGTAGGAATGAAGATAAAGACTTTCAAGGATGAGGACACAAAGATTTCTATATGGAATCTTGCTGGCCAACATGAATTTTTCTCCCTCCATGATCTTATGTTTCCCGGGCATGGAAGTGCTTCGTTCTTCATCATTATATTGAGTTTATTCAGGAAGCCGGGCAACAAAGAACCGAAAAGCACGGGAGAAATTGAAGAAGACCTGCAATATTGGCTCCGTTTTATAGTCTCCAACTCTAGAAGAGCTGTACAACAATGCACTCTACCAAGTGTAGCTGTTGTTCTCACACATTCTGATAAAATCAACCAACCATCACAGGATTTGCAGCTCACTGTAAACTCAATACAGAGATTAAGAGATAAGTTTCAAGGCTTTGTTGATTTTTACCCGACCGTGTTCACTGTTGATGCAAGATCATCAGCTTCAGTCAGCAAACTCACTCATCACATCCGAAAGACTTGCAAGACGATTCTCCAACGAGTCCCCCAAGTTTACCAGTTATGCAATGATTTTATACAGCTTTTGTCAGACTGGAGATCAGAGAACTACAACAAGCCGGCAATGAAGTGGAAAGAATTTGAAAATTTATGCCAAGTGAAGGTTCCTGCTCTGAGAATCCGATCGCGGCGCGACAACAAAGAAAGAGTGGAAATGAGAAGGCGAGCTATTGCTACCTGTCTTCATCACATTGGAGAAGTTATTTACTTTGATGAGTTGGGTTTTCTAATCCTGGACTGTGAGTGGTTCTGTGGTGAAGTACTTGGAGAGCTCATAAGATTAAAAGCTAGAAAGCAAAACTCCTCAGAAAGCAATGGTTTTATTAGCAGGAAGGAACTGGAAAAGATTTTGAGAGCAAGTTTACAGAGTCCTATTCCTGGAATGGGTTCAAAGGTGTTTGAGAACTTAGAGGCTAGTGACATTGTGAGGATGATGCTGAAACTTGACCTCTGCTATGAACAGGACCCATCAGATCCAAATTCTTTGTTACTTATCCCCTCTATGCTTGAAGAAGGAAGAGGAAAACCACAGAGGTGGCAGTTAAGTACTGCAGACAGCATTTATGCCGGTCGTCATCTCGAATGTCACGATTCAAGCCATATGTTTTTAACGCCGGGATTCTTCCCTCGCTTACAGGCAAGAGTTCCCATCATTTTCTTTTTTGTTTTGGCGCTTTTTTTATCTTTCTTGCTTAAATGGTTTCTGGTTTTCTATCTTTTGAAGTTTATGCAGTATTAGCAATTGTTGTTGCTTTTTTTATTATGCTTGTTCACAGAATGTCAATTGCTAACACAATAACAATATACTACTACTACCTTTGGTCTTTTAACGTAAGATCCACGTTGTGGTTTAATTTTTTCATTAAAGTGGATTTTATATTTATGACCAGTGAGGTAGTATAAATGAAACATTTCAGAAAGGAAAAACTGACACAAGAAAACCACTTCTTGTGGAAAAAGCGTACAATTTGTCACTACTTATAACTTGTGGAAGCAGAAATGTTTTGACAGTATGGCAGGATTGTGTGTTGAAGAAAGCACATCAGAAGAATTTTTTTTTTTTTTTTTTTAATTTATTTATTAAAAAGATAAGAATGTAAAGTTTAACAGGTTTGAAATCCTTTGAACAGGTTGAAAGATTATCATATTTGAATTCTAAATTTTTTTTATTACACTGTCGCTGGGCTGAAAATTTTTGTTGCACTTGTGGAGCAGCCAAAACAAATTCTCTAGCAACAAAGTTTCTTTCAAATTCTGATCTTCTCATTCTCTGATTCAAGCTCTAATATCTTGACTGTTCTACTAATTCACTAGTAAAGCCACAATGTTTTGAAATTTTGAAAACCTGCCTTAGCTACACCTTTCTTTTCTAATCTGAATCTTACTTATTTTGGGTAGGTACACCTTCACAACAAGATCATGGCTCTAAAGAATCAACATGGAGCAACTTACAGTCTTGAGAAGTACCTCATTTCAATCAGCATTAATGGAATCTACATCAGAGTGGAACTAGGAGGACAATTGGGATACTACATTGACATTCTTGCTTGTTCCACCAAGAACTTAACAGAAACCTTGAGAGTCATACAACAACTCATAATACCTGCAATTCAAAGCCTGTGCCAAGGAATCACCTTAACCGAAAATGTTATAAGACCTGCTTGTGTTCAAAATCTGACTCCTCCTAGATATAGAAGAACTCAAATTGTTTCCCTCCAGCAATTGAAGCAAGCATTGCTTTCACTTCCAGCAGATAGCATGTATGATTATCAACACACATGGAGTCCGGTGTCAGATTCCGATAGGACTATTCTGCAAGCCGGCTTTGATTTCGCGAGGGACATTCTATCCGATGATGATTTCCGGCAAGTGCTTCACCGGAGATATCATGACCTGTATAATCTCTCCCAAGAGCTGCAAGTCCCACTTGAAAACACAGATGGACAAGATCATGCTTTAGGCTCAAGTGAAGAAACTCAAACTGTAAAACCAACCATCGGAGGCATTGCTAAAGGAGTTGAAGCAATTTTAGAGAGACTTAAGATTATTGAACAGGAAATAAGAGATCTGAAGCAGGAAATCCAAGGGCTGAGATACTACGAGCATCGGCTCCTGCTCGAGCTTCACCGGAAAGTAAACTACCTAGTGTCCTTCAATGTGCAAGTTGAGGAGAGGAGGGTCCCCAACATGTTCTACTTTGTGAAAACAGAAAACTACTCAAGGAGACTTACTACCACCATGATTACCGGCATGACTGCTCTTCGGCTTCACACGCTATGCGAGTTCCGGAGCGAAATGCACGTGGTTGAAAATCAAATAGGTTGTGAACTCATGCAAGTTGACAACAGAGCTGTGAGATATTTGGCTCCTAATTTGAAGAACTTCATGAAATTGGAAACATTTGCTCTTAAGATAGGAGCTCATCTAGCAGCTGGGATGGGAGAAATGATACCTGACTTGAGCAAGGAAGTTGCACATTTGGCTGGTGGCGCTTCCATGGCAGCCGGGGCTGCAGCAGCCGCCGGTGCCATGGGGGCTGCTGCCATAGGTCGCCGGAATAGGGCGACACAAGGTTCAAGGGATGTTCAACAAGATTTAAGGGCAGCTCAACAATGGATTGTGGATTTCTTAAGGGAAAGAAGATGCTCATCAGGGAAAGATATTGCAGAAAAGTTTGGATTGTGGCGTGTGAGGTACAGAGATACTGGTCAGATTGCTTGGGTTTGTAGGAGGCACATTTACACCAGATCTGCAGAGATACTTGAAGTGCCACTTTAAATTGTAACTTTCTTCTCTTCCATTTTCCTTTTCTTTTTCATGGCTTATTCTTCCACTATATAACAAGCTTCTCCTCATCTATTATACACATGTCATATTTATGGAGTTTCAAAATGTGGGGACTGATTCAACGTTAAAATTCAACGTTCTGCTATTGCAACAGAAGATATCTTATTATCTCCCCATGGCCTTGAAATCTAGTATTCCCCCAGTCTTTAATATAAGATATATTCACTTAATTTGTTTAGATTAAAGAAGTTAATCAATATGACATATATTTTGTAAAACACCATAGTCATCTTTTTTAATTCTTTCATTCTCTTTTCTCCTTAATTATTATTGAGGGAGCATCAATATCAATAGGAATAAATTAAGAAAATATTGATAAATATGAGAAAATTTTCTAATAGTTAGGACCAATATCAACTATTCAAATATGTCTTGTATAAAAAACAGGAGGAACTAGCATGAAAGCTCCTCCCATAAGTAGGAGTTATAGGTTCAATCCGCTTATAACATCATGCAGTTAGTTTATTCCCCCCTAATTCCAAAAAAATAAATGAAGGTATCTTATACTCCTTATAGTATTAGAGGTAGGAACAGGCTTTCGTCCAATTCTATTCCTATCCGTTGCCATCTGTTGCGTTGAAGTGTCATCATTTTGGCACAAAAAGCTGAACATGTGCCCTTTTAAAAAAAAAAAAAAAACCAGAAAAAATTCAGGGTACTGACTGGTACTAAAAAGATATTTTAGGACTGAAAGATACTCTAAGATACTGACTAGTACTGAAAAAAGATTTTATGATCTTAAAAAATTATTTTAGGATCTTAATAAAATATTTTAGGGTAATGATTGGCATTGAAAGGATACTCCAGGATACTGAAAAAAATACTTCACGATCTTTAAAAAAATTATTTTATGATCTTGAAAAAATATTTCAGGGTACTGACTGGTACTAACTGGTATTTCAAGGTACTGATTGGTACTAAAAAGATACTTTAGGATATTTTTTTTAAGTTACTAAAAGAACTTTTTAAGAACATGAAGTATTTTTTCAGTTCAGTATCCTAAAATATCTTTTTAATATCAGTTAGTATCCTGAATTTTTTTTTTTAAAAAAGGGAACATGTTCAACTTTTTGTGCCAAAACGATGACACTTCAACGCAGCGGATGGGAATAGTATTGGACGAAAGCCGGTTCCATTAGAGGTAGGGGCTAGTTTAGGGTAGACCTTAGTTGAACTTGTATTTATAGAGAATAACCATGATCATCTAATCATCTTAAAGTTACTGAATTAGAATTAAAAAATACTTCCCTAAAATAAAAGTAAACTAAACTTCCCATATAATTTATTTTATGTGAATCTATATTGAAAACCTATGACATCTTTTCCTAAAATATAAAATTATGTTATGCAAGCTTTCCTTTTATGTTTAAGATTTAATCTTCATCCCTCTAATCTTTAATTAAAGATTAAATTGAATTATTAAAATTGTTTTTGGACCAACACATCCATATTTAATAATCATTTATGATTTAACCATAATTAAAATAATTTTGATACATATATTTTAAAATTTTATGTAAAATTATTTTAATCTATATATTAATTTATTTAGTTACTAGATTATAAAAACAATAAAATTTTGGTGGCAATAAGGAATTGTGAAACTAAGAAGAGATATTTTGATCAATAAGGAATAATGTAAGACCTAAATTAATAAATAAGACATATTTTAATAAAAAAAATTAATGAATAAATGTTATGTTAGAATTTTTTAAGAACATTCTTAATGGTATTAACAAACTCAATGAAGGTATTTTTTATTTATTTATAAAAAATAGAAATAAATTGTTCGTAATCAGGGCAGAAGAGGAGGATAGGAAAATCGTTTTGTTACTCATATCAATTGTGATAAGGATGCATGTTGCTGGAGTGTAGATTCTTATAAAAAGAAAAAAGCAAATGCATATATAATTTCGCCTCTTCAATTTTCGCATTCTCCATGTGAATGTGGGACCATATCATCACGCATGATTGATTGGTACAGTGACTATACTGATCCTCCCCATATATATATATATATATATATATATATATATATATATATATATATATATATATACCACTCTAATCCTATTTATAAGTCTAGTTTGACCAAAAAATTTGGTCCTATTTATAAGTCCAGTTTCACATAACAAATGAGTTTGTGACAATTTTACCCATATTAATTATACTCATGAAGATAGAGAGAGAAGAAACAATTGAAAAACATTTAATCATAAATGAGGGCAAAATTGAAAATTTACCCCCATAATCATTGTGTAAACTACCTCTCCTTGGTATGTGAGATTTGGTCAAACTGGACTTATAAATAGGATCAGAGTGGGTACTCTGATTTTTATTATAAAGCACCAACTAATAAGTTTATTTGTTTTTTCTTATAAGATACTTGCTTGTTCCGAAAGAACATTAATTATTTTTTTTCGTGTACACCCCTAATAAATAAGGGTAATTGGTAAGAGTAATAATTAATATGATATTAGAGTTTAGTGCAATTAGTAAATGTAATATTGGAAGTTACTTAAATTGTAGGCTAACTTTATTAACTTTAACTGTTTTTATTGGTTTATGAGAATTGTTAGTTAGTACCTTATACTCCCTCTGGTCCTTAATATAAGGCACCAACCACCAACATTTTTTGGTCCTTATTATAAGGCACCAACTTACTTTAACTAACTCATTTATTACTATTTTTCCATTATGCCCTCATTTTAAACTAACTCATTTAAACCTATATCATTAAAGTAGGGGTAAAGTTGGAAACATTTATTACTTTTAGACGTCATTAATGACTTAACCTCCATTCCTTGGTCCGCGAGAAAATGGTAGTTGGTGCCTTATAATAAGGACCAGGGGGAGTAGTAAGGACCAGAGAGAGTACATATATAGAGAGAGAGAACGATTAAATTAATAAATTTGTTTGAAAATAAAAAATTTAAATTTGTTCAAATTTAAAAATATTAAATTACTCTATCTGATTCCTATTATACTCCCTATGGTCCCCTCCTATAAGTTACTTTTTAGAAGATATTCTTGGCTATTTTCTTTTCATATATGCTGGTATAATAAAGATAGTGAGAGGGTAAAAGTTGTTGGCAAAAATAAAAAGAGAGGGGTTAAAAATTAATATGATGTTGAAGTTCAATATAATTAACAAGAATAATATTAGAAATCACTTGAATTTTATGAAATCCAATTAATAACATGTTATTTCTTGATATATGCGAATTAGTTAAAAGTTAAAAAGTTGTTAAATATTATAGTAGAATTAATAAAATTTAAAATTTTTCTTATTTTACGTGAAAAATATTGAAAGTGATTTATAAGTGCCCAGTTTGAATGAAAGGAAATGTTTAAAATGAATGAAAAATATTTTGCCTTCAATGCATTTGATTCGCAGTAGAAAATGAAATGAATTAATAGGAAAAATTTTATTTGGTTTGAAGAAAATGAGATAGAAAAATGGGACAAAGACCATTTTGCCCTTATTATTATTATTATTATTATTATTATTATTATTATTATTATTAATCTTTTTCATTAATATCTCCTACCCCAAATCTCACACAAACAACGCAGATCGCTTATCCCCATCCCAAAATCATAGCTAGTGACGCTCATCACCAACTTCACTGTCGACGTCACCACATCCTTCTTCACCATCACCTTCCACCCTCCACCCTCCATTCCTCCAACTTCACCATCGATTTGGCCGACTTGGAATAGAGAAAAAGTCAAAAATGAGGGAGATGAGGGAAGAGACCATTGTCTCATTCTCACTGTTGAGAATAACGGACGTAAGAAGGAGGAATCATAGAGTATACCACCGCTGTCGAAACCCATGTTGGGGCAAATCAGACCCCATTTTGTTCTCACACCCTCATCTTCAACCTTCAACCTTGTCGATGACACTACAAATCCATGTCCATCGTCGAGTTCTCTTCCACCTCCACTGCTTTCTTTCTTGTTCAAAACATTCCCAGCATATTTTTGACGCTGCAAATGGGTAAATGGCCGATGCTGAAGAGGGGTAAGTCGGCTGGAAAATGGGTTCCCACCAAAATAGGTGGGAATTGGTTTTCTCATGTATAAAAAGGGAAATGCCCCGCGCTGGAAATCATTTTCTTGGGAAAATGGTGAACCAAATGATCGCCGTTGGACGGAAAATTCCATTTTTCATTTCCCTCTTTTGATTTGCACTAAACCAAGCGGGCCCTAAATAGAATCAAATGAGAAGTTATAATAAGAACTAGAGAGAGTAAGCCACTTTTGAGAAGAAATCAATAAATATTACTACCTCCGGTCCTAATTATAGAAATAATTTTGTAGTGCACACTACAAAAGTATTCCTATATCGGAGGGAGTACTATTTAGTGGAGTTATCTTATAATAGAAACCATAGTAGTTCATATTGTGAAGTGAAATAAAAAATTGCATCATACTTTGATTATGGGCAATCTTAAAAGAATATGATTAATACATATATAGGGACAAGAAACTTGTAAAAACCACTTCCCCCCGGGAGAGTCCTTTATAATAGGGACCAAAAGGGTTACATGGGATTTGATATCACAATTATATATTAACTTCCAAAATGAAAACTGAAAAGATACAGATAGACAGATGAAAGGTGATACTACCTTAGAAAAGTTAATTTAGCAGTTAAAGATATAGAACCAAGCTTGTGAGAGACAGTACAACAAGAGTCATATGATTCATCAGAGTCACCCTAACACATCTCCAAAGGACAGAAGTAGAATAATAAAACCACACTAAACACAGTAAATTATTACATACTTCCCCACTACTGACATCAGTTTTTTTTGTTCTAAAAGATCTAAGGTCACCTTCAAGTTTTAATATATAAAACCTTGAACGTGGGAAACATCTAAAAGAGCTCAGAAGAAAGCCCTGCTCCCATAAAACACACGAGAGTTATTGTTGCTCTTTGATGATGCTGGTGACTCCAATTTCTTGTCTGAGCTCGAGTTCCCTGAGCTCGGTGACCCAATATCAAGATCTGGAAGCTTCATCTTCGCCAATGACTCGGTGAACTGCTGCATGCTTTTCATGTACATGTCTACTATGTCCTGCTGCACAACCATTGGTTCTGGCTCAATGTTCACAGACACAGCAGGCTTGGGGAATGATTCTTCTCCTTTGTTTGGAACCACCACTTTGCTTGACGAATCATCACTCTCACCCACTCCGTCTTTAACATCTGCCACCGCTGTGCGTTTCTCTTCTCTGGCACCGGAGACTTGTTCCTGAGTGGGAGATTTTGATGCAGCAGGAGCAGCAGCAGCATCAGATGAGTCGGTGCTAGCTTGCACTGATGGGGAAGAAACCCCATTTGTTGATACAAAGCTTGGTGGTGAATCAACCTTGTTAACGGAAGGTTGTTGTTGGGCAGATTCAACACTGCAAGCTGAGAAGCTTTCTACAAGCTGAACACCAGCATCAGAGCTGTGATGATCAGCAGCATCGGAATTGGCTAAACTTTCAGAACACTGAGTCTCATCACAAGAAATCCCAAAATATTCTGAAACCATAAGGTGGTCTTCGTTCACGATTTTTGGGTCCGGGAACTCAATTTTATCCAAATCTTTAGCCAGCGACTCAGTGGTCTCGGGGTCCAGCGCCACCACAGCATCGGTGGCAGCTGCAGCAGCGTCAGTGGAGACCGAAGTAGGAGGGATTACCATCACATCAGGAGAAGCTCCGCTGTACGCGAGGGACAATTGGACGAAGCCAGCCGGGGAATGGAACAGATCAGTTGAGGAAAGAGAGAACTCTTTCTCAAGTGTATTTCCATTCTTGACAAGCACTTCAGACAAAGGAACCAATGCAAAACCAAGAAGCTGATCTTCTAGATAATTCTTGACCCTGCTCAGCATCCATATCTCACATTTGAGAGAGGAATCAACAGTTTGAACATTAAGGCGAAGATTCTCATTGAACACAGGGTTCCTTCCACCCCCATTAATGATCTTGGTGGACACAGCATTGTCAGGATTGCTAGTTAAGCAAATCTTAGCATAAACATCTTGCTTGTGGTATATGCAAATGTTATGGATGTCCCTAGCTTGATGTATGTAGACATCAAGAACACCAATGGAATCTTCTAGATTCCTCATCATTGTGGCTTCCTTTCCATTGACCTCTATTTCCTTAGACAAGGGACCAGACTTTTGCTTCTCGCTATCACCCAACACAGAGCTCTTGAACGGCGACACAACAGACTGAGGAGAGTCCATGCTTTATGATATTACTGTGACAGAGAGAGAATGGCAAAGCACAATAATTACTAGAAAAGCAAGTCAATTTAAGTCAAGCCAAGCATTTAAACTAAGCCAGATAAAACAGATAGACACTAGATTATGTTCTGACAGCCTAAATCCCAGCACCAAAGAAAAACAGGTATCAGATCAAATGTAAAGTAAAACCCAGAAGAAACAGCTTAATGAACTGCGTAAAAGTGATTACCGAGGGTTAGGCAGATCCAAGAACTGATGTTACAAAAACTATTGCGAGAGAAATGGCATCAAAACGAAAACCCTCGAGCCCCAAACGTGAGAGACAGATAGAAGCAGGAAGCTGCAAAACATGGACCAAACTTAGCTACGAGAAGATAAACCCAGAATTAGAAGCCAAACCACACAAATCCCCAATGAAGAAGGAACAAATTCTTAAGAATCAGAAACCCCAGCTCCCCAAAACTGAAAAATTCCGAGGAAATACTTTGAAAACCCAAATTGGACCAAACTTAATAAAAGTTGTGGCGAAAAACAGTCAATGAAAGGGATGTTCCAAAATTTGATCAGATTTCGATAAAGTAAGCAGTCAACTTTTATAAACAGAAGCACTAACACCGGAATCCAAGGGAAGGGAAACAGGAAAATCAAGAAACACAATGACCCAAGCAGCGTTCGTGCCACATAATTCCAAAACAAAACCCCAACTTAAGTTCGTAAATTCCCCACTTGGGAATCACTTCGAAAACCCAAGAAGAAACAAACAAGAATTGAGTGAATAAAGAAAAAATAGATAATTAAGGGAACAAATTGATTGTAAATACCGAGACGAAGTTTCGCTTTTAATTTTCCCCGCCTTTGCCACCAAAGTCAAAGTGGAATATGAGGGAGCGGCGCTAATCCACAATCAATGGACGACCCAACTCGTGAATCGAGACAGTCCTGTTAAAGAACATACGAAAGAGATAAGAAATGTCAAAGCTAAATTAAAAGCCTTGGTGAGAGCGTCCAGAGAGTTCAGGCAAGTGTGCTCTGAACCTGTCTGCGGGGAGACACAGAGCGTGTCCTTGAGGATAGTACACTATTTTATGGAAATACCAGTCGCAGTAACTAAATTATTTTAACTCTCTGAATTAAATTAAATTAACGTTTGTGGTCCATTCCCTCTAACTTTTTGTTTATTAACTTAATTAGTCACTCTATAAATTCTCATATCAGTACTGTCAAACATTCTTATTAACATGAGAGTGTTATTATTATTATTACAGTAATTGTTTTTGGAAAAATCATTTTTAGGGCCCTTTTAATAGGAAAAATCCCAAAAAAATGCCTCAAGATTCTGACAATCCCATTGGGTTTTTCAAAATCTTAGGTGAGTTGTTAACGAGGCTGATATAGTTGTTAACGGGGTACTGATATAGTTGTTAAATGTACTGATTTAGTTGTTAGCAAAAATGTTGTTAACGTGGCTGATTTAGCTGTTAAAGATCTACCGTTAACAACTATATCAGCCCCGTTAACAACTCACCAAAAATTCTGAAAATCCCAGAAAAGGCTCTGGGGCTTTTTTGGGATTGTCAGAATCTTAAGGCCTTTTTTAGGATTTTCCCTGTTAAAAGGGCCCTGAAATGGATTTTCCCATTTTTTTTTAAAAACAACCAATATTAATTTTTTTCAAAAGTAAATAAATTCTCATATCAGTACTGTCAAACATTCTTATTATCATGAGAGTGTTATTATTATTATTATTATTATTATTATTATTATTATTATTATTATTATTATTATTATTATTATTATTATTATTATTATTATTATTATTATTACAGTAATTTTTTCTTTTTTAGAACAACCAATATTAATTTTTTACAAAAATGAATAAACTATTGACCAAGGTATTCTTTTGCAAACGAATTAAATGGTTAAGATGGTTTCAACTTTCAATACAAGGCTAAAGTTAATCCTACATGAATGACTTATCTTAAATATGGGAAAATTTCTCTGCCCCTCATCTAGACATTTAACATCGAAGGGCCCTAATAATTCTGAAATTTTATTGTACCTTAATATTAAATTGAAATCAAGTTTTTGGCTGAAAAATCATTTATGTCCTTATCTTATATATGGTTAAGGTAGTCTTATAAATTTCATATGTGGCTTGCAAGTACGCATAATCACTTATATTCTCACATGTGTCTTGTAAATAACATGTATTCTTGTTAATATGTTTGATCTTATAATTTCACTTATTTATTTTGTAAATAAGTATATTTGACTTGTAAATTCTTACATGTGTTTTGTAAATAATCATATTTGACTTGTAAAGTAAAGGTACAATTGTCTTTTTACTCATAAATTTTAATTTTGGTTTAGTCCTGAGGGATGCAGTAAAATTTTAGAAAGTTTTGGGAGCTGTTTAATATTAATTAACTATAGAGGGGTGTAGCAAAGTTTTCCCCTTAAATATTTATTTTTTTTGTAAAGTTAATTGTTGAATAAAATGTAAATCGATAAATTAATAATTCCAAAATATTTAATTTTCCATTTAATCTAATTTATTATTTTTTGCTAACATTTAACTCTTATTTCAAATTAATACCATTAAGCATATCTTTTATTTATTAACTTAATCAAAATATAAAATCTCATGTTATCACTGTTAAACAAGCTTATTAACAATGCATTTTTTTTGAAATAAATAAATAAGTGTGACATTCAATTATAATTTATAGTAAATAGTGTGTGTTTATATAACTTTATACAGCGTAGCTATTCTTATATAACACATTTTTATTATATACTCCATCGTCCTTTTTATAAAGAACATTTTTTCTTATGGGTGATCCTTAATATAAGAAACAAATCTACATTGTCTGAAAATTTTAATTGAATTTTCTATTTTTACCCTCATTAAAAATATATGTCACTTATTATCTATTTATAATAAATTTTCACTCATTATCTCCTTTGTAATAACTTTTTACCCATTATGTCTCACCACACTCTTTCTAAATAAAGTTATAATTGGAAAAAAAAACGTATAAAAGTTACACATTTATTGTTTTTAGCTACAATGGTACAAAAAAAAAAAGGATCTTAGACTGTCACATTTAGACCAGATATAGAGGATCATGTTTAAAAAGTATGATTGGATGCAGTTTCGTAAATATAAAAAACTTTTTAAATCAATTCCTTTAATATGAGGTCTAAAATATATTATTTAGACCGATTTTCCAAACAACCAGTCCAAAAATGTTAAAAAATGTCAATTACTTTTAAGACCGATTGTCTTGTTTCATCGGTCTAAAATATGAAACTTTTAAGACCGGTTGTTAACAATAACGTCTAAAATATGAGGAATAAAAAATAACACATTTATTACTTTTAAGACCGATTTTTAAGAATAACTGGTGTAAAAGATGAACTTTTAAGACTTTATTTTGATCATAACCGGTCTAAAAGATTAGCCCCAAATTACAACTCGCTCACTATATCCTCTCCTCGTTGTGTCGAAAGTTGAAATTGCTCCCTTTGAACCTTTCTTCACTTTATCCTGATTCTCATTCAACCTCTCCCACTACCACCATCCTCTGTGACTCACTCTCTTACTCTGCTCCATACATTCATATTCCCTCAGACATAGGACTTAATACGAAAATGAAGGGTCAAAGCCAATCAATCCTTTTTAAGGCATAACAGGTACTAGTGTGAATCAGAGCGAGCCTAACACATCTTAAAGTGAGCCTAATAACCTGTCTTTATGGAGTGGTAGAAGAGGCACACGATTGAGAGAGATTGCCCTAAGTTGGAGTGCTGGGCAAAAGATCCTAATTCAGTTTGATAGATATTGAAAACCAATTAGGCCTAATACAAGCGAGTTTTGTTGGCCTCCTAGCACGCAACAAGCCTAGGATCTTGTTAGATGAGTGGAAAAATGTTAATGATCATGTAAAGCGACATATTTGGGACACTATCTATCTCATTACGATGTTCCTGAAAGTGACAAATTGAGAAAGAAGACAATGTCGCATTGTGCTGAACGTTGGAGGAAGTTTAAGATGAACCTATCTAACAAATGTGTATATCAAGGTTAAAGATAGTTAGCCTCATCCTAATCCTTGCAACAAGTATCCAATTGAGAAAAGTGTTGTGTCAACCTTCACTCGAACAAAACCTTATTCTATGAGGAAGTTTCTTAGTCTTTCATACCAAGCTCTAGGTTGATTTTGATCAGTAGGTTTAACAACCTTTTCAAGCTCTTTTTCTAAAGAAGCAGGTGTTTTTGAAATAGTTTGATTTTCCTCTTGATGAAGCCGCTCTGGCTCATCATCTAAAGGTCTGTCTCTAGGTTCATTTTCGGAAAACACATATAAAGACTCTTCAACAACACAAGTACATTTGTTGTAAATTCTATATGCTTTGCTTCTATTGGAATAGCCCAAAAATATGCCTTCGTATGATTTAGGATTAAATTTTCTAAAATTTTTCTTATCGTTATTGTGGACAAAGCATTTATAGTCAAATATATGTAGATAAGCAATATTCGTTTTCCTTCCTTTGTACAGCTTATAGGGAGTCTTATCAAGTTTATTTCTAACATAGGCTCTATTAGAAATGTAGCATGTTGTGCTTATTGCGTCTGCCCATAATACTTGTGATACATTCTTTTCCTTTACCATTGCTCTTTCCATCTACATGAGAACTCTATTATTTCTTTCTACAAATCTATTTTGTTGAGGGGTTCTCGGAGTTGAGAAGTTGTGGTCAATACCATATGTATCACACTATTCTCCAAAAGCTTAATTCTCAAACTCTCTTCCATGATCAATCCTTATTCCTGAAATACATATACCTTTCTTATTTTGCACTTTTTTGGTGAAAACAAGAAATTGATCAAAGGTTTCATCTTTTAAAGAAAGGAAGATTGTCCAAGAAATTGTAGAGAAATCATCGACGATCACCAGAGTATAAAGATTGCCACCAAGACTTTTAACTCTTGCTGGTCCAACTAAATCCATATGGAGAACTTGAAGTGGTCGATCGGTCGTGACTTTATTTATTTTTATTTGAAAGACGATTTAGTTTATTTACCCTTTTGACATGCATAATAGATCAAATCAATTTTGAATTGAAGATTGGGTAAACTGAGAACTAATTCGTTTTTAAGCAACTTGCCTAGTTGGTGCATATTGACATATGCCAGTCTCTTATGCCATAACCAGCTTTCATTAGAGTTACTAGGAAAACAATTTTCAAAAATAGAGTTACTGCTAGGCATATTTAAAGTATAATGATTACCTTCTCTTAAGGCTCTAATCATAACCTTCAGTTGATCTTTGTTTATTTGGAGATCCCTTTTGTTTACAATAAGACACTCATCTGAATCAAAGATGACCCAGTTTTTGTTTGCACTTTGGCTGACAAAAAGGAGATTATGGTAGGGACTTTTTACATAGTAGACGTCTTTGATTTGAACTCCATTTTTCTCACCAATTTCACCAATGCCGGCTATTTTTCTAGACTGGTTTCCTCCAAAGGTTACTTTGCCACCAGCTTTTGATTTTATTGTGATAAATTTAGATTGATCTCCTTCATGTGTCTAAAGCATCTGCTATCAATGTACCATTTATTGCTCTTTGAAGCTCATAGACATACCTGCAACCAAAGTCATTTAAGTCTTAGGTACCCATCTTTTCTTGAAATCTACATTAAATATAAGAATTAGTCAACGTATGAGATAAATATGCTATGCAAACTTTTTGCTCTTAATGTTGGCATTTGTATTTGACATCATTAAAACTAATCATATTTAACATTCTCCCTCTTTTTTATGATAGAAAATCTTTTAAGAAAAATATGTATGAGTATGAAAACATAGTAGATGCAACATATTTTTCTTGCAATTCTCTCTCCCTATTTGACATTAGCAAAAAGTTTGAAGTAAAAGGAAGAAATGAATGTGTAAGAACCGGTTGAACCCAAGAGGGGGGTGAATTGGGTGAAGTATAAAAACTTAGGAACTTTAAAAATCTTTTTGCAACTAAGTAAAACTAGTTTGTATGACAGCAAAGAGTTATAAAGCTATAGACAATCATTCAAACATATATGTTGGAAATATAGGAGATTAAGGAAGAGAATATGTAAACTGAGATTTATACTGGTTCGGCCCAATCCTTGACCTACGTCCAGTCCCCAAGCTTCACTTGAGATTTTCAATCCACTATCCTCTTGTTTAATCCGGGCACAAGAGAAGCCTTTTGCAAACCCACAAGTTCACCCAGACACTTGTGAAGCCAAATCTCTCACCGAGATACTCCCCCTTACACACTATAAGGTTATAATTTGTTTCCCACCCAAGATCACCCAATCTTGAGTAACTCTCAGATAAAATGATTACAATGAATCTCCTCTCTCAAAAGTGAATAAGATAAACACTGAAGTTCATTACAAATAATTTCACTCTCTATGATGAACTATGTAAGCATTGAGAACAGAGTGTGTATGAGATGAATGTTGGAATCAGAATATTGACATTTTGACAGTGCAAGCTCTTGCCATTGTTTTTCTTCATCTTGAATGTGTCTCTACTTATAGATGGAGATCATCTAATCGTTGAACTCACCACCATCCACATTCCTTTATCCACCACTCATACTCATCCTTGAACTCACCACCATCCACATTCCTATACCCACCACTCATACTCATCCTTGCCCCTCTATGACTATTGACCTAGACCCTACTCTCAAGCCTACTTTATCTTCCACCTCCTCTTCTACTACCACCAATACTCCTCCACCTAACCCCTCTTCTACTCTTATTGTTTATACACCTCCACCTGCTTCTATCCATGCTTTTGCTCCTCCATCATCCTCAGACCTCACTTTTCCAACCTTTTTGCCTGATGACAAGGGGAAATTGAACTACTGATATTATTTGATGCTTTGTTATTTTGTAATTATATCTGTGAATTGAGTTGAATTATGTATTGCTTATAATTTTCAATGCAATTATCTAATTCTATAAAGTTTTGCTTATTATATTGTGCATTGTTTCAATTCATCTCATATTCCTCCTTTGTGATCTCAAAATGTTTGTTAAATATATTTTCAAAAACTTCAAGTGTTGTCATCATCAAAAAAGGGGAGAATATTAGTTCTTGGTTCATAAGTTTTGATGATAATAAACTTGAAAAAGAAAAGAGGACTTGATGATTCAAGTCACTCGAGTGTATGTTTCATAGCACTCGAGTGTAAACATTACTTGAACTAAAACTTGAATTAGAAACTTGTTTTTGAAAAGCTTATATGAGTGTTCTGATATGAGCACTCGAGTATTTAAGTGAACACTTGAGTGTTGGTTCAATACTCGTTTTAAAAGTGCTGAAACTTGCTTCATTCTTGGAAGTATTGCATTGGAAACTCAAGTGTGTTAATGAACACTCGAGTCTTGATCCAACACTTGCAAAGGTTTGCCTGACACTCACACTCATTCTGGAAGTATCAAGGTAAACACTCAAGTGTGATCTTTAACACTCGAGTACCCAAGTAAACACTTTTAAAGTCAGTGCATGACATTCGTTGATGAATCAAATACGCTACCTCTGTATGAGGCACACTTGAAGTGTCACTTTATGACACTTAGTAGCGAAGCCAAGAATTTTAATGATGGGGGGCAAAAATAAAAAAATATTATATCATAAATAAAAGTACTTGAAATACAATACATACCTAATATACAAAAAAATTGCAAGAAATCTATCACATAATAACCCCACTTGCATTGGGCTTGGGTAGCCTTAATCCACCAAGAATGGACTATGTATATTCCAACAAATTACTCACTCTGATCCATAATATAAGACATATTTAGGGAGTTGATTTTTGTCCTAAATATAAAACATAGTTTTTATATTTGTAACAATAATCAAGGAAGATAGTGAATAAGAAAATTAGGGAAGATGATTACTAGAGTGTTTTAAAAAATACATGTCAAATTAACTTACTCAACCAACTTTTTTAATCTATCTAAATTAGGTAAATATGTCTTATATTTAGGACTAGAGGATTATTAACTAGATTTTTAAAATACAAATGATGAAATACAATAGAATCAAACAAGCTTAGTTTATTAAGCTCGTATATACATGTAGATATCTCCTTATATTTTGTTAATGTACGACAATTTCAAACTCAAAAGTTAAGGACCAAACACAAGCGATTATGCAAAACTACTATATATTGAGATCAAAAAATAAGCAAGTTATACATAATAAGTTTCTCTTGTGTGTGAGTTTTTTTGTGTGTAGTCGAAATATTAAAATAAGCCACAGACAAAGAAAGATATCTCCTTATATTTTTTTTAAAAAAAAAATTAGGGGTGCCCCCCTAAATCTGCCTATAGTGATGCTTGAGTGTGGCACTCAAGTGTGTTTCAGAGACACTCGAGTGTCTGGTAGAACTTAACACTTTCTAAAACAAACTCCATTTTCAACAATATCTACCAAGAGACAATTCATCAGTACTCGAGTGTGACTTACTTGACACTCGAGTGTCTGGAAGAAACCATATCTTTTGCAAATAAACTCATTTATGAACAGTCTTCTTCCAGAGAGTAAATTCATCAATACTTGAGTATGAAAAATTAACACTCGAGTGTGATTAGAATGACACTCAAGTGTGAGTTCATGTAGAACTGAACCTTCAATCTTCGAGAATTCAAACTCATTGATTATCATATGGAGCAACAATTACGGAAAAGCAACTCGTTGTGTCAGAACAATAAATGCAATAATAGAAATAGAGCAGACACAAGCGAACTCATAGCAAGTCAATAAGTATCGTCTGAAGCGGCAACTGCGGAAAAGCAAAAGCGACCCAACCTTAGACAATTGCAGAGACCAAAGGAATGTTGTATGAATATCTGTTGCAGCGATGCAAAAGCGACCGAACCTCAAAATCTTCCAACGACTCTAGTTTGTGTCTAAGGAAAGCTTCATCAATCTAACGAACAGTTTGAACACACTCAACGGAAAGCTCAAACTTTTACAATGGTCATTAATGAAATTCAACTATAAATACATGAGCATTCAATTTGGAGTAACTAACCAAGCACGTTCAAATGTATTTCTCATTCATTGATCATTAATACTTTGTGACATATCTATTGATATTTTGTTCATCAGTGTTTATTCATCTACTCTGTAAGAGAGTTTTACAATCAATTTGATCTCTGTAAAATCTCAAGGTAGTGGGACCTTGAGTGGTTGTTAGATTACAACTTGTAAGAGGGCGTGAGTCCTGGTGAGGATTACTCTGTATTACAGTGCCAAGAACCTAGTTGATCTTGGAATAATAGTGAAAATCTCAGAGACGCTCTGGTGACTGGACGTAGGTCAAGGAATTAAGGCTGAACCAGTATAAACAACTGTGCACAGTTTGGTGATATCTCTCTAACTCCTTATGCTTGATTTATTAGTTTAACACTTTTGATTTAAATTTTTTAAATCATCCAATTCACCCTCTAGATGAAACGTTGGCACTAACATGAGTGTCCACAACTTGGGATCAATTGTACACCACTAACAAATTCAAGATGATCAAGTTAGAGTGTCAATTGACAAGGTGATCATTGTTGGCTTGATGAGCTCAAGGCTTATTGATTGAGGTAATTTCTCCTTGTCTAACGAAAGATAAACCACTTTCCACTTGTCATTGATGCAAATGATGTTACTTTGGAGAGATTTTTATAATATGAGATAAGGAAATGAGATAGGGTTAAGGTGCAAAAATGTACATGTGTTTTACCTCGAGGAGTGCTTAACACCAAATGTTCTTTTAGGTGCAAAAGTGAACACTTGGTTACAACTTATGTGCAAAAATACCGTTTGACTGTTAAGTTTGACTTTTTTTGCTGACTGGACGATGACGTGGCTTTTAAAGGTGCAAAAATACACATGTGGTTTGGCAAAAAGAGTGTCCAACACCAAGTTCTTTTTTTTTATTTAATAATTTTATTTCAATTAAGGAAAATTATTATTTCTCTAGGTATAATTCCTGGAAGGTTTTTTTCCATAATTTATTTCTTTTTTTTTAAAAAAAAAATCCTTATTAAATTTTGTAATTAATAATTAATAAATGAGTATTTATGCATTTGAAATTTGATATTATAAATACTATATTTAATTAAAAATAATTTTAATTTTTTGATCTAACAAATGGGACCAGAAATTATTTAAATAATTTTTCAATCAAAACCGAACAATATTATTTAATTTTTATTGCATTAAGAAATATGTAATATAAATGTTTGCACCTTTAAATGAGTTATTTCTATTTATATGATGAATGAAAGTAAATCAAGGAATGTTATAGACTTATAGTTATAAATTTGACCTTTTCAAAGTAAATGAATTATTTTTTTTTTATAGAATAAATGAATTATATCTTTAACTATTTATTTTTAAAAAAATTAAAATTATTTTTAAGTAAATATATTATTTATAATATCACATTCCAAATGCATAAATACTCATTTATCAATTATTAATTAGAAAATTTAATAAGGATTTTTTTAAAAAAAAAAGAAAATAAACTATGGAAATAAATTTTTTACCATTTTTACCCATTGAATAAATCCTCCTTCCCAAAATGATAAATCAGAAGAAAAAATTTGGCCTCACAGGAATTATACCTAGAGAAGTAATAATTTTCCTCTAATTGAAATAAAATTATTAAATTAAAAATATACTTGGTGTTGGGTGCTCTTTTGGCCAAACCACATGTGTATTTTTGCACTTTTGAAAGTCAAACTTAACGGTTAAATAATATTTTTGCACCTAATTTGTAATCACGTGTGCACTTTTACACCTAAAAAGACACTTGGTGTTGGGCGCTCCTCGGGATAAAACACAAGTGCATTTTTGCACCTTAACCCAATGGAGATATGAGCTTACTATTGGCATGTTATATCCTTGATTTGAGAAAATTGTCTCTTGGAACTTATGATTTTGTGAAGTGTTGAAAAGTGGCTTTATCTTGATTATTGTTTACAAGAGCATGACCATGACTACTCATATGATAATCATTGTGCATTATTTGTCATTGTGGTATTAGTGGATTTGATTGTGATTGAAGAGGGAATAGATACCATACTATCATGTGGTAAGACTCTCATTGGTGCACATTATGTTGGTTTATTCATCATTTAGTGGATAGGCTCTTGTGACTCACTGATCCCCTCAGAGAATGATACACTCAGATCTTTTTGTTCCCCAGAGTAAGGAAAAAGTCCTTGTGACTTGTATAAATGTCTCCATAATGATGGTGATAGACTTCTTGAGTTTGTTGTGTGCATTCCTCTAATAGAGAAATTTAATTGAGTTGAAATGTGTAATTGTGACATTAAGACTGTAATTATAATTACATTTATTTTTTATCCCACTTGACATCTTACGAGCTGGTATGCTGAGTTGTAATATTAATTATTGAAGTTTTTGTCTCACCATGTTGCTCTTAACATTTTTCATATAATAGTTCCCATGATGGGACATCAAAGAAAGCTCATGATAGCTTTCAAATATTTAGTTTACCTCCTCCTATATATTAATGTGTTGGATAATTGTATATCATCATTCATAGAGCTCATTTTATAGATTCTGATTAACTGTATACTTTTGATTAAACTGTCGTTGGTTGGTGTGCTAGTAGAAGGCTTGATGCCTCTTAGGATTGCATGTGACTTTGATGTGGGTCCACAAACATATTTAATTTTGGGAGCTTTTAATTATTTAATTGTAATTTGAAAATTATGCGTAAATGATTTCATTATTAGGCTTATAGTTGAATCTTGTATATATTTTGAGCTTCAAGAAGGCCCGGCCAAGTGTTGCTAAATGATTATGTTAAAGAAGAGTTTGGTTCTAATAACCATGTTAGGTGGTCTTATTATTTTCTAACATGGTTTATTTTGTGAAAATGATTTGGAAATGTTTCGAATCATGGATAAGTCAATTGAGTGATGTTATCCCTCGTAACTATGATAAGGTTTTTTCAAATGGGTTAATTCTATTCTTTTCTATTATGGTTAACCTAAATCTGAAAAGGGAACTTTAGTAATAATGTGATCAAGTATGTGGAAAATTATGGTTTGAGGATAACCAGCTAAAGAAGATCCAGAGCCTTGGTAGAAAGCAGCCCAAACCACAAACGCCTAAAATATATTGCAAACCAAGGGATACTACTCTATGCATATGGACAGATCTTCGCCTCTTAGTAGTTTGAAACCTTCAAACCGAAAGATGATGCCATGGCTTTGAACATAGGTCCCCTTTAGCCTGCCATCATTATTTGACTAGAAGAAACTACCAAACAAAAAAGGAACACCAAAATTAACTTAATAGGTAGCAGCACTGCAAGATGGACTTCTAAGTGACTGAAATGAATTTAGAGGTCCTTAATAATATCACTCACATGTTCAGAACTTTTTGGCATAAGCTCTGCTAGAACCAAGAACAAGAGCGTGAGGCTCATCTAGAAGGTGTATCAACTCCTCTAGTCATGCAACTATTAGGTAAACGAACATAAGCCAGCCATAGTAAACATAAATAGATCATTAATTAGAAGCCAATTTCTCTTGTTTAAATAGATCAATCTACTGTGAGAGATAGCTGATGACTGACTTAGTAACCTCATGACCCACTGCCATCGCTCCAGAAATCCATAAAGTTTCATCCATATTGGCTAGCTCTATACCTTTGCGAAGGTTGACACAGTGAAAATCACGCTGATAAAATATGAATAGTGGGACACGCACAAATCAAAACCATCATATTTTAATAAAATGAACTCTTTTTAATATATATATATATATATATAAACACTTGGGAAGTGTATTCTTATGTTATACACACATGAAATGGTGGAACCCACATATATATGTGTGTGTGTGGATCCCACTATTTCATGTGTGTGTAAGAATCTTCTTCTTCTCATACAACATGAGAAGTTTAAACCTTATATATATATATATAAAAGTTCATTTTATTAAAATTGGGGAAAGCAAATGGAGTGACTATGCCTTTCTAGTGCTTACCTCAAAAGTGAGGCAATTGTTTGCATTTGCTAGTCCTATCACTTAATCATTCCCTGAAGAAGTGACCACATCAATGCCTGGTCCATCCCATTATTCAAGTCCAATTTTATAATGAAGAAAACAAAAGGAAAATTTTTAAATAAATTCTATTTGAATTTATAAAACCCCAAAAAATATGTTGACACATGGAAATAACATAAAGGTTGCAAGAATCAAATTGAAATGTTAAATTGTTGATGATTTTACCATTAAGCCCCTCAATTTTTTTTAAAAAAAAAAGAAAAAAGAAAAGGTGCCATTGCCGAAGCACTATCGCCTTCAACCACCGGAGCTCTGGCTCTGGTAGGCTTGCAATTGGCGGGAACCTGAACTCCAAATGCCAGCGGGATTCGAACCCACCCACCATTTTGCCAAAAGGGTTAATTAGGTGGCCATTGGACCACCAAAGCCCCCTTTGATATATATATATATATATATATATATATATATATATATATATATATATGCATTGGTGTGTGTATATGTATAATATAAATAAAGGCATAATGACATTGATAAAATAAGTAATCTAAACGACTAAATGCGTAATGGTATTGACTAAAGACATAATTGTATTAACTAAATGAATGATAACATTAGCTAAAGGTATAATGATATTCATTTAAGGCATAAGTAAACCGACTAAAGGTATAATGGTTAGGCATAGGCAAAAACCCAGTGGTCCGGTCCATACTCATCCCTAATAAGGATATTGACTAAACATGTATTGAGATTGACTAAAGGCGTAATGACATTGACTAAATGAGTAAATATATTTACTAAAAGCGTAATGATATTGACTAAATGAGTAATATGATTGACTAAATGCCTAATGACACTGACTAAATAAGTAATATTATTGACTAAAGGTATTTACTCATTAAGTGGGTACGTTTACACCTTTAATTAATTAATACCATTATGTCTTTAGTCAATTCCATTAGTCAATAATAAACTGACTAAATACATAATAGTATTGACTAAATGAGTATATTAGTATTGACTAAATGAATATATGTATATGTGTGTGTGTGAAAATAGGAATAATGAAATTTTTTGTGTTTCAAATGGAATGTTACATTGCTAGTGTCATTTACTCATTTAGCTAGTGTTTCAAAGCCACAGGACTGCGGGCTAGCCCATTAAAGCCCATCAAGTTGTTGTTTTTTACAAGTGGGTGGTTGACTAGTGATGACTTAAAGTATACATCTCCAACCTCTTGGCTTTGGGCTCAATTGGTAAAAGGGTCAGACACTCTCAACAAAGGTAGGCTCGAGTTCGAATTATCGCTGAGCATTTTGTCGGGCGAGCACCTGAAATAATATTTCTCAAACCAGGCAGGCTCGAGTCCATTAGTGATTAGGCTCGAGTTTAACACTATTCATGCCTAAGAAATTTGATCATTCGAAAGTGTGGGTGGAGCACAAATATGAACTCGGAGTTTGTGCATTTGCTTTACTCTTTTTCAATGAAGGGCTCGAGTTCATAATGACAGTTTGAGTTCGACTTTATTTATTTCGTGGCTTATCGGAGTGAACTAGAGGTTTGAACTTAAACTCGGAGTTTGTGAATGAAGAAGAACTTGAAGCTCTCGCCAAGGAAAACTCGAGCTTGCAATACACAGCTCGAGTTTACCCATTTGGTAAACTCTTCTTTGTTTTGTCAAACCATAGAGTAAACTTAACACAAAAGTATTAGGCTCGAGTCCATATACTTAGGCTCGAGTTTTCATCAATTTACAGCCATAGAAATAAGCAAACTCTACACAAAATATAAACTCGAAGTTTAAAGAGATGATTTTCAATTGGAAAATGTTTCCGCGAGAGGCAAACTCGAGCTTGTCTATACTGTGCTCGAGTTTACTCATTTGTAAACTCTTTAACAATATACCATGGAGGGTTAGGCTGGAGTTTAAATATTCAGGCTCGAGTTCTGCATGCTGAGATAGACTGATATACTCTCTGTTAGCAGCAAACTCGAGCTTGCCTATCTAGGCTCGAGTTTGGCGATGACAGAATGTTTTTGACTTATTTGTCTTATTAAAACATTCATATTTGTTTACAATTGTTATTAATCATCAAAACACATAGAGAACTAACATCAGGAAGACCATAATTTGAATGACTTTCCTCATCAATATCAATGACCCTCTTTCCTTGGAGAGCTACATACCACATTTTATTTTCTTGATCGGTGATATAGAATACTTGTTTCGCATGGTCTGCCATAATAAAAGGTTCATATCCAAAACTTCTACTATTGACATCGACTAAAGTAAATCCTAGCCGATCGATCTGAACACAATTATTGACATTAACCCACTTGCATTTAAAGATAGGAAATCTAATTTTGACATAGTCCACCTCCCATATCTCTTCAATAACCCCATAATATGGCATGCGCATGCCAATTTAGGCCTCTTGTCTTTCGAACTGGAGAAGTGCATAGATTCAACCTCTAACATAACACCACTGTTCTGGACTGTGCTCCTATCATCTAGGGACTTCGTGTAAAATGTATAACCATTGATCACATACGAATTCCAACTTATGACATCAATCTCAGGACCACGTGCTAACCATTTCATTGTATCAGAAACACATTCAGATCCCTCGACCTTTTGCTTGAACCAATTTGCAAAATTTCTGTTATGCTCCCTAATCAACCTTTGTTCGGTCATTCGATGGTTTTCTTTCCTTACAGCTTCTTTATGTGCAGATATGATGGCTTGAACTTCATCAACATTATTCAAGATGTATAAGTGGACTTGTGACAATTCATCAGGATCCACACTCTTTACCGAAGCCCCTCGGCTACCCCCTTCAGCATGCTGACGTTTTGGAAGCCCAATATGTCTTACTTTGGTCAAATAATTTTGACAGAATTCCATGGCCTCTTATAAACATATTTCTGAACAATTGATGCTTCTGGCCGGTATGCGTTCTTCACATACCCTTTTAGGAATTTCATAGATCTTTCAATAGGGTACATCCACCGTAAATGGATAGGGCCGCACAACCTTATCTCCCTCACTAGATGAACAATTAGATGAACCATGATGTCAAAAAATGAAGGAACAAAGGCCACTTCCCCATGTTGAGACCCACTTGGCACTTTTTCACCATGCCATACCCATACTGTATAAGTCTTACAAAATCCGTGACATATTAAATGTGTGTGTATAACTTCAGGACTTAATCGACTCTCATTCAAACATTCTACACAAGGGCAATAAAACTTCCCCCTATCATCATGGGCATTTTGTTTAGCAAATTCTATAAATTCCCTCACCCCATTCTGATATTCAACACTCGTTCGTAAAGCATTTATCCAACTCGTGATCCATAGTAGAATAAAAATTGAAACTTGCATATAAAATAAGCCAACTCCAAATGTATATGCTCAAATAATCACTTTTACAGAGGAACTTGCCCATTAAATGCATAACAAAGAATCACTTTTGGTCATAAATGCATCACAGTGAATCCAAGAACCAAAGTAATTGCATGACGAGGAAATTAAATGCATGGGACGGATGAAGGTCTTGTGGACTCACTTTTAGCATATAAATTCAAATGCGTTTGCTGAGTCTTACTTCTCCGGCCACGAATGTTGATGTTGCAAACAAGACAACAAGAGTAACCTAAAAACACTTGTTGGTCAGTTGGGTAGGTCTAAAGTGCAAATATGATCTTCAAAAAATAATATTCATTAACAACAGATAATACCCACAAGAACATTTCATCGATTTCGTTAAACCCATGAAAAACCCATAACGATAAGCTGGAAAATAATAAAGTTATATAACCGAAACACCTCTTACAGCTTCGTCTATAGACGTTTAGCTAAGGAACCAGAGAGTGATTGTCGAGAAAGGTACGCGAAGCAGCGACGAAGCAACACACAAACACCGGAGTCGGAACCTGAGTAATCACTTTCGGTGCGACAAGAGATATTCAGAGAGGGAAATTAATTTTTTCACGCGACATCGACACCTTATTTAGCTTTTTGGATTTTATTAATTCCGGTTAATTATTAAATGTCCGGTCCTAAAGATATAACTAACTTTTTAAGACCAGAGTTCTAAGAGTATCCGGTCCTAAAGTTTTATTAGTCATTTAAGTTTAAGACCGGAGTTTTATAAAACATCCAGTCCTAAAATTCAAATACTTTTTAGACCCGTTACTTATAAAATGTCCGATCTTAACGGCCTTGGTGAATGAATAAAATAAAGGAAATTTTTTTTGGACAAAAAATAAAGGAAAATTGGAGAATAAGCTTCTTTAATTAATTACTGGAGAACAACCAAAAAAAATACTGAAGCTTATGTTCTTAATGTGGTCTTACATTACTAAAAATGCACGTACACAAGAAAAAAAGAAAGAAAAAAAAGCTGAAAATTATCATCCACAAGAATCTAACTGAACATGCTTGGCGATATCGGCGTGAAGAACATTAATTTCCTGCCGGATATCAGCAAGTTCCTGTCTTAGTTGCTCCAGTCTCAATATTAATGCATCATTAGAGGAAAGCGGAGAGGGGTCAGAGGTAGGCGCGCTGGGGCCAACAGGTTTGAGTGGGGGAGCACGAACCTCTGCATGGTTTGAAGGCTGGAGGGGGCTGGCAATCTCTTCATCATCAAGAAGACGAAGGAACTCAGCAAGGACAGGGTCAGCAGAAGGATCGAGGGAGGGTGCAGAAATCACTTCATCATCCGAAATAACAATGGGTCCAACGACCCGAGACCCTTCGGCCACAATAGGACGCACTCTCGCTGGAGAAGGCGCACCGTATAACGATATAACCTTGGCACGAGCTTCAGGTGTAAGAGTACCCCTACGAGCAGTTCTCTTGTATCTAACCATGGTTTCAGACTTTGAGCAGTTGGGGCAGAGAGCTAGGTAGTGAGGAGTTACGAGGTAGTGAGGAGTTAATAAGGACAGAGAGACCGTGTGAGGAGTTAATAAGGACAGAGAGCAAGAGAGATACGCATCTGGTGATGATAAAGTCAATTGGTACAAATGAATTTAGTGTTTCTACTTTAAGAGCGTATTTATATAAATATCCGGTCCTAAAAGTCATTTATTTTTTTCAAATCAATTCAATTACTTTTAAGACCGACATTTTATATTGTATCCGGTCCTAAAAGTCATTTATTTTTTTAAAATCAATTCAATTACTTTTAAGACCGACCTTTTATCTTCTATCCGGTCCTAAAATTGTTTTTTTTTTTCAATTCAATTACTTTTATGACCGAGCTTTTATCTTTTATCCAGTCCTAAAACTCATTTCTTTTTCAATTCAATTTTTCATTCAAGTAAGAATTTTTGGTTAAAAAATATTACTTTTAAGAACGGATCTTTTACAGTATCCGGTATTAAAAGTTCATTCTTTTCAAAATACTCGAGATAGCAGAGTCTATCCTTACCCTATGTTGAAATGAATGATTCAGAGAGTCTCTTCGGCTTCCACACAAACTTCCCAACTAGGCATCTCCTCGTATTCTGAGGAACTATGCGTCTCCTCATTAATGTTTCCGGCGTTTCACATTGTTTAGGATGAGTTCTCTATTTAAACCCGTTGTTACTTTACTTTCTTCACATTCATCTCCATCTCCTCCTACAACCTCCACTGTAATGGCTACTCCACCACCACGAGGTCCTTGTGCTAGGCGAAATCCTCAGCCACCTCCATATCCTCCTCCGTTGCCTCCGAACCCGAACTTCTACCAGATGCTGCAGCACATGATAGCCCGCGTCAATCATATAGACCGACGTTTGGGCTAACTGTTTCAGGTCTATCACGCCGTCAACAACAAGCTGAACGTGGTACTCGACGCCAATGACGTTGAATACCATACCTCTGATGACGACGTCTCCAACCCTTCCCTCCCCTCCGACAACGATGGGGAGGATTAGATATTTTTATGTTTTTTTTGTACTACTGCTGCCTCACAAGTCACAAGGCAGCAGAAAAAAATTATAATAAAATAAAATTTTTAGTTCCCAATCGCCTTGTACTTGTCTTTATCTTTATGTTCTTTTTTCCGACAAAAAGGAAACAAACAAAACATTGTCCTCTTCGTGGTGATCAACATTAAAAATTTGCAGAATACAGTTAACAGTTAGCACCATACAAAAAAAAAAAAACATTGTTTACCTTATTCGAATAAAAACAAACAAAGTGACGATTCTTCTCAAGGTTGGACCATCGTTGTCGTCGATTTGACCTCCCCTAGTTTGAACATTTTCAGTGTCCTTTTCATTATCTTCTTTCTTTTTCCGACAAAAAGAAAAAGGACAGAGAAAAGGGACGCCGATGATGATCTTCAAAACCAGGAGAGGTAAAAACGAGGACAACGAAGCACAAAGCTTGAGAAGAACGCTAGAAACTCGGTTGTCTTGAACCCTAATGATTTGTCTGAAAACCGAGTCACCAATTCTATTTAAATTAAATATTAATTTAAAACTAAACGAAAATTTGAATTTAGGAGCGGACAATTAACAAATATATGGTCCTAAAAGTCTCGGCAAACTTTTAAAATAATCGAAGACTTTAAGACCTGACTCCAAACAAATATACGGTCCTAAAAGTCTAGCCATATTCTTTGGAATTAGACAAAGACTTTTAGGACCGGATATTTAATAAATATACGGTCCTCAAATTCTAGCCGTATTTTTTAGAGACTTTTAGGTTCAGATATTTAACATATATACGGTCCTAAAAGTCTAGCCATATTTTTTAGAATAGACGAAGACTTTTAGGACCGGATATTTAACAAATATACGGTCCTAAAAGTCTAGCCATATTTTTTAGAATAGACGAAGACCTTTAGGACCAGACTTTTAACAAATATACGGTCCTAAAAGTCGCGAATACTTTTCAGAGTCGCTTATGGCTCATTTTCAACATCCGCATGTACCTCAAATTTCAAGCACTAAATAGCTTTATCCACCATCCCATTCATTCAGAAACCCAAAATGGACAACAAAAATTGTTCAAAAAATAAACAAATTTATTATTGAATTACATTGCGTTATATTTACAAATGAATGACTTAGTCGAAAAAATAAACAAATGTACAGAAGGCTATTGTTGCTACAATATATATTAATTACAGATGAATTAATTTAGGACATTAATTATTGTCCTGACTTTTTTAACAGATTATACAGATATTCACAAAACACATCGCGTATGTGCTCCACTTCATCATCAGAAAATGGCTTAGCACATGCAAACCTCTGTAACATCAAAGACAGAAACAGAATTAACTTACGTGCATATTTCATATGTAACATTAAGCCAGTGACTGAATTCAGCCATAACATTTACCTTTGCACCAAATTTAGTCCTTCCTTCCGTCACAATATCATATATGTGTCTCATGACGTACGGGCCACATAAGTTTGATTGTTTTGGTTGCCGACGGGTCTAAAAATAACAATAAATATATATAAGAGCATATATAGCTTACTGACCAAGCTCACAAGGCAGTTATGCCAGTGTCCAAATATGTACTAACCTTTAGACAGAACCATTTAGGATCTTGTAGCTTAAACTCATGCCTTTTTTTTACCTCAACTTGGAAGGTCGTCATGCCACTATCATCAAAATCACAAATTTATCAATAATGTTCCACTGAAAATTCACAGCAGAGATTTCAGACAAGATAATCAAAATGACATGCTTACTTGTTGATGGTTTGCTTCAACGTAGGCCCTGGATCATCGTGAATGGAGCATAAGAAGATAAATGTATGTGCCTCCATCAACATGACGACCAACTGCCAGTGGTGGTTGAAAATTCACAGCAGTAAAGTAATCAGTTATATATATATGTAGAAGAATTAAGTGAATTGCAGACAAGAATTGTGGTATGTACCCTTGGTAGTATGGAAACAAGTACACCTTTTTTCTCACTTCATACAACCTCTTTGATATGTACTGTTGTCTCGATTCCAAAGGTGTTGAACTTGCATAGACTGGGCACAAGAATCCAAAATCAACGATTATGCCCTATTGAACCAGTTTCTCATGCATGCACCTACAAGAATGACATCGATCAGGGAATTAGTATATATATGTGTGTCTAAACGATGCATTTAAATTATGTAATCAAGGAAGAAGATACTTACTTTATAAACATTTGAACAATTGGACTAGTAACCTCTTGTCTAGGAAGTAACATGGACATTACATCGACATTATCAATGTAAACCAGTTCAGGATGAGGGAGGCCTACTACTTCATTGACAGGCCACGATTTATCTTTAAAATATCCGTTGGCTACCAAATCGGATATTTTTTCCTTGGCCGTCAAGTTAGCAGTAGGGGATGGAACTTGAGGAGGGGATGGAGATTGAGGAGGGGATGGAGCTTGAGGAGGAGTAGAGACATCTACAAGATTCACTGGCCAAGAGATGAAGGTTCCCTTGGCATCACTCACAAGCTTCAGCTCATCAGTTAGGAGAGGGACAGGTGCATCAATGATCACCTCTTCAACTGACACTCTGACTTCATCATCAGCCATTTGTTGGTGGTGTACAGTTGATCCCAAGTTGTGGACAGTCCTTTTAGCAACTAATTGTCTATGACTATCACGATCCTACATACAGGTGACAAGGTTGCAATGGCTGTCCAACAATGCAGCTCCCTCTAGTGCTCTGCTGCATAGGTGCAGCTGAAGGTGTCAAGGGAACACTGGTCTTTGGCCGAGAGCTTAGGAGACACTTCATTTTCTGATCCATCTCCTCCTTCATCTTGCTCATCTCAGCTTGAAAAATTGCCCTCAATGTAGCTTCTCTGGCCGCAAGCGTCTGATCCATCTCCTCCCGGGTAACCATACTTTGTCTGTGGCGTTTGGATTTACCAAAGTATTACTTTAGCCTACCCGTCCTCCACTTGGCTGCCATAAAATCGTTTTCGGCCTTTTCATATCCGCCGTGAGAAGCCCTATGTGGGCAATCATTATTTCTCCCGATCTCCTGTGCTTTTTCCCTTCTTTTCTGTGAATCAGGATTAAAAACAACTATCAATTATGAATTCCAGCCATGTCACTAACAGAAATTAGAGAACTTTTGTTTGATATGAACGTCAAACATTAGTCAAATTCACTTCATCAAGTTTCCACATTTTATATAAGGAAGATGTAGCATTGTAGAAGAAATTGGGAGAAACAAAGGAAAGGGAGTTGCAGAATTGCTGCCAACTCAGTCAATTCATTCATTCATCATAACTGGTTCCTACACATATTAGAATAACTAACTAACTACTTGCACCGAAACCATTACACAAAGAACGCCTAACCATTACACATTTTACATATCAGACTTGCATGGAACTAGGATATGCTCCTCTGATGCAGGACAAAGGCAGGAAATGTATACTTCTATTCACACACCAAACCATTTAACTAACAGGATTAGATGAACACAATAACATTCACATATCCGCACAGGTTAATAAGAAAACAAAAGGGCAAACAAAACTAAATATAAATTCACTAGAGCTTCAGGAGTGGTCCGCAGCTGAACAAATTGTTGCCAAGTTTGTTCATCAATAAATTTGTACTTGTCCCAGGGTTTATGGTCAGGAAGAACCTCGGCAAAAATATACGTGTTAACTAGAAAAGTCTTAAACTTCCTCCACCGATTAGCACAATAAGACAATGTTGCGTCTTTCAACTTCTCGAGTCGTGACGGTGTATGTGTTCGGATAGTGTCCCAAATAGGATCCTTTACTGTGCTTTGGTCCACATTTTTCCACTCAGATGTCAAGATGCTGACATTGTTGCCTGGAATCATTTTCACCGTCCATTTTCAAGACAGTAAGAGAGGAATGCCTGAGCAAATGAGGGAGTAACAGAGGCTAATGGTACGTGGGCGAGGAAGAGAGGTAATGCAACAGGAAGGGTTTCGCAACGTGAACAAAGGTTCTTCAGTGAGAGTGACAAAAGCTTCCGCGCGAAGAAACATATATTTGGCGCCTCATTTTTAAGACCGGACAAATTAGTATACACGGTCTTAAAAGTTAACCTTTAAGACCGGTCTTTCTATAACTCCGGTCTTAAAATTAATTAATTTTTTATTTAAACTTTAGTACCGGCCTGATTTTATGTCCGGTCTTAAAAGTCTAACTTTTAAGACCGGTCTTTCTGTAACTCCAGTCTTAAAATTAATTAATTTTTTATTTAAACTTTAGTACAGGTCGTAATTTAAGTTCGGTGACTTTTAAGACCGGCTATTATATATGTTCGGTCTTAAAAATTTAATACCTTTATATTTAAATTTTTCCGTATTATTTTGGAGTGTAGAAAATATAAGTCTGACTGTATGAGATTTCTCCATAAAGTAATTGATATTTCAATTTTTTAATAACATTTTTAAGACCGGTTGGTTTTTTAACAGGTCTGGATAAGACCTATGAAAAAATGATTCGGTATAAGAAGTTCTTTATATTTACAAAACTGCCACCGGTCATACCTTTAAGACCGGACCATCGATAGTCCGGTCTAAATGAGGCGGTCTTAAAAGCCTTTTTCGTATAAGAAGTTCTTTATATTTACAAAACTGCCACCTGTCATACCTTTAAGACCGATGCGTCGATGATCCGGTCCAAATGAGGCGGTCTTAAAGCCCTTTTTTGCACTAGTGTAACTAACTAATTCATTAACTAATCAATTAACCACCTTATACTTCTAACACTCTCCCTCAAGTTGAACACTATTTATCTTAAATGTGCTAAACTTGAACAACACAAAATAAGGGGATAAGGTGAATTAAATTGACTAGTTTTTAATCAACAAAAATAATACAAAGATTTCTTCAGAACACTCTTCTTCTCCATGTCCACTTGCTTCAAAATTTTTGAACAGCTTCAATCTATAAGCTTCTGCAATCGTTTCCTCACAAATTGTAGTTCCACCCAAGCATTGACCATATTCCATTCACAACAAAATACAAAATTTCTCCATACTGATCCTTGTAATGTTTCAGTGCTGCTTCAATATGATTGTAAAACACCTTCTCACAGTAAGCAAGGGCTCCACATTTGGCACACATGTCTATCAGCGAATTGAGTAATGGCAAATCACCTTTCTTCCTAGACTTCACAATCTGTCCATGTATCTCTTTTGCCGCTATGAAGTGCAATAACCCGAGCACCCATCGACAAGATTGTCGTAAGACTAACCCAACTGAACCTGATATTCTCTCATTGCATAACTCTAAACACATCAAATGCCTCAGACACTTTTCCTTGAGCTGCAACACTAGCCATTAAGATGTTCCAAGAAACCACATTTCGTTGAGGCATTTCCTCAAACACCTTTAGGGCCTCACCCAAGCACCCACACTCAACATAGAACCTCAAAAGTGCATTATTCACCACTTGATCTGCTTCCTCATCACTCTTAATGATTTGAGCATGAACTGCTCTACCCACCAACGAATTAGACATATCAGCATGAATTGCTTCCTCATTTGAAAATCCGGCGAGCCTCATCGATCCGACCACAAACAGAGAAAGAAAGATCAAGACAAATGGGCTCTCAAGAATCCGTGAGGCTCAAAGGATTAGAGAGAGTGTGCGATTCTTTCCTGTTCTTGGAGACTTCGATGGTGCTTAGGATAGAAGATTGAGAAGCCACAGACAATCAATCATGTGTAACTTGCGGTGATCAGGAGAGAAAGATGAAATAATATTCAATGCTCTTAATTCCCGGCAAACAAGGGAACGAGCTCAAAATCTTCGATCTTGGCTGCTAATCTTGTAAAATAGCAGTATCTCATCTGATGCGAGTTTGAACAGTACAGGGTTCCACATAGGAACATTTGGTTGTTCATCTGCAATTACAGGTGGATGCCATCTGCCATTCTTGTAAATCTGCAACCATATTTTGACATCAGGAGATGCAATCGGAGAATCTGAAATCGAAGAAGCAAGGTTGCCGTATGA